>CM052701.1:94045430-94062561 GCA_028551405.1 Uromys caudimaculatus
TTTTTATCACAACTGCTCTGTAGTACAGCTTGAGATCAGGGATGCTGATTCCCCCAGAAGTTCTTTTGTTGTTAAGGATAGCTTTTGCTATCCTGGGTTTTTTGTTGTTCCAAATGAATTTGAGAATTGCTCTTTCTTAGTCTATGACCATCTTATTTTGTAAAGACCAACTCCAGGGCCTTGCACATGCTAGGAAGGCGCTTTAGCGCTGAATTTTAACTGAGCACATGATCACTGGAGCCGATTTTCCAGTTTCTCTTCCTACCAATATGGACCAAGTTACCAAATTTACAGGGACACAAAGGGGGTGTTGGTGACTTCTGGAAGCCTGTGTTCTCTCTTCCATCTTTACCGTCTTCTCTGAGATGCAGGTGTTGATAATATAAACAGACATATTCCTAAGAATTGTTGAAGCAACAAAATAGAAGGCACATTGGCACCATGTGCCCAAGGGGACAGAGCAGGCTACCCGAGCCTATCCATCCATTCACACTTGCGTGAAAAAGAAACAACCCTTGCTCTCAGCCAAAAGGCAGAGTAGCAATGTCCCAATCATTGTTAAGTGATTCTTGTTAAAACAGCCACACCAATGGCCTAAGTCGCTAGGCCACCTGGCCGAGTGCGTGGAGGTGCAGACAGAAGACAGAGACATGGAGCTCAGGAACAAGCCATAGGTGCCGAGAAAATACCGGCAGAAGCTGAGCACAAAGATGTGGCTCAGTGAAGTCACACTATACAATTCCATTTATATCTTATTAGAAATTGAGGACCATCAGCTCCTGTGTACTAATGGTGGCAAGTCTGTCTTTATAGTGATGAGAAAAATGTAATCTAAAAAAATCTGCTTACCAAAAGAGGATGCATAAACCATATGCTATAGTCAGCAAACAGTGCTTGTTTGTCTCCAGGAATGTCCTGGGTGAGCCTGGTTGGTTTTCCTATAGCATCGAAACTGTTTTTTCTTCATTCAAAAACCATTACCTCAGGGACGTTAGGAATAGTTTATTTAGTACCGCATAGAAAGTTTTTACTGTAGGGGATTGGGAACTAATTTCTTAGTTAGTACAGCACTTTAAAATAGGCATTTCTAATGATAAAATTATATTCTCACTATTTTTTAAATCTGTTAGGAAAATACCATCACTTTATTAAGCAACATTTCTACATATTCTATGACATTGGGTAAAAATTTAACTAAGGCTAATAAACCAATTGGAAAGAAATAAATGTTTTTAAACTGGTGAAAAGTAGTTTTCCAATAGAAAAACTAGCTGGGAATCAGTATGGGGGAAGAAAGGTTTACTTTCTAGAATATATAGCAGAATGTGTTCTAAATAAGCTAGAAAGGAATTACATTTTAAAGGAAAGTTTTAAAAACTACAATTCTCATCTTAATAAGGAACATTACAGGAACTTATTGAAAAGCATCACCAACAAGATAGATGAGGCCAACTAAGGGAGAAATGAGAAACTGTACTCCAGACAGAAAGAAGACAAGAGAAGCTGGAGCGATTTGCATTGCACAGGAATAAAAATCTTAATATTTCTCAAAAATCTGTAGAAATTGAGGCTTTCTTCATTTTACTAGGTAAAGTTGTAAAGGGCAGATCACAGCCGAGACAATATATGTAACAGTCAAAGTGCTTAGAATTACATACAGATTTCCTGACATTAAAAACGGAAACCCAAGTAACAGTGACCTCTCCCACGCTATCATACAGGGACACATTTCAAATTGCGGGCGTTCTCATGCCACTAGCATGCCGTCGTCTGCTACTTAGACGACAACCTGTGCTAATCTGCCTTTTGACAAACTAACTCATTTTGATTAGTATACACCCAGGAAAACATTTAAAATTTAAAAATTACTTATATGAAGATGTTTCTAGAATTTTTTTTATGTGTTGTGTGGACGAGGGAGAGAGATGTGTGTGTGCAACATGTATGTGTGTAATGTGAGCCAGGTCTGACGTGAGTAGAGCTCACGTGTGTGGAGCTCAGCTCTCCCCTTCCACTGTGGGTTAAATGGGTCAAACTCAAGTGGCCAGGCTTGCACAGTAAGCACTTTGACCTGCCGAGACATCTCAGTCTGCATCTACAAATTCTATTGTAAGAAAATTTTCCTTAAAGAAATTTCATTGTATGGTTTTTAAGAACCATCTAACGGTTGGGAAGTGGTATGTGGTTTGGGCGTGTAGCTATTGCTGTACAGTGTTATGCAAATGACATTGATATGTATATAATTATGTGCAAAAATGTTTAAATATCGGACATGTGAAACAGAACATCAATTATTATGCTTAATGATTAGATTTATATAAAACTGTAAGTCTCCTCATTGAAAAGAATCACAAGATCTGCAAAATGAATTGGAGTTTGAAACATTGTTTTTCTATAAAATGTTGGATTGAACCATAAAAGATAAGAGATGAATTAGTCAAGTGAGAGAAATTATTTTCCCAGCTTATAATCATCTCTAAACCAAGTCATAATTTCAACAAGTACTATTTATTAACTGTCTAATGCGTGCTGGCAATACTGTTGGCTTCTGAAATGCAAGATCCGCATATCACAGCCCTCCGGCAAGTTCGATGGTATCAGCCTTCACTTTACAGATATAAATGGAAGCTTGGGAAGATTAAATAATTTGCCAAGCTACCACACAATTACTGTTGGATAGATAGAGCCTAAATTAGAATCTACTTCTGCTTCCAGGTTATTTCATTAAAAAGCATTTCTTCATGAGAATCCACAGAGCACATTCTCATGAGGAAGACATAGAAAAGCACAAATACTATTCAAGAAAAAACAGTCAAAATTTCACAATCCAAAGATGATCACTTGATATTTTCCCAAATAGCCTTCCAATATTTTCCTAGCATGCTTTCTTTCTCATAGTTAAATTCATAGTCCATGTATAATTTCATATCCTGCATTTTACTTAACATTACGTCATACTCGTAAGTCTTAATGACAGCATAATACACTATTACATGGATATTCTGTTGCTTACTTAACCATTTAATATACATTTGGACACTGCCCGTCTTTCACTATTAGAAAAAGCGCCACAATAAAATCCTCAGTATACAAACCATGCTTGGCAAGAAAGTTAGCTAAAAGATGAAGCATTGGGGTAAAAGGTGTGGGAATCTCAAAGATTTGTTATACATTTCTTCCCAGGAAGGTTGTATCAATTCACACCAGGAGTGCCTGAGAGCATTTGTCTTACACACAGCCTTACCGGGACCATTACTGCCTTTTGATCCTTGCTAATGGAGAGATGAAATATTAGGCATTCTGGTCTAATTTAATCTTACAGACGGTAGTTTTGCAGGTTTGTTTTTTAATTCAGTTTTCTTCAGAGGACCTCCTAAGTACTCTAAATTCGTTCTGTTCCAGACACGTCATCATAAAACAATCGCATGCCCTCAGCTTTTTCTCATATGCTCCCTCTCCAAAGACAGGGAATATGCAGTCTTTGCTTCATGTAGTCACTTGCTATACTTACAAAGACGGGGTGCATGGGAAGCATTTTGACAAAAACAAAAAACAAACTAACAAACAAACAAAAAAACAGGTAGCAATTGTTTTACAAAATGTTCATAGCCTTTAAGCAAGTAGACTTTGTCCTGATGGACTGCCTCTGCAGACCAACTACATTTGATTTGGTTTCTAAATGAATGTCAAAGAAAATGAATTGAAAAAAGTAACTGTGACCTTTTGCTTTTTCTTTGTTTCTCTCATCTCATTTCACAAGAGTCAAACATCTTACCAAGAACAGCTGTACTGAAAACGACAGAAACTAAGCAGGTGGCACCACCTGTGGCCAATCAATTATAAATTCTCTAAGTAAATTCTCCGTTGATACCCAGTTATTCTGAACTATTTTGCATCTTAGGAAGATTCAAGTTGAGAATTTTTTATATAGGTCATATAGATGGTGGCTGGCTGGATGCATGGATGGATAGATGAGTGGATAGATGGGTGGGTGGGTGGGTGGATGGATCTATGGATGGATGGATGGGTGGATGGATGGATAGGTGGGTGAGTGGGTGGGTGGATGGATGGATGGGTGGATGGATGGATGGATGGATGGGTGGGTGGGTGGGTGGATGAATGGATGGGTGGATGGATGGATAGATAGATGGATGGGTGGGTGGGTGGATGGATGGATGGATGGATGAATGATTGGATGATGGATAGGTGGATGAATGGATGGATAGATAAATGGATTCTAAAACAGTAGTAAGCAGTCATCTCGCCCTAATTTAATCTGCTATAGAGCAGGTGGCTTACTAGGAAATGGTCATGTCAGCTGCTTGAAGTGGATGACAGGGTCACTGGTATGATTTGAAGGTGAAATGTCCCTCATAGCCCTTGTGTTTGAATACTTTGTCCCCAGCTGGTGCCTCCATTTTTGGAATCTGTGGAATCTTTGGGATGTTGGACCTACACAGAGGAAATGGGTCCTTTGGAGTGAGATGGCTTGAGGGTTATAACCCAACCTGCCATGTGAAACTCTCTGCTTCCAGATCTGTGCCACATCATATAAGAAGCAACTGCAAGTACACTTCTGCTACCACAGACTGCCCAAGCTCCCTGCCATGCAACAAGTATCTATAAGAAAGAGAGAAGTAATACAAATGAGGTCTCCCTGCCCATTGTCTCTCTGCAACTCTACAGATCCTTGTTTTACATTTGTGGCTATGGAGAGGAAAAATGGATGAGTCAGGGAGCATCATTTGTACCTTATGTTACTACAAACCAACAGGCTTTCAAATGTATATATGTTAAAGCACGAACTAGCACTAACAAGTTGATCAGGCCCTTCCTATGTGATCAATTCTAAAAATAAAGGAAGGAGAGTAGGGGTTGTGGGTGTAGTTCAGTTGTAAAGTGCTTGTCTGCCAATGACAAGGCCCTGGGTTCAATCCTCAGTACCATACAATATGCAAGGGAAGGAAGGAAAGGAGGGAGGGGAGAGGGAGAGGGAGAAAGAACAGGGGAGGGGGGAGGAAGGCAGAGGGAGGGATAGATAAATAAGCTTTCTTTCCATGTGTAAGACTCTCATAATGCTAAAATTCTGAAGGGAGGGCAGACAAGATGAAGAAACAAATATACAAGCAGGAAAATGCAGACGTCTGGCAAGGAATGGGATGAAGAAAGTCAGCAGAGCAGAAGAACATCTGGGGACTGCCCAAGCTAGAAGGAATGGCATTTTAGCTGAGACTTGAGGTAAGAGGAACAACCAAGGGGCCAGTCAGGGCAGGACTGGGGAACAGAACCTCCTACAACACACAGTGGTCATGGAGACACAGGAGGTGGGCCAGGTGGCCAACTCACTGGGAGGA
Source organism: Uromys caudimaculatus (assembly GCA_028551405.1). Lineage (NCBI taxonomy): Eukaryota > Metazoa > Chordata > Mammalia > Rodentia > Muridae > Uromys > Uromys caudimaculatus. The sequence goes on from CM052701.1 coordinate 94,050,785, forward strand.
AGGAAAACAAAAGAGAAAGAAGACACTGCCTTATGTAAAGTCCGCTGGAGGGTGGGCCTTGCGGAAGGAGCCGTGGGAAGACTGAAGAGCTTTAAGCCTGAGCACAGATGTTAGGGAAATAGTCAGCTCCCTTCCTTTGTACCACTGCAGGCCTAACTCCCTATCTGCTCAGCAAATCCTACAGTGACCTCATTATTCAAGACTCTGAACTTGAGCTCCCATTTACTCCATTCATACTGTAAGAATGCGATGTTAGGATCTAGCCTAAGCCGAGACCTCCTGTCTTAGATACTGGGACATTATCTGTAGCAGACCTACCGAGGAAGTGTGTCTCCATCAGAGGATGCCACATCCTGTACCCCACCTGCACACACACACACCTACCTGTGAATCAGAAAGCCTGGCTGCTGACTCTCGCTGTGACCCTCTCTCCATCCTCTGCCACACAAGCTGTGGTTCTCTTCAGAGAGCTGTCCATGCCATTGACCCTCTAGCTATCTGTCCATGATGTGAATAACTCTTCTAATGAACTCCGAGTCTCCAGCTATCATCTCAGCATCCTTCTGAACCTTCCTGTTCCATCTGAAACCTAACATCCACTTCCAATCCCCTGTCACTTTCCTCTTCCCTGCCCGTCTCCTTAACATATCATGTCATTCAGTGTTGTCTCATTTGCTGTTTGCTCTCAGCCTCCCATGCAGATGTATGTTCTACAAGCGTGGGCTTCGGGAGTTTGCTGTGCTGATCTAGCCCAAGAGCCCGAAACAATAACAGCAGAGCAGAAAGACCTATGTCCATGATGACGTGATCAGCCACAGACTTCCCTCCTGGAGTCACACAGCTTTCTGATGTGTTTGGTAAATTTGTAACAAGAGCTTTTCTGAGTGGAACGATATGGAAGGTTAGACACTGTGCCCACCCCTGCCAACACACACACATACACACACACACACACACACACACACACACACACACACACACACACACACACACGTTCACTGCCAAGGCCTGGCTCCGGTGTGGTTATAGAAGAAGTGAGAATTGAGGCTGTAAGTGTGATCAAGGTTGACACTCGGCGATGGTCTAAAGCAGGGGTTATCCTGGAGGGCTTAGAGAAGCCGGCTGCAATTGTGAGGACCTTCAGAGGTATCAGGAAGTCAAAAGAGAAGCCAAGAGAAGGAGCAGTGTGAGGAGGATTTGGCTGGCCACTGAAGGATGAGGCCATGAATGAAGAGTTCAGACGTTTTCTAGAAACTAGAAAAAGTGAGGACAGTGGGGGAGCCCTGCCTGAGCAGGTACAGTTTCACTGTGAAGGTCAGATGGCTCTAAAAGCCAAAACCAATAAGGTCTATTAAAGGCAAACAAGGGCCAGTGAGATGGCTCAGCAGGTGAACATGCTAGCTGCACAAGCCTCAAGACCTGAGTTCAATCCCAGGAACTGTAGGTCATCATCTGACCTCCATACATGTGCCGTGGCAATCATAGCCCCAACACAAATAAATGCGATAAAGAAAAATCATAAAATTCAAAGGGCAGTTTATCAAACGATCCACCAATTCCACTACTCATAATGTCCAAAGAAATGAAGTCCTGCCTATGACCATACCACCCTGAACACACCCAATCCTGTCTGATCTCGGAAGCTCAGCAGGGTTAGTCCTTGGATGGAAATGAAGTTCTATATCAGAGACACCTGCACTCCCAAGCTCACTGCAGCACTGCTCACAACAACCAGGATATTGGATCAATTTAGTGTCTGCCAATGAACTACCGAGCAAAGAAAAATGGGTATGCATATACAATAAAATACTATTCAGAAAAGAACGAAATTCTGTCACTTATGAGGATGTCAAATAACCCTTTCATGGTAGTCACATATCACATACCCTTCATATCAAATATTTACACTATGATTCATAACAGTAGCAAAATTATAGTTATGAAATAGCAAAAAATAATTTTTATGGTCGGGGTCATCACAACATGAGGAACTGTGTTAAAGTTTCTCAGTGTTAGGAAGGTTGAGGGCTACTGTATTAAGGAAAATGAAGTAGGTGACAAACTTCACAGACTCATATGTAATCTAAGACATTTGATTCTACAATAGAAGAGTAAGATGGTAGGGGCCGGAGGACTAAGGTTAAGAAGAAAGAGTGAGAGACTAAATCAAATGACTCAGAATCACTCCTGTGTGAGGCGGAGACCTAGCTAAGCAAACATGGAGATTAGGAAGAAAATAACGGCCTGGTTAAGAAGGGTCAGGGTCAGGGTCAAGTGGAGAAATGGAGAATAATGAATGAGTTGGCTTTCCTTGGTGGTGAGGGTACTCTAAAACTGGTTGTGGTGTGCACAATGCACAACTCGTGAGAACACACAAAACACACTGAGATGTGTGGTTCGGGTGAACTCTGATTCGTGAGCTCTCTCATTAAAGATGTTTTTGTGGTTATGTTTTGTTTTGTTTAAGATCACAAAGCACAAGGGGAATTATCTGCCATTGGAGCTCCCAGAAGGTTCACAGCTTACTATCCTGCATCCTGCTTCTAACCTACAGGACCATAAGATAGTAAGTCTGCGGTGTCTTTAGCCAGGAGGCTTGTGTTCTGTGTGTGTTTGTCTACCACCCAACAACTAATACAAGAAACTACATACTTTAAGCATTCAAATCTAAATTGAGAGTGAAGAGGCGTCATTATAATTTTAACAGAAAAGGGGGGGACTATAAAATATTAGAAATACATACTTATCTGTTCACATGCATTATATCAGATTTTCTGACATTTGTGACCAAACTATCCTATGTAATTATACTAAGCATACAAACTTATTTCATCGATGGCCATAAACTTATTCTTAATATTACTCAATTTTGAGATATTAATCTCAGCAAACAAATATAGAGTCAACAACTTAATTCCATATGTGGGGCAACCTCCTGTAGAAGGGAGACCCCAATCCCAAGTTTGGCCTGGAGTGTGGGAGGGAAATGAAAAGAAAGGGAAAGCCAGTTGCCATTTTTAAAAAGTTTATGATAAAGCCAGACAGATAAATGCCACAGAAATTAGGGACCTAATGAGCTGATTTATAGAAGAGCTGTTTCCTGGCAGCATCTCAAGATGTCATTGTGCCAAGTGGCTCTGTACCTCCAGGGAGGGAGGAAATGGAAAACCTGGTATTTCACTACTATTCCTCTCTCCAGTGTGTGGAGAACTCTCATCACCTCTAAATGTGATGAGAGTTCTCTCCCCAAGGCAGGCTAGAAAGTAGAAAGCAAAGGTGTACTTTAGAAAACTCAGAAAATATCTGACATATTTATAATAGAAAAAATACAGGAAAAATTGCCTATCAAGTACTGAAGTCTCTCTCTCTCTCTCTCTCTCTCTCTCTCTCTCTCTCTCTCTCTCTGTGTGTGTGTGTGTGTGTGTGTGTGTGTGTGTGTGTGTGTTTAGGCTCATTTAAAGACACTATCTTCAATGCATCTCTCTTGTTATACATGAGAAAAAAGATTCTATGCTGGACTGAGCTTAGGGAATTTGCCTTGGGTATTGAAATGGGAGCAACAGGACCAGCAAGAGGTAGAGTTAAATGCACAGGAGCCCTAAGGGAATGAACGTAGAGCCTGTACAAAGGAATGCAAGAAGAAAGATGTAAATTTGGAGGCTCCGGCCTGAGAAAGGAATTCCATTTCCTGAGATCACTGGAGCAAGGCTGAGTCCTGGCACATGAAGCTATCAGCCTGGGGAAGGACCAGAGGCCAGAGGTTGTTCTCGTTACTGGGAAGGGACTCCAAGTACCAGAACAATTTCCTGCACCTCAAAGAAGAGGGAAAGATTACAGCCAATTTCTCTTGTTTAGGATATACATGGGAAGAGAGTCAACCACAAGCGAAAGATCAGGAAGTCTGTCAGAAAGCATGGGTGACTTGTTTTTAGCTGATTTTCTCAGGTGCACTGAGAATGTACAGACAAAGGACACATGCACCATTCAGAGAGAAGGCAAGCATGCTGACCAATGCAGACATTGCATGGGGAGCAGTGAGAAATGTTGAGGTATCACATACAAGATGACAGTTACACAAGGCAGATGTAGTGAGGTCAAGGCACCTGGAATCAGGTCCCCATGTGACTTTTCTCTGAGAGGTGAAGCCAGGGAACATTAAGAATATGAATATTGATTGGTGGGAAAACTGAAGACCCAGCACAAGTAGGGCATCTAATTGAGTCAAAGAGACCCGTCTACCCTAGCTCTTCATTTCCACCTGCCCCGCCACAAGAGAAACCACAACTCCCATCCAGTTAATGACTTCTTCACTTTTGTCAAGAAAAATGGTTCTGCTCCATTCTGAATCGTCTTGAACTCCCTATAGCTTCCAGCCATTGATCAATAGCTATTATCTTGCCCTGCTTCGGAGGCATCCTGGGTATGGTCGGCCCCACTTGTTCATTCATTCATTTGGTCCATACCAACATCCCCAGAGTGCTGGGCGCTAAGGAAGATGAATAAGATGCAGTCTAACTAGTCTGAATGTTGAGCACTCTCCTGGGGAAACTGAGCCAGAAAGGTTGTCTCTGTGTTCTTTGATTCATCTTTTCCACATTTTCTCAACTGCCATCCTAGGTAAGACTCTTCCAAATGTTCCATGACTTTATCGGCTATATAACGTGAGGCCAGTTGCCCAGTCTACTCCTTATACAGTGGGAATCCGGCCGTAGCCCATTCTCATCTCTCACTATTCCATAGGGCCAGCTGTGCCTTTCTCTTGCTCAGCAGAATAAATTATGCCTCAGTTTCCCCTACCAAAAGATGTGTCCCTGCCACATTTACTGACCAATGGTTAGGATATGTGCTCATCTCTCAGGAGACATAAAGAGCAACCTTTGGTCGACCCTAATTAATTCCTTATCAATTCTAGTACCCATGGTATATTACAAACACAGACTAGCATATGCTTTCATCTCTAAGTCATGTGCTGCTCCTAAGGATGGCCCACACTTGGATCCTCTCTGGCTCTTGGATGGGAGTTGTAGGCTTTTCTTTGTATGTTGAAGCCCTTCACAGACTTTACATTGCCCATAGTGATGGAGTAAGTCCAGGTTCAAATATCAGCACAAAGTTACTATTTCTCTTTGCTTCAACCAAGAAGTGTTTAATTAACTCTGGTGGGACTGGACTGAGCAGGAGATGTCCCTGAATCAACCTCAGCAGCTGAGTAATAAGAGACAAGACTGACACATGAGTGAACACCCATGTGAGGTACCATATTAGTGTCATCCTGAATTGAAAAGACGGTAAATTAAGATGACAGATCTCTGCACTGAGCTCTGGAGACCAAGTCTCACATGTTCATTTCTGAGGGGCAGGAGAGTGCTGCTCAGAGAGAGACTGTAGCAAGAGGATTCTAAAACCTCAAGCAGTTTTGAAGGGAGCACTGTTTCGCTCGGATCCAAGTTCACAGGGTGTAAGTTATCTGGGTTCAGCTGGTGTCTCTGTGTCTGTGATTCAGTTTCTCTGACTATGAAAAGGAAATACTTACCGATCTCAAGAAGTAAAGAAGTTGCGCTTGGCTCTTCAAAAGTGTTCAATGTGGATTCTCTGTGGTAGAAACATCAAGAAAGGAACACGTATGGCCCTGGAACAGACATAATGACTCAAGTAACTAAACCCTTGCATGTGTAGACCTCTGAGGAGAAGCCATCCAAGCACGGCGTGATGTGCTTCCAAATGCTCTGAGGTGGGAACACAAAACTGTCATATATGAAAAGGAAGAGAAGGGAAGACAAAGGAGGGGGAGGAAGGAGAAAGGAGAAAGGAGAGAGGAATGGAGGAAAAGGGGAGGAGGGGGGAGAAAATAAGCAAAGAAAAAAAGAGCGGATAGGTAATTAAAAGAAAAAAATCAATGTTGCAATTAATCCAAGGCCCTCTCTCATGCTAGGCAGCTGTCTTATCACTGAGCCCCATTCCTGGCTCCTAAATTTAAAATAATAATAATAATAATTAAAGGCAGGATGGCTATTCACTCCTCTAGTTCTGCCTGCCTTTTCCAGCTTAGGCCTTCTGTGAGCACCCAGCATGCATTTCATTAAACCAGTGAAGGCTAGAGCCAGCTAATTGCATACCTGGTAACAACAGTCATTACAGCAGCCCCTTGATCAGATACTTAGCTTGAGTGATCCCCTTGGCTGGTGACCTGACTAGCATCGGAAAACACTCACATGTCTAGCTAGGTTGATGGAGGGCAGGAAGTGTAACCTTTGACCAGGCAAGTGGTAACAGCGTGGCCCTTTCTGCAAGGAAGAACCAAAGGAATTAAAATTGAGTCAGTCACCAAGTAGATTGCATTTAGGGCCACCTATAAATCTCTCTGAAAGATTCGCCAAAATGTTTACTTTTCTTAGTAATTTAAAACAAATGGGGAAAGGTTTGGGCCAAACCTTGCAAAAACAAATTTGGTTCCCTTTTCTCCTTTTCCATCACATAGACAAGGTGTTCGCTTTGCAGGGTTTGTGCTCCACCGTAGTGGTGTTACAAACCACAGCTACATTTTCTGAAAATTAAGTCTTCTCCTGTCCCTTTGCCTGATTAGGCTGCAATTGTTCTGTGATGGACACATGTGGGTGCCATCGAATTCTCACACGCTAAATAAAGCTGGGATGACGAAAAATTCGTTTCAGGCATTTACTTGAAATCTCTCTTTGTTTTCCACTTCCCCCTTAATAGCATTCAGATTGTGTTTTGCAATGCCACCAAGAGTCTGCCTGGGACACAAGGGACCTGATTCTGCGGTTGCTCCTGTTTATAGTTACGATGTTTATCCTAGGGGTGGGGGTGAGGCTCGGGTAGAGATGCTCTTAGGAATTAGATGAAGACCAAGCAAATGTGAGCCCAAAGCAGCCTGAGTCTGGTTCCCAGCTTTGTCCTTTATTATAAAGTTTGGCCCCTGGAGTGTAAAGATTCAGGTCCCATTGTTATTCCTTGCTGACTGTTCTTGCTCAGATATCTCTGAATTGACCAGGACTACTTAAGGACCTACACAAAGTAAATGCAGCTTTGATAATGCTTCCGATTCTGACACCACAGAAGGAAGCTCTCCTTCTTGAGCAAGGTATTGATTTGAAAATTGGCTTCCTGACTTCTAAGTAATTGTCAATTCTTTTTTTTTTTTTAATGGAATTCCTGTCTACTGACTATATAGTCCTTTTTCTGTTTGTTTTTCTATTGCTATAAGTGAGGTGCATTCTGGGTCCCCCAGAATGATTCTTGTATTCTTAGTATAAAAGGATGGAGAACAAATGATGTTCTGATTGGTCCCCAGGAACTTTCTCTATGGCTAATTCACAAATATTCGCTCAGTATTCTCTGCTCTATGGTAACCCTGAACCTTAATTTCAAGACAGCATTTAGCATTTGGTCTAATTTTAAGAGAAATGATTTTGTTTCATATAGCAAAAATTTCTGTCTGTGGTTTCCATTTATTTTATTCAAACCATCCGTCCAGTTTCATTGGCATCTACCCCATAGGCACTACCAGAGAAATGCAATGTACTTGCCTTGAAGTTCTGCCTAATGAGCTGAACTTTAAACACATGGTCAGGAATGAGTTAGACATGCTGTGTGAATCTACAAATTGTTGGTGACAGAGAAGGGAAAATCCATATATATATAGAAACACTAGAAAGGATACAATAACCTCTGGTGAAGATATTATCCTGACCCTACCATCGCTGCCTGTTAGACCTACCCTCTCTCCCTGAGGAACCTCACTGTGAAGCCTCCTGAGTTTAGGGCCAGGAAAATGAGGCCCCTTTCTCTGGCTCCTTGTCTACAGTGATGGATCACTCCTATCCCCAATCCTAGGTCCACTAAATACCCACTAGGTACCCTAAGCTTCTCTTATGCCAGTCCAAAATGTCCCCGAGGAGGAGGAGTAGTCGAGGCACAAGCTCTGAGGTTGACGAGGGCAAGCTTGACTATGACACTGGTGTGTCCATGGAAGGCAGAGAGAGGGTGGCTCCAGGCCCGGGGCCTCTTGTTCACAGTTTTGCTTGCAGGCCTCATAGGCCAGGCGTTCGGTAGTGAAGAAGAGAGATGGGCCCTGCACATGCAGAGCCTCCAATCCAGCAGGGAGACAGATGGGGAAGAAGTAATTAGAAGGGTGATGGAGCTGCAAACGAGAAGCCTGGTGCTTTGGGAGCCTCTTATGTGTAGAGTGAGAGGAGTGAGACAAGGTGGGGAAGGTGGTTTTGCCCACCATCCCCTCCCAGGATTCCTCTATGTCACACCAGAACACACACACTGGGACTCAGTGTGCAAAGCTATGGTTTCCTCTGTTAGGTACGGCTGAGGAGCTGAGGCCAAGACTCTCTACTGATCATAGTCCCCAGCGGGTCTCTTTCCCTTCCACGTTGCTTTTAACTGACGATTTGTCACAACTTCTTCCATCGCCAGCTAGGTGATGTCTTGGAACAACATCCGTTTTTTGAAAGAAATGTTTCTTGATTTCTGAAGTAGGACAATGGTAGCGTGGGTGCCAGCTCTAAGACACTGATAAGGTCACTGTATCCAGGGGAAAATGGTATCCATCTCAGATGATCTCGTTCATGAGATGAGACAGGGCAGAAGGAAATGCGCATCCATGAACACTGCCACGCTTCTTTCTCCTTTCTGCGGCAACCTTCAACCCCCAGGTGATAGCTGCGAACTTTTGAAAAGGGAGAAAGCAATGCACTATTTTTCAAATGTAATCACTCTCTGCTTTACTTCAACGCCACTCGCTCCCAGCACGCGCGCGCACGCGCGCGCGCGCACACACACACACACACACACACACACACACACACACACACACACACACACTTCTACCAAGATAAATACGTGCCCTTTTGGGAGATTGGGGGTGGGCAGGATCTCCTTGTGTAGACACAACCCAGACTTGAAAGCATGACCCCATTCAGCTACCTGAGCGTTAGAGGATTATCGGAGTGCAGTCACCATATCTGCATGTGGTTTTAAAGAGACAGAAATGTATTCCCTTAATATGAAAATGCATATGATAAATACAGATATCATCACCCATATTTATGTTTAATTTTCACCTAAACTTCTCTTTTAAAACTAGGGAAATTAGTTTGTAACCCAGAAAGACATTTTCGTAAAGGAATTGCTGGGCTTGCGGAAGTAATGCTTATCTTGACGCTTGGGATTCTTCGAACACTTCCTGCCTCCTGTTGCGGTCCGGAATGCACAAACTCCACTCGCTTCATTCATTTATCTTTGCTCCCCATTGGACTTCCGGTGCCTTCTAGAGTTCACTCCTTGTTTTACTAAATAGCTTTACAAAAAGGAAGTTCTCAGATAAAGAATCAAAGTCTGGAATTATCTAAACTCCAGTAACATTGAAGACAAGAAAATCCACAGGCTCGTAGCTCCCCGGGGTTGATAAATGGCACTTTTATCCCCACCTTGGGCTTCTGAGATGACAGTAATGTAATATGCCACTTCCAGATTTACTGTCTCTGCTTCTTTTATTTATAGGAAAAGATATGTCTCGCCACCTATATTTTTTGTTTTGTGTGGTTTGGAAAGAAAATGGATCTATAGGCGCACAAATACATTATTTTCTGTGTAATGTAGTAAGTGCAATCTAGTACACTTTCTCAGAAACAGCATGGCTATCTCCATAAACTAAATTTAAAGGTAAAAGTGATTTGGAAGTCTGTTTTTAGTTGTTGAAAAAAATAACAGATGCAGTAAATAAAATCTTACATATATATATATATATATATATATATATACAGATATATATACATATATTATATATATAGCCATGCCCGCATTTCTCCTCCCTCCCCTAAGTACTTTCACCATTTTCTGTGCAGTTTTTGTCACAGATGCATTTTTACAAAGCAATCTACATTTAAATGCCACTGGAAGCTTGGCTTTCTCATGCCTGTAAACCATCCCCAGTTTTCTACAGAACAAGCTAATTTTGTCCATTCACAGGAACTTACTCAGTTTAGTTTCTGCTAATGACTTAAATCATGGGTAATTTCTATTTTGTTAATCTCTATCTTTTGATGAGCCAATATTACCTTAAAAATAGCACCTTGAGAAACATATCAGAGCCCAGAAGCCCTCCTGATGCATATGACATTTTAAAACATGGGGAAACCAGTTTTCAAGAAACTATGAAGTCAACCAGGATGATTGTGTTATACAGGACCACAAACCAAGTCCATAGCTCCAGACACCACTTTCTCTACAGACACAGTCGCCTACTACCAGATCCAGCATATCATGTATCCTGGGTAAATGTTGATTCTCATTGAACGGAAGCACCTGTGCATCACTTTCTCCAACTGAAGGGGGTCACGAAGCTGTCCTCGGCCTCTAAGCAAGAATGGTATGCATGATCTTAACATGGCAACTCGGGATGAGAACGCTTTTATGTCCGTTTATTTATTTATTTATTTATTTATTTATTTATTTATTTATTTATTCTATTATTTATTTAGTTTATTATTTTATTTAGTCTGTGGAGACAAGCAGATAGTTCTGGAGCTGAAGTTACAGGAAGATAGGAAACTCCCAGTGTAGATTCTGAGAGCTGAGGACCAGGGACCTCTGGAGGAGCAGTACACACTCTTAACTACTGAGCCATTCCTCCAACACTTTCCTGTCTTTTAAACCTGCTCTTTATTTTCCCCAAGCTGAGCCGTTAAGTTCTGAGGTCTTGAATAGTGTGCCAGGGTCCTGGAGACTGTAAACGAGATCACATTTATGCAACTCCTACTTAGGAGTCCTCTCTGAGGACCATACCAGGGGTCTACTGAGGTAGCTACCAGGAGCCACTCATCTTGGCTCGCTGGTGTAGGGTGGGAGCCTCTTTGCTGCATGGTTATTTCAGACATCGAGTCAATTTTCAGCCAACTGGAGTCATGAAGAAAGGCTTCCTCTTGGCTTGGCAGGATTAGGGCAGTCACTAAACCACATAACACGCTTTCACCCAGCCTGTGTCATGGTTCTGAGGAGCGCTGGGGAAAGATCTGAGAAGGTGGAAAGCAGGGGCCGCAGAGATCTGAGTCTCGTGGAGAGTTTAAATTCCCATGAACACCAGCTGAAGTGGTGATTCTGTTAAAGGCGTTTGCAGCTCCCCAGCTGTTGACAAGGAAACCCAGCACATGGCCCTCTTTCCAGCAGGACAGGTCTGTGTACAGTGCTAGCGAGTCATGGCTGAACACAGCTGCCTTTGAACTGAGACCTGGTGCTCCACACTAGAAAGGTTCATCTCCCTTTACAAATCCCTCGAGCCTCGCCATCTATTTGATATGTTCTCTTCGTGTTTCACATCATTTCTCATATGTTAAGCCACTGCTTCAAGGACATTCTGAGTCTGGGGAAGAAAACCAGCCCTGGGTAAATTCTGTCTACCATGGTTACGATCTGCCTTCGGGGGAAAACACACCTGCTCCATTGCAGGTAGGCAAGTTGGTTTGAGGACTCAGGGCTTTTTCTTTCCCCAGAGGCAATCCATCTGCCAGAAGCAACGTGCTAGCGAACATTAACACAGCAGTGTAGACATTTCTTTGTGAAAACAGGAACAGAGCATCGTACAGGGTTTCAAATCCATGCAGATGGATCTTCTGGACAATCAAGCATTTGTTCAAATGTTACACAAAGAATGCTTTATACTCACGACATTGTCCTGCAGCGTTTGTTCAATACAGAACTCACGGGGGGGGGGGGGGGGATCATCTTACTTTTGCTTCATGAGTAATATT
>CM052701.1:94072490-94150554 GCA_028551405.1 Uromys caudimaculatus
CACAGGAATATCCCACTTCACTGGTACCAATTTGTCCTAGTCAGGGTTTCTATTCCTGCACAAACATCATGACCAAGATGCAAGTTGGCGAGGAAAGGGTTTATTGAGCTTACACTTCCATGCTGCTGTTCATCACCAAAGGAAATCAGGACTGGAACTCAAGCAGGGCAGGAAGCTTGTTGCAGAGGCCATGGAGGGATGTCACTTACTGACTTGCTTGCTTGCTTCTCCTGGCTTGCTCAGCTGGCTTTCTTATAGAGCCCAAGGCTACCAGCCCACAGATGGTACCACCCACAAGGGGCCCTCCCCCCTTGATCACTAATTGAGAAAATGCCTTACCACTGGATCTCATGGAGGCATTTTCTCAACTGAAACTCCTTTCTCTGTGATAACTCCAGCTTGTGTCAAGTTGACACACAAAACTAGCCAGTACAAATTATAAGCCAATATAAACCCTTTTTTCTATAAAATGCTTTTGGTCATGGAATAGAGAAGCAATGGTACGGTCATGGTCATAGAAAAGCAATACAGTGAGGATGAGGCAGTATCATAACAATTGTAAGACCTCACTGAGCAATGAGATAGTATTGAGTCCAGACCCGGTCAATCAGATGCTAATGCCTGTGGTCTTCTTCCCCACAAAGTGACTATTATTCTAGAAATCTCAGTTGATTCTAAATCCATACCTCACTCTCAGAGATGCTCCAACTGAGCTCTACTTAACATTCCCTAGTGGAAATTCTTCTCAAAGAGCTGGGAGTTTGAGTTTGCTGAGTCTTATTCCTGGGGAAAGTTTGAAACACGCTCAACAAATTACCCATTTTGGAAAGACTGAAAATTTACCAGAGACAGTTGTGATTGTGACTTGTTCTCTCTTGGCTTTCAAACCTCTCATTATCTGTGATGAACCCATAGGCATCCACAATGGAGAAAGAGAAGGGGGCAGTGATGGGCCATGGGGAAATTTTTCTGATAGGTGTATCTAGAGACTTGAATTTGCTGATGTTTCAAAGTTTCTTGATGGTCTACATCATACATAGCTTTTAAAGATGAAGTTTTATGATAACCATAGTCACTAGCAATGCTCCTAAATATGTAAAGTTCAGATTTACGGGCAATTTCAGCACTCATTTCAAAACATGCTATCTAACTGCACAAAATACACACAAATTATTTCAATATGGGATTAGAATAATCTTACAACCTTCTCTCCTTCTGAAAAGATCTTTTAATATAGATATAGTTGGGAAGCTGGGATAGAAGGATAGAAAATTTGAAGCTAGTCTGAGCAATATAGTGAGTTCAAGGTCAGCCTGGAGTGCACAGCCAGACCCTATCTCAAAAGGCCAAAAAGGGAGGGAAGGAGGGAGGAAGAGAGAAGAGGGGAAGGATATGCCTAGCTCTTCTCCATAAATATCATGTAAAGCATTAGAGAAATTCATCTTATGAAAGGGAACTTGATAATCTTCTATTCGTTACAGTTTTTGACAGAGCACATTGAAGCAGTATCCTCCTTTCAGGAGCTGGCTGTCTCGAAGAAGGAGGCATAAAAACATGAAATACATCGACAAGGAGGAGCAATAGAACTTTAAGTCAGATCACCATTGACTACCAGGGCAGGGAAGAGAGGAGAGACACAGTCAAGTTTGAAGATTAGAAGCTACTGCTTGAGGCTGGGGTAGGAGAGGTGGTCTCTGAGTAAGAAGAGATGCACTTGGCCCAGTGAGATGGAGGTGGCCATGATGCATGCACTCATGGACCAGTGAGATGGAGATGGCCATGAGGCATGCACTCATGGACCAGTGAGACGGAGGTGGCCATGAGGCATGCACTCATGGACCAGTGAGATGGAGATGGCCATGAGGCATGCACTCATGGACCAGTGAGACGGAGGTGGCACCATAGAAACCGGAGGAAGGGAGTGGGGAGTGAAGCAGACTAGCCTGCAAAAGAATGAAGACTGGTGTGAAGCTTCATGAAGGACCTATGATTTGTTTGAACCTTAAAAGAGATGAATTTGCTGATGGTGAAGTAATCAGTTAATGGCAGATCTGTTGGTACAGGAGGCGCTTCTGGTTTCACTATCTGGGAAAGAAACACGAAAGATTTTTAGGCAATAAGTGATGAAAACGGTGTATAAGGAGTTTCAGAGTTTAAATCCCGGTTGAGAGAAACTGGAGCCAACAGGAAAGGGACCGGACAGATAAAAGACATACTTCAAAGGAAAAATAGATACAAGTGTGAATCAAAGTATCAGGGAGCCAGAAAAGATGATAAATGAACCTAAGGGAGAGATCGTTGGAGCTTTTGAGAAGGACCAGAAGCAGAGATGGAGAAAGAGGGAAGGATAGTGAATAGAAAGAAGACAAAGCCAGAGTGGATGTGGATCCATGGTAGCCAGAGTGAAAGTGAGGGGGCAAGGGCCAGGTTAAGATGGAGTGGGCAGGTGGTGTCTGGGGTGGCCTCTCCGAGAATAAACGCTTCCTTAGACTTTTACACCCCAGGCCTTGTGCGAATTGTGCAGGGAGAAATCTGAACTTGATATCATACCCAATAACATGCCTGTATCAAAGCCTCTGAAAGGCAGAGGCAAGAGGTTCAAAAGTTCAAAGCCACCGCAGCCTCATAGTAAGTTGGGGATCAGCTTAGGTTACAAGAAATTAGGTCCTCCAACCCCACCCCCTAAATAGTTCAAGTACTTAGGAAGACATAAATTAATAATAATAATAATAATAATAATAATAATAAATGATAATAAAGTAAAGGGTAAAAGAAAGAAAGATATATATACTCAAGTTCAGACTATAGCTATCTGGGCAGAGTCAAGGAAACAGAAACTGCGGCCAGTAGTGAGGGAAAGCACATGAGCAGATATAACTGCCACACAGAACCCAGAACAGCTTGGGGGATTGGAGATGCTTGATCTGTAGTGGAGTTGGAGAGAAGGAAAGAGTCTCCACATGAGCAATGCCCTTCCCCCATTGAACATCAAGAAGCTGGGAGCCTGGCTTATGGCTGTCAGGCTAGATTCCTCTCTACGAAAACTAACCATGCTAAAGAAAACCAAAAATTTAAATAGCTTGTCTAGTTCCTTAAATGAAGTCAGGTTACCTAATACAGAAACTGCTGGGGACTTGGAGAGGTGGACAGAGCAAAGGCACATACTTCCCCTTTCACACACACACACGCACACACGCACACACAGAGCTTCCAGGACACAGCACAGACTCAAACTCACAAACAGACAGTAATGGTCACTAGACATTTAGAAAATGAAACACAACATGAAAGAGGGGAAGGAGGGAACTAGGAAGAGGAGAGTGAGAAGGAGAGAGAGAGGAAGCTTGAGGAGAGAAAACGGTGATCACACTCAGCAAACAGGATCAAAGTAGGGACTTAAAAAGTGAGCCAGGTCCTTTAAAATGGTAAGAGAAATATTTTTAAAACAGTCTAAGAAGTCATAGAAATTATAATCTCTGAAATGGAAAGCAATAGAATGCTCAGAAGGCAAGAAATATCTAGGTATGAACATGAAGAGAACTAGGGTAAAAACTTTAGACAGCCTAGAAAGTCTAACTTATCAGTTCTACAAAGAAAACACAAAAAGTGAGGAGGAAACCAGCAGAGAAAAAGCGTCAGGGAAAGAGAAATGAGAGGGGGGCTCTGCACACCTACCACAGCAAGGGAAGGTGTGCCAGCAGATCGGGAAAGAGAAACAAGAGGAGGGCTCTGCACACCTACCACAGCAAGGGAAGGTGTGCCAGCAGAGTGGGAAAGAAAAACGAGAGGGGGGCTCTGCACACCTACCACAGCAAGGGAAGGTGTGCCAGCAGAGTGGGAAAGAAAAACGAGAGGGGGGCTCTGCACACCTACCACAGCAAGGGAAGGTATGCCAGCAGAGCTCAGGATCATGGAGTTCCAGAATTCTGGAAACCAAGGGACACAGAGCAAGCTTTAGACACAGAGCAGAGGAATGTGCACAGAACAGCGTCAGAGACCTTCCTGTCAGATAAGAAGCTAGAAAGCAATAGATTGGTGGCTACAGGACGGTGGAGGGGAAGGTGATCTGAATATTAAGGTTCTCTTCTCACAATCTACTGTAAGAATAAAATAAAATAAAGTCTTGCAAATGCAAACACAGAAAGGCATCTTTTTTGCACTGTTTATAGGAAAGCTGGCTGAGCACAGACTTACAACCCAAAAGGACAGCTCATCAAGAAAGAGGAGCACCCACGGCCCCTGTGAAGAATGGCAAAAGGAATCTCCAGGATGCCTGCAAAAAGATCGCTAGGGTGGCAGTGAGCACTGGACCTAGGGATGAGCAGGGTCACAGGATCCTACTTTGGGCTGAGAAAAAGGAGTGTCCTGGGTGTCTGATGTGCTTCAGAGAAGATTCGTGCCTCTGTCACAAATCTAGGGATAGACTAGAATAAACGCAAGAGAGTAACCTGGAACAAATAAGTAAATATAAATTTTAAGAGGGGAGGGAAGGAAAGATATGGAAGGAAGGAAGGAAAAGAAAAGAAAGCAACAGGTTCCTGGGGAAATAAAGTATCAGTAAAGAAAAGGACCTCCTGTCCCACATCTCAGCTGTGAGGGTAAGAGAGATGTCACTGAGGGGAGGAAACAGACAGTTTCCTCCTAAAGCCGAAAAATGAATCCCACTTAAGGGTGCTTTCGAAAGTGATCACAGCACCCTAGAGTTTGTGTAGTTGAAGAAGGTAAAGTAGTTGCGTTGAAGAAAGCTGAGAGGAGCGTATGAAATAGTTTGTCTTTTAAATTTTTACACATCAGCCAGACAGGCTGGTGTACAGTTATAATCCTAGCCCTTGGGAAATGGAGGAGACAGGAGAATCAAGAGTTCAAGGCTGTCCTCTGACTCGTAGCAAATTCAAGGCCATCCTGGGCAACAAGAGACCCTGTCTCAGAAAACCAAAAAGATTATTAAAATTAAAAACTAAAATCATGTTCCTTTAAAATAGAAAGAATAAAATCAAGGGATTAAATAAAATAGAATGAAGATAGAAAGTGAATGCATATTCTAGGGGCAAATACAATTCTGAAAGGGAACGTGCATCTCAAATGTAATGAAAAATAACTTCAAACTTCTCAACTCTAAGTGGATATGCCTTTCAGAACAGGAGGAAGAGGTGACTGAGATAGGTTACAAGGATGCAGCCCTTAAGATAGTCTTAATTAGGGCTAAGTAGAGTTTAAAATCGTGAAGTGTTTTCTAGTTTTTTGATAGCACACATCAGTTTCTCCTCCCCAAAGGCACATTCCTTACAGTCACTCTGGTCTCCAAAACAACAACGGACAGATGTCCAAGTAAAAGACCCCCAGTTGTCAGAAGTTCATCGTATCTTCTAGGTTTGTATCTGATGGACACCTTTACCAATTTCTTTTCTTTTCTCTCTCCACAGCCCCCCTTTTTTCCTTTTTTCTTTTCTTTTTTTGAGACAGGCTTTCTCTGTGTAGCCCTGGTTGTCCTGGAATTCACTCTGTAGACCAGGCTGGCCTCGAACTCACTGAGATCTGCCTGCCTCTGCCTCTTCAGCACTGGGATTAAAGGTGTGCGCCACCACCTGCCAGAGGCACTGATTTTCTTTTTCAATTGACCATTTGAATAACATTTCCCATGTGTGATCCTACTCCAAACTGCAGCTCCTGGCTCATGTCAACCTAAAAACAAACACTCAGTGGGCCAGGAAATGGCACTTTATTCAAACAATAGATTAGGGATGAAATAGTGGTTCCTAGGTTGTTTCTGACACTTAAAGGGGGCTGAAATATTTTTATCCCTTCGCTAGCTGTTGTTTCTCTAGATACCTAATAACTCTGAAGAGACAGTCGCAGCCTGTTATGTGCACTGAAACCCTGTCCAATGCAAAGTGATATTTTCCTCCCTATTTTTCATTTCTGCATGCTGACTCCAGTCAACAATATAACCATTTTCTTTTATTGATTTTCTTATAAAATGTATCCTGGTTAGATTCATTGATGACTATACATTACCGAGCACCTGATAAAATTTCATTGTGCTATTATCGCTGCACAGGAAACGAGATGTGCTGGATGAAAACCACTTCTCAAGGAGCCAAGGAAACGGGTTTTGATACAGAATGCCACAGAAGGGCATAGATGTATTATTGAAAACTGATCAGAGAGAGCCCCTACCCTCCAGGCAATTCATTGTTGCTCTCTGCTTCTGAGATGCACTGTAGAATTATAGTGACTTCAGTTCCCCTGTTTAAAAATGGGGGGGCTAGAGAGTGGTTTAAAGCACTTGTTCTTTCAGAGGACCTGGGTTTGACTCCCAGCGCTCACATAATGCCTCATAACTATCTAGAACTCCAGTTCCAGGGGATCCAATGCCTTCTTCTGGCCTCTACCTACACCAGGCATGCATGTGGTATACATACATAAATGTAGGCAAAACGTTCATATATATAAAATTAATAATTTATATTTATATTTATATATATAATTAAATAATTTTAAAAATATTTAGAGAGAGAGTTCCACTTTAAGCACTTAGTAATTCAAGACTTTAACTTAAAAAAATTTTTGAGTTTTCTCATGACTGGCCTGTGTCCCTTATAATTCCCTCTACAATGCATAATCTTTGGTGGGCTGTGTGTGATAATTTGGATTAATTTGGGTAAAAAGATCTGTTGAAATAGCTCACCAGGGCTGAGGAGATAGTTCAGTTGGTAAAATATTTTCCGTGAAACAAGAAGAGAAAGTTTGATCTACAAAACTCACAAAAAAATTATGTATCATGGCATATAGCCATGGGGACAGCCAGGGAGATGGGGACAGGATGATCCTTGAGGCTCACTGCCTAGCCAGCCTCATTGAATTGATGAGCTTCAGATCAATGATAGACAGGCAAATGGGTCTTCCTGAGGATAACACTCAAGATTGTCCTCTGATCTCTACATACATGCTCACAAACATGTAACCCACACACAATAATAATAATTAATAATTAATAATAATAATATCAACACTCTACTGAAACAACACATTCCCTAAGCATATTCCGAATATTTTCCCTTAGACCCACAGATATGTGTAGTTCTCATTCCTCATCAAGGAAACTTCTCTTTGTGACAGATGGGGACCATTACAGAAAACCACAACCAATCAAAATGCAGTCCTAATGGATACATCTACAGTTCAACTCTGCCACCTAAGGCTCAGGGATCATCACAGAAGAGGACATGGAAAGAGTGCAAGAGCCCAAGGATCAAGGGGTTTGCTGGGAAACTATGTCTCCTAGAAATGTCGCGAGCTACACCCAAAAAGTCCCACCAACACGATGGCCTAAACATAAGTCAAACAAGCATGACAACAATAGTCACACTAAAGTGATGAAGGAATGTCTCCAAAACCTCAATCTTACACACACACACACACACACACACACACACACCAAACAAACAAACAAACAAAACCCCACATGCAACTAAGGAATGCTGAGATTGTGAGAAATAATAGTCTACCCCAGGGAAGAGCATATCAATCGGTTATCCAGTACCAAATAATTAGCCTTAAAAACATACATATGAGACTAAACAGGGTGTATTTATACATTTAGAAGTGTGTGTGTGTGTGTGTGTGTGTGTGTGTGTGTAGCAATAATTGAAAAAAAGAGGCCATGAATTTGAAAGGTGGGATATATGGAATGGAGGGAAGAAAGGGAAGGGGAAATGTTGTGATTAGATTATATTATTTCAAAAAATAATAATAAATAAATAAAATTAATAAAGCAATTATGGTTTGAATGAGAATGGCCTCTATAGGCTCATTTGTTTGAATGGTTGGTCTCTAGTTAACTGTTTGGGGAGGACTAGGAGGTGTGGCCTTGTTGGAGTAGGTGTGTCACTGGGGGTGAGCTTCGGCCAGGTACACTGTTTCCCTCTCGGCATGCAAAACAGGATGTAAAATTCTCAGCAATTTTTCCAGTATCATTCCTGTGTGTGCTGCCATGCCCCCTGCCAGGATGATAACATTCTAACAACCCTCTGAAACGGTATACAAGCTAACAATTAAATGTTTTCTTCTCTAAGTTGCCTTGGTCCTGGTGTCTCTTCACAGTAACAGAACACTGACTAACTATGATATGACACAGTCTTACTAAATAATTGAGTTTTCAGTTAAATTTCCTTTCAGCTTCTTACTGTTCCTAACAGATGACTCATGCAGACACTATTTTCAAAAATAAAGTTGAATTTTCCTCTTCGTGGAAAATGATTTTTTAAATGCAATTTTCTACTTAAAATTAGAACAGTTGTTAATTTTGCAGAATGAAAGTATTCAGAACCCCGGAAAGATTAGATAACAACAAATTCATAAGTAGAGCTAATTTTTCAAATCAAGACATTCAAAGTTAGCACTTTCTTCCCCATGAAAAATGACATTCAATACTGCACTGCTCCTTAATTCGGTCTTATCTGAATTAGAGAATATTTTAAATCAATGTGGTTTTAGTTCCTTAAACCACACACAATAACTCATACAGCTGGCAGGAATCTACTTAATGAGAGATTACTTAGGGATCTGGCTAGCAAATAGAGAAATACCATGGTTAGTTCACCCACTGTACACGGCTGCCTGCCTCTGCAGAGTTAAAATAACGGAGGTTCTAAGTTCTCCTCCTCTGTGGACGCCTGGTTTTCTTGGCGCATGAGCTCCCCAGTCTAGGGGCGAGAGCCCAGCACTTAGCTCAGTTTGAGTCTGCACTTAGCTAAACGATGGAAAAGCTGACTGTGTTCTTGATTAGCTCCTGCCTTTGGCTTTCACCGGGACAAGCCATTTGTGTATTTGAAAGTCTTAATCTCCCCCACTTAAAAGTGGGGGCAATGGTCTACAAGTTCAAGTGAGTCATTTGTTAAAAGGACTTGGTGCTTAAAGAAATAACCAGGCAGATAGGATTTTTCTCCACACGTCATCTTAAGGGATTTCTGACCGTTGTAACATCTCCCTTGGCCATTGTAGTAAATGTGTGTAAACAAAGCGACTCATTCAGCCAGTCTAAAAATATGCACTCAGGGACTTATAAACAGCATATTTTCACTCATTAAATCATTTTTAAAATGGGCAGTGAATGGCAACTTAAGAGCGCTTAAAGAAAATATTATTCATTCTGCAAAAGAGTTACTCTGGCCTAGAACACAACTGGTCATCTGGGACTATCTGAAAACTGCAAGCAGGAAGCAGCCAGGGTCACTGCGATCCTCCCTCTAGAACAAGCCGAGCTTCTGAGAGTTGGCCAGACAAACCCAAGTCAAGGGCAGGCCATCCTCTGGGACATTTGCAGCCTGGGCATGAGCAAGGGTTTTTTGTTGTTGTTGTTTTGTTTTGTTTTTAACTTGAACACAAAACCAAAACCAAACTTGCAGCAAAGCAAAAGAACTTACGTTGTGTTTCATTTTATTTGAAAACATTTATTCAGGCTTCTCGATGAATTCAAGTCCCACAGCCTCAAGGCATTAAGCTGTATTGAAGCTCAATGGCCTGAGAAGTTTCCTTTTGAATTAAAGTGCATCCAGTTACTAAGGCAGGTGCGGGGGTGGGGTGGGGGTGTCTGCAACTGATCTGAAAATTCCACTGCTGATCCTAGACTCTGAGAATGGAAAAGACTGTCTGTGCAATACTTTCCTCTGGCATGGGAGAGTCAGTTTTCTGGGAGTGGCATCTTGGGAGCCAAGTTGAGGAACTTCCCACTAGTGACAGGTAACCTGTAATACAGAAAGGTTTAGGTGGGTGCTGAGGAAGGAATAAGAAAAAGAAGTTGTACCTGTTTCTCAGACTCCATTATTCTTCCTGTGATCCCCTACTGCTGAGGCAGTTCTAAAACCTCTGATTTTGTAGATGAAATGGGACCCTTGATTCCAGACCAGTGGATTTCAAAACAGAAAGGATTCATGTCAGGATAGGCAGAAAATCTTAATTTTTCACTTAGATGATCTCTAATTTTTTGGCTTGGTTTATGCAATATATGTAATATAAGTATGTTCATAGCTATCTATCTATCATCTATCTATCATCCATTTATCATTAATCTATCATCTATCTGCCTATTAATCTATCTATCTATATATCTACCTATCATCTATCTCCCCTATATAAATAAATATACCTGTGTTGAGGTACTCAGTCAAATAAATCCAAGACAAATCAATTCTCTAGACAATAAGTCTGAGTCATAGCCAGCCTGGCCACAAGCTGTGAGAGGGATGGGACTGGAGGCTGTCCTCTCAGCCTACCTGATCCTACCCTGCACACTGCAGGATGGCACAGCCCAGTGGCTGAGACCCTGCTCAACACTAGTCCTGGCCAGATGAAATTTTCTGTTCTAGAATCTTTTTATTTTTTTCCCTTTCTTTCCCCAGTAAATTTGATTTTAAAACTTCTTCCTAAGAGAACAATCAAGCAAGCAGACAATGGTAGAGTAATGAGGTCTCATGCAGTCTGACTTTTAGTAGTGACAAGTCAGAAGTCTCCATCTGAGGCTAAATACAAATCACAGCCACTCATGTAGAATGTGTGTGTGTGTTCATGCATAAAGATATCAGTGGCCTAGGGATAGCATAGAATGACAGATTTCAAACATTGTATCTTCTTATGGAATCATTTGCATATATGTATGTTTATAGCACAAACACATGACTGTTTGTTTGTTTATATAATGATTATTTTTAGGAGGTAAACAAATTTCTGTTCCTACACATTGTTTGAATAGTTTATCAAATATATTAGAAACCAAAGACAAGTCCTATTTAGAAGATAAAATATATTACAAATAATTTATAATATGATCCTTGCTTTCAAACCTATAGCAAAAGTACTAAACTTTTAAGGGAACTTTCCAACATGAAGACAGGAACCTAAGCCAAAGGGTTCAGTATAATGAAGAAAGGCTGTTGGAGAGAGAAACCATACAGAGGCGAAAAGACAACACCCGATGCTACAGATAGCATCCTCAGCAGGATAAGAGGAAGCCTTGAGCTCACAAAATAACATGTCATAAAAGGGGAACAGGAAGCCCACATGGAAAATCTTTTGGGAAAGAAAACTGTGATAGTCAAAAGAAAACTGCAAGGGGAAAATATAAGCAATTTAAAAACTTATCATCTAAATAATGTAAAAAGGCTCTGAGATTGGAAGTCTACGTCTGAAGAATGAGAGACCTCTAAGAGTCTAGCAGAATTAATGAAAAATGCCCACATCCGGAAATATTAGACCACCAGAAAGGAAGAGAAAAGTCCTAATCATTTTCAAATGGACGGGTCAGAGATCAGGTACTCAGGAATGGCCAGGCATAAAAACACTTCTCAAAGACTACATCAGGAGCTAGAAGAAAAGGAAGCACTGGAAACAATGTTCAGTTAATAAGCCCATAACCAAACCACCCTTGGGTGGGGTGGGGGGCAGACAAAGCCATTTTAACAGCTGCGGGATGTAAAATAATCACTGACTCTACCCTTTTTCTTCAGGATCCTTGTCTATCTGCCTCTCTTCCTCCTTCTCCTCTTCCTCCTTCTTCTCTGTCTGTCTCTCTGTCTCTCTGACACTCTCTCTCTCTCTCTCTCTCTCTCTCTCTCTTTCTCTCAGACAGAAAAAAAGACTATAAAGCCCTCAAGAAAATGGAGGATTAATGTAGGAAAGAGGCCAAGGGAAATTCCAGAACCATGAACCTTCAAAATATCCTAGTCAGATGGCAGCAAGAAGGTCCAGGGCCCAGGAGAGATTTCAAAAGAGGAGAGTGCAGGGGGTGAGAACTGGCATCAGATCAAGGATGCCCATGGTGTGGATGGCACTGAGAGCATTGGAGACTATGGAAAAACAGATGAGCAGAGAAAGCAAAGGCAATGATAGCCAGAGAATGTGAAACTCCTCTCTGATAGAGGAAAGCTCACCGTGGTGTGTGGCCTAGCTCCAGCAACAGCAGCAGCAGACAGAGGTGCATAAGCTCCGAAATACTGGTCTAAACTGTATGAAATGCAGGTCTAAAGAGACTGGAAGACACAGAGAGATAAATCCTCACCCTCATAGTTAGTCCGCGGACAGCAGTTGAAGCTGATGACTAGAGAGAGAGTAGCCATCATTCAGACAGAAATACAGAGGCCACCTCAGAAAATGCCATCGAAGAAGCTAAAAGAACACAGTTTCACGGTTCAGAGGATTCCTCTTCAAGCAAAATTTTGGAATGTTTGTCAAAAGATTTGTCAAACTTTGTCATGAATTCTGATCATCCACAAGCACACACGTACTTCTGCATTCTGGAAGTAGATTGCTATGTCTTCATTAGAACTGCTAGCAGCAGATCATTTCCTCCCTCCCCACCCTTTCATGGCAGTTCTGCTAAGGCCTTTACAGTGGGTCACACTAGGTGGCCTACTGGCGGGAACAAAACATAGACAGTCTCCAAATTGCAAATGGATTGTTTTCAGAAGATCGGAGGACAGTCGCTTGGAAGCAGACATGTTTCCCTTCCCTTTCCTATCCAGGTTAAGGGTCTAGAGCACTAGTTCTCAACCTGTGGGTTGTGACCCCTTTGGGGGTTGAATGATCCTTTTGCAGGTCACCTTAGACCAAAAAACCCACAGAGATTAACATTGTGATTCACAATGGTAACAAAGTTACAGTTACAAAGTAGCAACAAAATAACTTTATAGTTGGGAATTAGCATAACATGGGGAACTGTATCAAAGGGTCACAGCGTTAGGAAGGCGGCAACCACTGGCTTAGAAGTCTCTCAGTACAGATGGCAGGATGCTGGCTTCTTTGGTGGTTGAACTTGGGAGATGAGTTGGAAACAAGTCCAAAGGTGTGGAATTTACTAGCTCTGATGTTGCACCTTTTTGTCAAGGGCTGAGAAACTGTGGGCAGCTTCAAGCTCTTGTTTCCCAGAAGAATAGTCAGAGGAAAGATGAGAAAGAATAATTTCCTGTGAGCACTTACATAGCACACACTGCCCAGCCGTTTCTGTGGACTTTTAGCATATTAACCAACCAAATAAATCCTCTCTACACATATGATTTATGTAGCAGCATTTCATTTGAAAGATTTTAAAAAGTGAAGGTCAGAGAGGTTAAGTAACTAATCTAACATCACACGGCTAAAAGCAATGAAACTATAATTTGGTCCATGCAATCTTGTTGCAGCATCCTCAGACCAGGGGAACTGGGTATTTCCTTCCTGGACATGGATGGCGACGGATAACGTAGACAAAGTAGGAACAGATGAACCCAAGCCTGGAGGCCACTCATCAATAGGAAGTAAGTCAGAAGTGCAAGACTGTTTGTCTTGTAACTGGAGCCCTCCTGGTTATCTGCAGACAGAGCACATTGGAACAATGCTCCAAATGGCTCCCATCAGAGCACAAAAATACCATTTGCAGACCCGGCTGCTGCTCCTGGGCAACTCAACTCAGGCTAACAAAAGGAGAGAATACAGCATGTAGCTGGATAGTGGGGAATGTAGGACAGGCTTTCTCAGCACCACAGAGAGCTGGCACATGAGCTCAGTAGCCATGAGATGTCTGGGGTAGAATATGGCTGAGCCACCAAGGGGCCTTAGGGTACCTGACAGGACAGTGTTCGGGACAAGAGCAGTGGGGCCTCTCAGAAGCAACACCTGTTGGAGCAAAATAAATAATAAGCAGAGGGAGGGCAGAGGGTTGGTGCTGGCCAAAGTTAAAGAAATTCACAAAAGAAGAATACATATCCTGCAAATATAAAACAAGGCCATATATAACGCCATATGTATAGCTCGGCCAAAATATTTGTCTTCTGAAATGTGTTATGCTCAAGCATTTTTTAACTTTCTTATTCCTTGTAGGTTCCTAAGGCGGGCCATTCTTTGTGAGAAGATACAGTGAGGAAGGCTTTATTTGACCTTTGTCTGTAAACTACTGGGTTTGAGATAGCTTTTAGAACAAATTGTAGTTTCAGAAATAAACAGACACCCATGGGTAATTCAGGCTAAACAGTGGCTAGCATTTTTATAATGTGTCTAAGAAAATCAAACTGACTGAAAGGTAAGAAAACCTGTGTAAGCTCCTAGTTTGTTTTTTTAAAGAGTATGGGGTTGGTTTCGTTTTGTTTTTAATCCAGCAAAATGCATGTGCTCTGTCTCTCAGTTTCTCTAACTACATACAGTGCTTTTGTTTGCATAGAGACCCGACCTCCTCCTGCCCACATGGCTGGGAGGTGGGCATAATCAGTTAGATTTCCAGTAGCAATGATGGATTTGCTCTAATCCTCCCTCACCCTTCCTCCCATTTCTGCCCATGATGAATGGACACCATTACAAGATGGCGGCTGAGGTGAGGCAGGCAGCCTAGAGAATTCACCCCCACAAGGGAATCAAATGCTGGACTTTGGCCTCTCTGAATGATGCTTTAACCTATTGAACCAATCAGCCACAGAAAAATAAGGATGCCTGTCACCGCCAAATTGGAGTGCTCTGAGAATATATTAACCAAAAACAGGGGTGGGGGTGAAAAGCTTTGACTCTACAGAAAAGCAGTTATTCAAATACCAACTAATGTTATTGTTAGTCAGGAGCAAAGGCAGTGCCTTGAAAGTTGATGCTCCCAGTCAACAACTGGCTGGAGACTACATGTGTCTACAAAATGAGCTTCATAAGATTATGCTTATTTTAGAAACATCAATAATAAAACAGCAGTAACAGAAAGTGATCATCCCCTTAGTTTAAGCCCTGCTTGGATATGCATTTATCCAGCCAAGCAATAATTGAGCAAACTCCTCTCTTCAATTTCCCCAAGTTCAAGTATATAGCTCTGAGCACACCACAAGCTTTACAAAGCAGCCTAGCTGTTAGTGTGCAATAATCGCTCATTTCCTGGTCATTAATCCAGACATCATGCAATCACTCAAAGGCATCCATTTTCCTTTGCTATTTCGGGGACTGCTGGTCCTATTGTCATCCCTGCCTCAGACCCCTGACTTAGTCATCTTTTAATTAGAGCCAGCAGGGACGATAGGCGGAGTCAGCCTGCTGTGGGTAATCCATCACATGGCTTGCTCTGCTCCTTGGCCTCTTAGATGACTGTTTATAAACAGGACATCTTGGGGCCTGAGATAGCTGTTTAAGGAAACAGGAGAACAAATGGTGACCATTTCATAAGGCACTCCTGTGAGATTATAAACTCTGGCACTAATTAAGTATCCAAAGACACGTTACCCAGGATGATTTTTTTCTAGAAGATGTTTTATCTGAGCTTGGCCTCAAACAAGTGGATTCCCTAGTCTAAACGTTGCCTAAGGAATTAAATAGCATGTGGATAACTTGGCAGTTGAGTTGAAATGGGTCTGTTGTTAGCTGACCCCTTCGGTGCTGTTCAAGAGTGGTACTCCCAGTCCTTGAACATAAAAATTGCAAATCAACTCTGAGCTGGTAAGCTCACCATTGTAGAAAGCACGCAGGGTATTGCTCTCTAGTAGTATCTTCCCTATAAAACTGATTTATGTTCACTGAGCACCAAGCTACCAGCCCAGGGAAATGACATAGAAGACCCAAAGTTATATTAGACTGTGATTCAAATCCACACCTATGTGGCAGACTGGTACATGTGCTCGTTGCTGGGGTTACAGAAGTATAGCCCTGCGCATAGCTGAAGAGGAGCTTGAGTTAGAGGCAGTAGCCCTGGTAAGAGTCTAAGGACAGTTAGGTGTTAGGAGGTGCAAGGGCAGAGGTGTGGAGTTGGCCGCCCTGGACACCACTGGCTTCCTCTGCTTAGCAGCTATGTGAGTGGGGCAGTTGACGTAAACCATTTGCTTCTGGGTTTTGTAAATACCTTCCTATGTTTCTTTCCAGTTCTCCCCCATCCACTACAACAAAGTGAAAAATATTTTGCATACTTGTGTCTTAAAATTATGAAAACCTCAGAAGCATTTTCCGCGGCAATACAGGCATCCCTCTGTATCCACAGGTCCCCAATAAAAATACTCAGAAAAAAAATTAGCCAGCACAGACTTTTTCTTGTTAATATTGTTAACAATACAGAATAACAACCATTCATAGTAGGTACACATTGTACTGTAAATAATCTAAGTGTGATTTAGCTCGTAGAGGAGAATATGTGCAGATTATGTGCAAACACTGCCCCGTTTTATACAGGAGTTTAAATTTAAGTGACACTGGTGTCTGTGAGAGGTCCTGGAACCAACACCTAGGATAATCCAATGTATGACTGTATTAATTGTAAGGGATAAAATATATATCTATATTAGGGCTGGAGAGGTGGCTCAGTAGTTAAGAGCAGTGGCTGTTTGTCCAGAGGACGTGAATTTGATTCCCAGCACCCACACGGTGGCTCACAATCATCTGTAATTCCAGTTTAGGGGATCTAATATTTGCTCTGGCCTCTTCAGGTACCAAGCACCAGAAATACATGCAGGCAAAACACCTATATACTTTGTTTAAATGTATAGATAGATTCAGTAACTTACCAAGCAATAACATAATTGTTGAACACCTCATTTCCAATTTCTCCTATAGTTAAGAATGAATATTATTATCCTATCATCCAAGAGATCTTAATAGTACTAGATTGCAATGTTCCAGGAAAGAGTTTTAACATCTCAATGGTGAAATTGCCTACAATGCAATAATTTAAGAAGTAAACCTTTTTTCAATCTTCCATGTTATTTTAATAATGTAGTTTTTAAAATATACTATAGGGTATAGATTAAATTCAATATTGATTGACCTCCAAGTATATCACCAGATACTAGTCTACATGCTAATCTTGTGGCAGTGAACAAACGGACATGGGAAAAAGCACATCAGAAGTGAATGGGTGTTTCAGCCATGATGAAGGGGGGGGGGGGAGAGAGAGAGAGAGAGAGAGAGAGAGAGAGAGAGAGAGAGAGATGGAGAGAGAGCGCGCTCTACAGAGGTCCTGGCAGGACTGGGAAATGAAGTGGTCAGGAAACAATTCTGAGAAGATGCTGAGTGAGAAGTAATTGAAGGAGAAGACATAGAAAAAGGACTGGGGCTGAGGGAACAGGGCACAGAGAAAGTGCACCTGGCTGGGTCCACACAGGTGAAGGGCAGATAGTAGGAGATGTTCCTGAGCAGCCGGGGCCAGTGCACCGGGGACGATCGGGCCTGTGTAGGGACTTTGGGTTGAGTTGGCAGACATATGCTCTTAATAGATGCTTTCATGCACATTCTGAAAGTATTTCTTTTCAAGGTATGGTTTCCAAAATAACATTATTCGGAATGAATGCCAATTCATGTATTTTTATATCTTTCCCTTCCATTTTAATCTAACAAAATATATTCCTTTACAATCATTCATATCAAACAGCTACTCATGTATTTAGTTGATCTGTCTTTAAAAGCCTGTTGTTTGGTCAAGAAGAGGAATGTTATATGGGTTGGTTTGTTTTGTTTGAAACAAACGAGAGTCGTCTGGGAAGAACGGACACAACTAAGGAATTGCCTCAATAATATTGACCTGTAGGCAAGTCTGTGGGGCATTTTTTTAAAGTAATGATTGATGTGGGAGGGTCCAGCCCACCGTGGGTGATGCCATCCCCATCCCAAGGTATCCTGAGTTGTATAAGAAAGCAACTGAACAAACCATGAGAGTAAACCATTAAACAGCGTTCCTCCAGTCTCTGCTTCAGCTCCTGCCTCCAGATTCCTGCTTCAGCTCCTGCCTTGAGTTCCCCTCATGACACACTGGAAGCTGTAAGGTGAAATAAATCCTTTCTTTCCCAAGTTGTTTTTGGTCAGTGAATTACCACACCAGCACAAAGCAAGCCTGGACAGACATCTGAGAGCTAAAAACAAAAAGGAAGTGGAAGTCAATATTTATCTGGGTAAAAACAAAAATGATTTCCTGGGTTTCCACAGAGATCAGAATTGGGATCCTCTGATGATCTTTAAGTGAACTGCAAGAGAGCACATAGGAAAGGTCTCTGATTCTAGGGGATGCCAAGATATCCAAACTGTAATGACAAGGTGAGGCAACAGAAGGATCTCTCAGCTGTGCTTTGATGCACTAAGGTGAGCCTCAGCATTTAGGCACAATCATGCAAATATCTAAGAATCCAGGATCCAGATTTTCAGATCTGCCTATGTCCAAGGGCTTGCTTTCATCCAGGATCCGGGTTTTCAGATCCACCTATGCCCATGGGCTTGCTTTGTAGACACTGCCCCTGTACATTTCTGGAAGCAAAGACATGCTCAAATGCTGAAGGGCACTAGAAAATATAATAACAGACATTGTTTCTCTCAATAAATAGGTACTGGACACCGGCTAGGTGCCAAATGCTGTGCATACTGTTGGAAATGCAAAGCTTGTAGCCCAGCAAGGTGACATATAAATTAATGAAATTAATGAATTCTCCCCTAGATGTAGCTGCATGATGCTATATGGGAAAGTGCACCTACCCTTGACTGAAGGGCTTGTGTTGCCTAGAAGAAGTGGAGAGAATTTTCTGGATATGAGCGGACTTAGATTTGGCATCCCAGAAAGAACAGTAGGCCTACAGGAATCCATGGGTATTACAAAGCCTTCTGTGTGCTCAGAACGTAGATACAGAGAGGTGGCATCTGGGAGTAGGAGGGAGAGGTTAAGACTTTACTATTGCTGTCATAAAACACCATGACCAAGGTAACTTACAGAGGAAGCATTTATTTGAGGCTTACAGTTCTAGAGGGACAGCAGTCCATCATGGTAGGGAAGTATGTCAGCAGGCAGGCCAACATGGAGGTAGCAGCTGATGGCTCAGATCCCCAGACAGAAAGCAGAAAGAGCACTGGGCGTGGCCTGGACTCTTGCAATGATAATCCTGTCCCCAGAGACACACCTCCTCCAACAAGGTTACACTTCCAGATCCTCCCCCAAACAGCCACCCGAGTCTTCAGATGCCTGAGACTTTTAGAAGACATCAAACTCAAACCACCACACCTCTCCTGGACACAGCAGTGTATCTGTGTTTGGGAAATGGCTTGCAATTGTGGTCCACAATTGATTGTTTGCATGTGCCAGAAGCTTAGATAGAAGGCAACTAAAATAATCCCATGAATGAAATGGTTTTCAAGAAAGACAACCAACCAAACGAACAAAGAGATTTGGATCATTGTGTCCTAATAATGGTGAAAAGAGGAAAGGTACCAGTATTTATAACATTCAGATAAGACAGAGTCAAGAAACATGATGTGTTTCTTTAGCAAATTCCAGGGATTGATTAGTAGGTGGTACCAGGCAACCAAGGCATTTTAGATATTAATCCCACCAAAAATAAACATCTTCTAAACTTGGCAGTCAGAAGATTCCTTGTCATGCTTACTGTTGTGGTTTGAATGAGAATGGTCCCCATAGTCTCATATAGTTGAATGTTTGCTCTCCAGTTAGAGAAACTGTTTGGAAAGGATTAGGAGGTGTGGCCTGGTTAGAGTGGATGTGGCCTTGTTGGAGAAGGTCTATCACTGGGGGATAGGCTTTGAGGTTTCAAAAGCCCATAGCAGGCCCAGTCTCTCTCCCTCTCAAACTTTCAGATTAGGTGTGAACTCTTGGCTATTCCTCTAGCATCCTACCTGCCCGCCTGCCTCCACATGGCTCAGCCATGATGGCCCCCAACTAATTGCTTTTTTAAATAAGTTGTTTTGGTCACGATGTCTCCTCACAGCAGTATAACAGTAGCTAAGACATTTATTAAAAGCAGAGATCCCCAGGCCTCATGCTACTCTACCTCCCTCTCCTGCCAACCTCCTCTATCACACTTTCCAAGAGAAAGCCAGGAATCTGTACTTTAACAAATGTCTTAGAGGTGCTTTAACAAGTGTGTGAAGTACTGTTATCAGCATAAGCTGGAAGCTCCTAGGATCAGTGGTATTAACTGCCCAGTTGTATCACTCACCAATCACACTGGTACAGGCCGACTGTCAGCTTCTGTCTCCCCTAAGAGATCTTGGAACCCCTTACCAACCAGCACTCAACAGATCAAAAATATGGGTTATCCTATAGTGGGTGGGACTAGCCCAGACCCCACCAGTCTCCTCAGCCTCACTAGGATATGGAAACCAAAAAAATCCATTTAATATTTTTGGTGGCCAACTCAGCATTATAAGGAATTGTATGAAACTTCAATCTTCAAAATCACTCACTATTGTTTCTACCCTGAGGAAGAAATACATTTGAGAGCTCTCTCTCCAGAATCACCATAAGGAGTTGGTGTGGCCATGCCTAGAATCTCAGCACTCAAAAGGCTGAAGTAGGTGAATCACTGGCTCAAGGCCAGATTCTGTCTCAAATTCTTTAAAAAAAAAAAAAAAATTCAAAAAGCATTTGGTAATCCATGAAAGATCAAGACAGGTACCACACAGCAATTCCAGTCTCTACCATCCACTGACCCCTTTCCCTTCTCCAAATGTCCTTCAATAAGCCCCCCCCTTCCTTCTAGGCTCTCTCCATCATAAACAGCCAGAGGATAGGCCTGAGACCTGTGTTCCCATCCTCTCTTTAACTTACCTGGGACTTTGCTGCTATGAGGCAGCCTCCCTTACAAGCTATGGTTTCCCCCCCCCCCCTACTTGTCGAATAATAAATTTCCCCATTCTTGATCACCATTTTAGATATTATCTCCAGGAACATCAGAGAACTTTCAAAACCCTATCTGGAGAGAAGAAATTGTCTTCCTAAATTTCAGTGTGGTGGTGGCATTTGAAATACTTAAAGTCAGAATCAATAAAAATTATGGGATTTCAGCATCCTAGGGACCATTATAAGTTCCAAAGAAGGAAAATGCTTTTCCTGGGATTTGCATAAGTTAGCCAACATCTGGAAAACATATGCAGCTTAATGACTATGGTGCATAGATGCTTCAAAAATGCACTTACATTTCAATAGTTTATAATTAGTGGATGTGAGCCAAGTAAGAGCTCAGTTAACTATCTTAGAAACACAAATGTCTCTCGAGTCCATGCAAAACTCCTAGGTTAAAAAACCAAGATATGATTTGCATTAGTCTGAATAAAATTTTATATCTTGCTTTTTGGTCACTTTGCCACAATGGAAACCTTCAACAAAAGATCACAAATCCTCAGTGACAGACAGCAATTCGCAGGCTAAACAGAAACGCATCAGCTGTGGGAATCATGTTTACAACTTAAAAGTTACCAGTGATCTGGGCCAGACCAGAATCAGCTTCCTAAAAATAAGTGACTTCTTTGAATTTTATGTTCATATGAGGGAAGAAGCCATTCCTGAAGAGGCAATCCTGTGCAGATGCATAGAGACCTCATTGGATCAGGGTTTAGACCTTTAATAATAGAGTTCTCTTATTCAGATGCTTGCCCAAGCATAGAATATGCTCACTCCATTACTTCTAGCTCTCCTCATCACCAAGGACTGGTCTCTTGGAGATAGAGACCCTTATTTAGAAAAGAGGATAGCTCTCCAGAGAAAGTGTCAGCTGATGCAAAGTTGGCAACCTCTTCATTATTTAACATTTTATATTATAAGTCCTTTTTCAAAATAAATTATGACCCAACAAACTTGTTCATCTGGCATGTTTGTGGACCCTAGGCACACATCAAATGTTAATTCCCCATTTTCTCTTCAATCCACTGAATAATAGAGCTGAAATGCTTCTTTCAATTAGCCTTGTGCTAGATCTAAAGATTTGGCTTGTGTGCTCATTACAATAGGAGCAACACAGAGGAACAATACCATTGCTGGTGGCCTTGGCTACCCAGACATCAGGGGAGAATTCTTTCTAACAAGTTTCAAATTGAATCTTTGTACGAGTGGATTCAATTCCTTTGAAGGAGACAGAATTGGACACCAAAATTCAATAAAAGGAACCTCTGGGCATAAAAACTCAGTACTTGCGAAATATTTAACAAAAGCCAAGTACTGAATTTGGACTTGGAATTCTGCTCCTACCGTGACCTGTTGGAAGTGAAGTGGAACATCAGGTCTTTAGCTGGGTCAGAAAACAAGGTGGAGGTGAGACTGGCTTCTTTTGGACTGTTCGTGAGAGAAAGGGGAGGAGCCCCGGAGTATTTTCAATCTCAGAACAACTCACCTTATTTAATTGTCCGAGGGATCTTAAACTGCACAGCTAAGTAAGCTCTGCCAAAGCTTCTAATGTGCAGACAGGTGTCTACAAAGACAAAGTGAATATACAGGTTTGGACTTACCTTAGACACATTTTCGTGCTGAACCTCACAGATAATTAAATACGAGCAGTGTTAAAAAGTTATCCTTCGAAGACCTCCCTACTAGGACTGCCAAATTCATCAGAGAACACTGGAACATCTCCAGACTAACAGGTATGATGATTCTAGAGATCTGTTTTACAAAAATGGATTGCTCTGGTTTTTAATAATGTGTAGGTCAATTTTTTGTTTGTTTGGTTGGTTAGTTTTTTTCAGACGGCGTTTCTCCATGTAGTCCTGGCTGTTCTGAAACTCACTGTATAGACCCTCTCACTCACAGAAGTCGGCTTATCCCTGCCTCCCAAGCACTGGGATGAGAGACAAGGGCTACCACTGCTTGGCTGCAACTCAAATTTTAAAAGCTTAGTTTTCTTAAAAATATTTAGGTAAGGAATATGCTAATTAGTTTGATTTAATCAACCCACTTTACATAACATGATGTCACTTTTACTACACACACACACACACACACTTTCTATTTTACTTTGGGAGTTAGGAGAAATTGGGAGGAATACAGTCAAAATACATTCTATGGAATTCTCAAAGACTTCATTCTCAAAACAGATTTTTTTTTCCAAAGAGGAAACAAGTATAAAAGAGAAATATAAAGAATATCAGTTAAATTTAATTTTGTGTAAAGGGTTATATAATTTTGAGTTACCATATTCTGTGTTATACCTGGGCCACGCGTATATTAAATATATATTCATTCTTTATCTGAAGTTCAGATCGAACTGGACGCCTTGTAATCCAGCAGTGCTAGTGGCTCTTCACCGATGTTTGTGCTTGAATTCATAGATAAGAAACTGAATTTGAGCTAATTTATCTGCTCGCTGTCACCTGAAGACAGTGAGTGCTTAAAGCAGCAGTTAGTCCCACACAGAGGGGAAGCTTCAGTAGCTGTAGTAGGCCCTACACTTGTGGTTATGCATTTAGCTTTGTTCAATTCCCTTCAGTTCATGGAGAGCAAAACCTCTATGGGATTTGATGTGCATTTCTAAAGGGACTGCACTGACAGGAATTAAATCCACACATCTGTTTGTTCAACAAAAGGGAAAAAACAAGTTACAGTTGAGGTCCTTAGACTGAGAAGCCGCAGATTTGGGGTGGTCTCATTTGTTGTGCGGGGTTTGATACGTTGGCATAAATGTGTTTTAGGGTTTCACACCTCACAAAAGGGTGTATCTCAGAAAGACCCTGACTAGCACACTGACCAGAACTCATCTTACTTTTTGAAGGTAATCATAAAACTACCAATATTTTGGCCTAATGTAGAATATATTTTCATAGATAGGCACACATTGAGGTCATGAAACACCTCTGACTAAGCATTTATTTATACTACAAAGTTAGTTTATAGTGAAAGTTCAACAAAAGTTAAGGTCGCATTCATATACTTTATTTCCAAATGCATGGGATATCTTTGAGGAAATGATCTATTTATACCTTTTACACTTTTGTGTATCATGAGGTTGCTTTTTTTTCTTTTTTATTCACAGAACCTTATTATTTCCTTTTGTTCCTCAGACTCTCAGAAACTGCTCAGAAGAAAATCTGGAACTTAAATGTTTTAATCTAGACATTCCCCCCCCCCCCCCGTTTTTTCAAAAGCCAGAGGCCTTCACCTGAACTGCTTTCCTCATGACCTGGCAATGCTGACACACAGCGGGTGCCAGGAATGAGCCAACATGATCTGCTTGGCAAAGATTCACATGTTGTGTAAGAAAACATCTTAATGTTTTAGCTGTGTTTTATCATATCAGATTTATACATTGAAGGGTTTATGTCATTTGAATCTCAGAAAACCAAGATCAGTCCCAGGCATGGCTAGAGACGCCAGCTAGATCTAAGGTCTCCACCTGGCCGAGTTTTTTCTGTGCCCCGGAAGGAACTCGGTGCATCTTCTGGAAACCACAGATATTTCAAGATCGAACAACTTTTCCAGCAGACCCTCCCACAGAAGAAGCTATCCCAGCTTCTCTCTTCTCCAAATTTGTTTCTAATACCATTCTTTCAAAGAAATAAACACATTCCTTTCTCTGTAACATTCCAACTCTAAATAGAATGACATAAATTAAATGTAAGTTACTTCATAAATACAGTTATGAGAAAGACAAGATCATGCTCACCACTCCTGGATATACTGTTGGTTTTCTATACTTAATGCCTTAACAAGAGACAATGTGGATAAAGAGACACAAGTACATAATAGTTAAACAACTGAATATCTATGGGGTAAGCAAGAGGAAACTACAAAAGAGGAACTGACTTCCAAGGTTACAAAATTAGGATAGTGCTAAGATTTGAATCCAAACCTGATGAATTCCAAAGGCTTAGGCTTCACTAACGCATAGATGATTCTCCCAGCATCTTCTCCCAATGAATCCAAGAGCAGATGGCTTACAGCAGGCCATCACTGCCAGTGGCTAGCCATTCAGGGCACATATCTAAGACTGGACCAAATGATATGAAGCACAGCAGACAATTCTGTCCTTTTAGGTGACAGGAAATGTCAAACTCAGGACAAGCCAACTTCTTTAGAAACTACATGGGGTCACATAAAGTTAGGCTAGCACAGGTGCATTAACATACATCGTTATTTCTTTCGTTGTTGTGTTCCAATTTCTGTTCTCTAGGTTTTTCTCACTTGCTAGGTAAAGCACCAAGGTTAATGTCTCAGTCAGGTTCCAGCTTCCCAAATGACCTTTATTCCAGTCAGCCCTCCCTGTAACACCTGCTTCAGAAAAATTACCTTCAAAATGCTCCTTAAATGGGACTTTTTTTCCCTATAGATCTCTGTCAAATAGCAAGTACCTTCCACTCACTCTCCACTCCTGTCTACAGGTAAACAAGTAGGTTATGAAGTTAATTTGAGACAACAAACAAACCAATAATAGCCAGGAAAACAAAGAGCTAACCAACAAATATCAAATACCAAATCTCAAACAGCATAGTTTCAGCACACTAATGAGCAGAACCATAAAATGACTAAGAAAGCCTGAGTTAGATGCAATTGCACAGAAGAAGTTAGTTTTCTATTTAGTAAATATTTCAAATTTAGAATTTAATAAATATTTAAATCAGTGAGGGAAAATTGGCTTTTTAATAAGAAGCATTGGGTTACCTGGCGAGTTATATGTCTGAAAGGCATTTGTCATATCTGTATACCAGAATGTATGCCAGGTAAAGAATTTTATGTTTTTTAAATGAAACTACACAAGAACTAGATGAAAATAGATGGCTTCCTCCACTCTCTGGGTGGTTTTAATTAGTAAGTTTTTATATTACATTTACACACATGTGAACTAGCTTCTCTATAGCAAACAATGTTGTCTGAAAATAAAGACACAAATACAGTGGGAAACCAGCAATTTATTTCATAGAGTTAATATCTTTATTTTTACATACATACAGATGCATGTGTTTATAAGTTATATATACACGTGGTAGGTGTCCGTACATGCAAATATACAGAAAAAGAAAGAGAGAGAGAGAGAAAGAGAGAGAGAGAGAGAGAGAGAGAGAGAGAGAGACACTATCCAATAAGATCACAGAAAACAGGCTAACAAGAGAAAGACAAGCTGTCCTTAACCATCAGGAAAGATGTCCAAACTCATAATAAAGGAAGTAAAAATCACAAGTACAGGGAGAGAGGAGCTTCTTACTTCTGACAACTAGGTTTGTCTTCCCGAACCTTAAACTACTTAGACAATGTAACAAAAATAGAAAACAACTTTTTTTTCTCGGTTGGACAACACTGAGAGCGTCCAAGGAGCTATGAGAGTCAAGTCGCCCAAATCAACACACGTGTCATTCCCATCACTGGTGGTGTTTCACTGTGGCTTTCCCTCCCGTCTTCGCACAGGCACTGACACTGGGCACCTTTCACGGGCTAACTCACTAATTGCATGTGTTTTGTGAAGACACAGTGGGGCGATGCAAATGCTGCATGTGTTGATTTGGATGACAGTCACACAGTATATATTTCTATAAACCCCAAAGATTGTACACTTAAAATTCACATTTGTTAAGTGTAATATACATGACAATAAAATTTATTTCTAAAACTAAACTGAGGAACTAGTTCTTATCTATGAGAGAAATATAAATCAACCCTTAGCACTAAGCTTCTAAAGCCACCACACAAGTCACATAACTGAATGTGAGAATCTCAAAATTTGTGGGAACAGTAAAGAGTTTCTAAAGGTGCCATAACCAAAGGATTAATACACACTCCAAAGCATCTGGAGACCAGGGTGTCTGGGCAGTGCTGGACCACACCACGAGACTTCTCTGTGGCCTTTGTGAACACACAGCACGAGGACTCTGTAGTGTACATGACCCATAAGCTCAGATTCAAGGCCACTGTGCATTGAGAATCACAGTGTTCTGACTGCTTATAAAGTTTTATCTCCTTACAAAATCATTCTATTTAACTATGGAAGGGCCTTTTAATATCTTTCCACTGTGACAAGTCAAACTATTTTGGGGTTGTATTGTGTTGTATTGTGGGGTTGTTTCAGTTAGAAAAAAAAGACAAAATTGACTTGGGATTGGGCTGAATTTCCCACAGCTTCTGAAATGGCCCTAAACATATTTCTACCATATTGTACTACAAATTTGTTTTTTAAAAAGTCGAGTTCTTGACATTGATTATCAACTCTGAAAACCACTGAAGATGCTCTACACTCTGCTGTACCAAATATCCAGGCAAGATTTCCAGAGAAATAAACAAGCAGATAATCTCATTAATGTGCAAATTTACCTTCATTGTTAATAAATAAATTATATATATAATACATAAAAATGATTTTTCCTTATGATTTATTACAAGTAAATGTTTGGTGTGTACCTACCTTATATGTCTGTCTACCTTTGGCCATGTAAAAGTTTCTTGAGAAAAGAAGTCTTGAGTGGAAAAAAGTTTAAGAAGTCCGAGTTAGAAAAACATATTTTGTCATTGAGACTGCAGGGAAACAAGCACACTGATAATATTCACACAAAATTAGACTATGGGGAAATCTGCTGGCAAAATGTCACATCATTTATCATCTATCTCACATCTAGGAATCTATTCCAAGAGTTTACTAGCGAAAGTATGCATGCAATGGAAGGGTCATGGATGTGGGTCAGGGTAGGGCTCTTACCTGATGTGGGTAAGACCATGAGTTAAATCCCCACAAAAAAAGAGAAACATAAAAATAAACAAAGAACCAGAACCAAGCACAGAGGCACACAAAGTGGTAGCTCTGGATACTCAGGCTGATGCAGGAAAATAACCTGAACCCACAAGTTCAAGGACAGCCTGGGCAATATAAGAAAACCTGGTCTGGAAAGTATATAGAGAGATCTCTAGAAACACATACAACTTTTCATGGGAGAACTATTTTTTCTATTGCAGAATGCAGAGAAGGAGGGAAACAGACACCGAGGGTTATACTCAGGACATGGATACAAGCTATACTTCTCTGCATATGCTTCTGTCTGTCTGTCTGTCTGTCTGTCTGTCTGTCTGTGTAACCACGGTTCTGTACCTAGAAACAGTGGTAAAACTCAGCAGTAACGAGCATCTAAACCAGATCCTCCAGTACTGTTGCCCTGTGGAGAGTTGAGGGACTGTGTAAAGAGCAGATGACGACATCCTAAGCAAACGTGTTTTGTTGATGTGGGCACAGCCATGTCAAGGATCAATGAATACCTCAGTCCCATGGAAACGGCAAAGCCTTCACCATACAGGTTAGGCTTAGCACAGCAAAGCCTTCTTCTGCTCTGAGTGTGAATGCGGACAGTGTGTGACCACGTTCCAGTGTTTTGAATAAGAGACCAGTATGTGCAAAGATTAACGCTGACAGCTTCCTCTCCCTGGATGTTTATAGGCTCGGCCTTCCCACCTTCCACACAGACTGACTGCCCCTCCCCTGGTGCTGTATGTAACAAACATGCTGAGGTTCCAGCTTGGCCTGTTGTTGACTTCACCCCATCAGAGTGCACACAACCCGCCTGACCCCAACTTTTCTATATGTGCATCTGTCTGTTCTTTCTTCATTCTCTCACCACCCTTAGCAATATAGCACCAAGGGGATGGTAGTGTATGCCTTTAATCCCAGGACTTGGGAGACAGAGGCAGGTGGCTCTCTTCAAGTTCAAGGCCAGCCTGGTTTACAGAGCAAGTTCCAGGACAGCCAGGGCTACACAGTGAAACCCTACCTCAAAACAAGCAAACAGAAAGAAAAGAAAAAGAATTACAACTAACAGTAGAGCATGAGGTACACAGCACTTGGGAGGCAAAGGCAAATAGATTTTTGTGAGTCTGAGGCTAGCCTGGCCTACATACAAAGTTCCAGGAGATCTCGTGTCAAACAAAGGAACAAAAAAATCAACTAAAATTAAAAGAAAACACCTATGAACATTAGCATGAGAACAATAACATGTGTAAAGTCCTGCTGGTGAGAAATAAGTCAGAACACGTGAGAAGACAAGGAGTCTGCCGGAGCAGAGAGAAGAGAGCAGTACACAGGGCCTAGGAGCAGAGCAGGCACCTCCTCCTGAAAGGACTCCTTGGTGAGCACTAGCTGAGGGATGCTGTGGATCAGAAGCAGGCAGCAGGCAGTGAAATGAAAACGAGGTGGTGCATGTTCAGTAACTACTGACAGTACGCGACAATGAAGAACAAGTAGCGAAAGATGATCCAATTCAACCAATATTTACTGAGCCTCCTGTAGTCATCGTGGTCTCAAAGACCTGGCAGGCTAATGAAGATGAAAGAATTGACTACAGCATAGACGTGTTTCACAACAGAAATTAGCATGAACGTTCCAGGAGAGAAAGGACCATCCGGGTGGGTGGCAAGATCATCCAGGTGGGGGAACTAATGTAAGGACACATTTATAAAAAGCATGGAGAGTTGGAGGTATGCACCAGGCGACCGGATGTCCAGCTGAACAGGCTCCACAGAAGCATAAACATAGAAGCACAGCGCTCCATTTAGCAAACTGGCAGCAACTCACAAGACAATGGGTTAGTTAAGTTAGCTGGAAGACAATAAATAAAAACAGTTCTGTCTTCGCATGTAGTCCTTCAAACACAATGTTTGATTGTATTGGCGTCCTCAGCAAGCTTAAAGTTTTTAATTTCTTTTCCCTGAGTGCCAAGTATATTCCAATTTAATGCTACTGTAGAGATTTTCTGAAATCATCTAAACTTAATGTCAAATCCCCTGATGAACCGTTTAAGTGCACCATTTAAGACAGGTTAAAACAATTTGTCTGTAAATGCACGTCTTGGTGCACTTATCAGTATAGCAGTAATTATGATAACATACTGATCGTGGCTACCTGCCATACGAATAAATATTATTTCAAAGATGGAAATGCAATAAATCTTTTTAAAGGGCCATGTAATGAGAGACAGCAGATGCAGCTTTGTTGATATAACAGAGTAGAAGTAACTTTGCCAAATAAAACAAATCATATTTCTCTTGAAAATTTCGTACTCGATTTCTGAGTGCCATGGTGTAGTACTTATAGTTTCCTTATAAACTCTGGGAAATTGAGAAACTCTCTCTAAAGGTCATTTATCAATTGCTCCAAATGTGTGCAATACAGCAATAACTCAGACACATTTCAAACATTTGCTTCATATGGTTACACTGTAAAATACAGTTCTCAACCCTGATTGGCACCAACTGCTCAATAAGTAAAACATGACGCATAGAGGCAAGGGCAACACAGGCTGCTATTCAATCACCATTTGCAGTTATATTCTTGGGCTGAAATATATTCAATAATGCCATATACAAAATTAATGGGAGGTTATGACATATCGTTGGGTACTAGCATACTAACTTTGTGAATTTATTAGAAAACATAGTTAAGAAATACCCTTGTGATGAACCATTTTTAATTCTGTACAGTCTGGATAGCTTGGTAGTTAGAAAGCTAACACACCCATAAAGGACCTCACTGAACTTGAGAAACGCACTCAAGTTGAGTGATAGAACTGATGGGGAATTTTATTTGGGCACCAACTTACAAAGACTGGAGATGAAAGAGCCTACCTCAGAGCCCCATCCTACGGAATGTGTGCTTTTGCTTTTATCTAAGCAACGTGCATGATACAGTACATGGCTAAACACAATCCAATATGATTTGTGTTGCCGTGGGTCCCCACAGAACAGATCTGTAAAATTATAGCATGTGAAAGCTTTAACACAGTGATATAAAATGGCTGTGACATGGTTCATATCTT
This sequence comes from Uromys caudimaculatus, assembly GCA_028551405.1. Lineage (NCBI taxonomy): Eukaryota > Metazoa > Chordata > Mammalia > Rodentia > Muridae > Uromys > Uromys caudimaculatus. The sequence continues at coordinate 94,102,953 of CM052701.1, forward strand.
AAACTGACAGACGGATGGTGATTATTGCGAGGACAGTGCCCTGCATATGTCAAACGATTTGCAAATAATTTATGTCACCTTCCGTTCCATTATTGTTTTTGCGGAGGACATAAACTGTGTCACCAATATTAAACTGTCTGCAAAAAAGAGCCGAGCTCAGCTTTCTCTTCTCCGCGAACACTGAGCCATCTGCACCCAGACAAACATGCATATGGCCATCATTTGTCCAACACCTTACACAGTGTGAAGGTTTTTTACTTGAAATGCCAACCTGTGTGGCAGATGATGTATGTGTTTCCTCAGTCCTGTGATTACCAGGCCCACGCCGCTGTGCAGCGCTCTCACCTCATCAGTTCCACAAGCCGCACTCCTAGGTGTGTGAGACATTTGCAGCAATATGGCTTCTGACACACGGGAAGGTGGAAGCGCTCCGCTGTGAATATCTGACTCCAGATTTCCTTCCAATCAGGGTCAAAGTCTGACCCACAGAAATTAGTGTGGGTAGAGATTTAGGACTCAAAACCAGCAATTTGAACACAGGAATGAGTATATTTTGATAAAGGGGGAAGCTTGTTGGCCCTGCTTGACTGCTGTGCCAAATGCCTTAGAAATGACCTGCGTTTTGTTCTTTTGGAAAAGAACATACAGGGAGTATTTGTTATCCCCAGTTGTGAACAGAGCAGGTTACTGCTGCAACTGGCGAATGCAGTTCATTTTGAGGATTTGCTATTGCGATAGACCTGGGCTCCTTCCTACAAGTGCCACAAGCCTGGACCTCTGTAGATCGTTGTTGCTTAGGAACACGTCAACAGAGGTTTCTTACATACATGTGTTACATCTGTACGCGATCATGCACCCCAGTCACACACACACACACACACACACACACACACACACACACACACACACACACAAAATAAATATTTTTAAATACTTAATTCATTCACACTTTTGAGATTGCAAGTTTTCTCTTCGCTTGTAAGGAACATTTTCTTTTCCTTTTAAATCCAGACATTGTATTCAATAGAACATGGCATTTTTCTTCCACCTTCCTATTTTCTATCTTTATTTGGGTGGGAAAGGGAATGATAGAGAGGAATAAGTAAGAATTTTAAAGACACTCCCAACAGAATCTGTTTGGATACCAAATAACATCCATAAGATCATTTTTCTGGGTGGAGTACAAATGAATCAGAAGCAGATGGGTTTGTCTTACTATAAAATTCACATGGACACAAACTCCCTGGATGAAGATGTGTAGTATTTAAGTCCCATCCCCCACCATTGAACATATTCAGACTTTAGAATGGTTTCCAAATATAGATTTTGAAGATTGGTCCAAGTCTCTAATTTTAATTCAAAAGTAAGTTCTAAACCAAAACTGGCATGTCCAGCTCTGAATGCAGACAGTGAAAGGTGGCAAATGCAGATGCTTTATGGGTGTTCAACATGTTTAGAATAAATGATGGTTTGGTGCCCAGCCCTGAGCAGAACATCCACACCACTCCTTCTGCGGGACTGCTTGGGGGACACTGGGGAAGAGAGCAGAAAGAATGTAAGAGCCAGCAGAGAGGGGAAAGAGATTCGAAATGCTATCTTCAGAGTCCAGTACAGCCGTGGCAGGTAGGATCCTGGGCAGCTGCAGCTGCCTGCACTGCACCTGCCCAAGTCTAGGTCTGTCAACAGCCAATTGTGGATGAGGAGAGGCTTTCATTGTGTAACAGTGAGCCTACCAGGCTCCAAAAGATGGTTTCAGCCACACAGAGCTTCCTGTTTAAAACCAGAAGGTCATTAAGAAAGAAAGAAAGAAAGAAAGAAAGAAAGAAAGAAAGAAAGAAAGAAAGAAAGAAAGAAAGAAAGAAAGAAAGAAAAGAAAAGGGGGAGAGGGGCATCTATAGGGGAAAGGTGGAAATAGCAAGAATAGAAAAGAAGGTAGGGGATAAGAATAAACACTGTACTTTATATGCACAAAATTGACACCAAAAAAATCCCTTAAGTATTCTAAAAAGCAAACACCACACATCATACCAGGTTTGCTTTGGGATCCAGAGCCATCAAAGGTGTCTTGGTGTTTCAACACAATTTCCAGAAATTAAACACACACAATTGAAAATAACAGGCAGCAGGTGAGGCTGTAGCTAGACAGCAGAATGCCTGTCTGGCACACATGAAGCACTGAGTCCAATTAACAGCACTTAAAAAAAAAAAAAAAAAAAAAAAGGCAGTTAACAAAATTCCCATCAATATTTGCCACTTGTGATTACCTGTTACTCTTTCAATTAATGGCAAAATGGGGAAAACGGAGCATACACATGTTAACAATAAAATTAGAAGGAAAATGAGCATGGTAGGTTTTATGAAATTAGACTTAGTGAGTTTGTATGATGTGGCCAGCAACCCCCTAGGAGCTTATTCTGACAAGCTCAATTTACATGCTATAAAATGAGCATTGTCAAGGCTCCACCATGTCCAGGCCCTTTGTTCTCTTACGGCCTTAAAATACCAAGTACATGGTTACTGACTATCTGCTATATTGCAGAAAATTCCTGGGCAGCTTTATCGGACTATGAAAACTCAGTGCTGATTAAAATTCCCGTGGAGACTTCCCATTGTCTATCCAACTGAACGCGCCCAACACTGATCGAATCTCTCAAAATGCCCTTTGTTTTCCTAACACTCTGGGCCCCATCTTCACATCACACCCAGTGACCTCTCATTTCTGTTAGCCTTTCCTCCAAACTTTTCTCAGAACTGGCTCCTGTCTTTTTTTTTCTTTATGTCGTCCTGATTCAGGCCCTTGTTACATAAGCTTAGTGAAATGACCTCTCTTTTTGTTTCTTGGTTACAGGTGGCATATTGTAAACTACTTCTTGCTTAATAGCCACTCAGGTCATCAAATTCTTTTTTCCAATAAAAATAACACTTGAGTTTCTGAAGCACTTCATCCTCCACAATATCCATTTGTTCTTTACGCCACGACAGCGAGGTGGATGGAATCAGCATTAAGATTTCCACTCTGGAAATGAGAAGGCTCAGACTCAGAGAGGACTGAGCTGTCCAATACATGTATGCAGCTGCCAACTGGAGCCAGGAGTCTTTTGATTCCAAATCCAGTGCAATTTCCATGCACGGTTTATCTAAAATAAACACATTGCCCAAATGTCTAAATTACTTAAATATCCTCAAAGCCCTTTGTAATCTAGTTCAAATTTACACTTCTAAATTCATCTTCCATAGTTGTTTTTAGAGAAACTTTGTGTCAACCACATTGCTTCAGCTATCCATGACATTAAAAAGTATATATGGCAGTTCAATTTTCAGTTTCTAGAAGCACTAGCTGAGTTTTGTTAGTGGATGGTTTTCATATTTGTGGTTTCAATCCTGGCACTGTAACAGGAGACCAAATACAGATATCCTTGACGACCCTTCTATTAAAGATGCTTTTGACTTGATATGTTTTTTTAAATTAGTTACTTTAAGTACTATATATAAACTTCCATGTTAATCATTGTCAAAGGAGCTTAAAATAAATGACTCTTTTTCCTGGACTATTTCAGAAGTGAAGGTCTCAATTGATACATTGTACTCTGATTAGGTGCACATGGAAATAGTGTTCTTTACTATTAAAAGTCCTCAGGAAGCAGAAATAAGTTATTAATCTACAGTAATTATCAGATGCATTATAAAGCTTTAACAAAATACCAAATAAAAAGGAAATAATTTATTCTCATATATAACTATATATACACACATAGATATACACATATACATGATATAAAAATCACAAAGTAGTTTCTAGTGCAACAATAAAGTTTATTTATGTCATTCAGGATTATTTTCTTCTCTTGTTTGAAAATACAAGCAATTTTTTCAAGACCTTCAGTACTTATTAAAATACATTTTCTGAAAAGCAAACTATATAATCCCGGTTTCTTTGTATTCAGTCTTTAACACATGTTCAAAGTCCTGCTTCTAGGATGTTTTAACAATACTCCCTGTTTATCTTCCCAAGCATATGAAGTATGATCACTGCACGCCCTTGCCTAACTCTTTACATGTGCCATTCCTAGGCCTAGTCCTACCAACTGATTTTTCTCCTGTTTCCTTGTACATTTTGCTTTTTTCTTTCTCCTCATTGGAATCCAGACACAGAATTACATATTATTGGGCACTAGAGATTTTTGGGTTCCTTAACTAATGCAAGGGCTTTGTTTTAAAATGTTGCTTGGAATCCATTCCCCCGCTCTCAGCTTTGTTTAGTGGGCCTATTCAGCCATTAGTAGATGCCTAATTAGGCCCTAACTTCTGTGACCTATACAGCTTAGGGACTAACCTAGAATGTTGGGAACATGAAGAAACAACAGACACATATAGAGAAAAGATGGGATTGGGTGGACCCTGTGTTCTGATAGAGACACGTCAATAGCTAACTCAGAGCATTAGCTAAACCAGAAACCATCTCAGTAGATCTGTAGGGGAACAGTCTTGGGTTGCAGTTGTCTGAGAAGGGGAAGCTGTGGGTGAGTTTCTGGGCATACTGGTTTCAGCTAATGGTTAATCGTTAGTTAACGTCTGTACTTTAACCAGAAGACAGCTCTGCCATTCTTAACCTGACATAGGAAAGACTTTGACACCCCCCGCCATGGGTCTGAGGCACTGGGGTCCTTGATATGTCAGTAGTACAAAGTAGCTCAGCACTCATCTACTCTCCACATGGACCACTAAGGTAAGCGATATCTTTCTGAAACATCTACACCACACTCTGTGTCGGTGGCCTTTCTGCTCTCACTAGCAGGAACTCAGACCATGTGCAGCCTTGTGTGAGAGTAAGACTATTCTGCAGGGTTTTCCCCCAGAGTTCTTTGCTGGATCTCCGGTTGTTTCTCCATAGGCATGGTACAGCCAACACTTGGTAGAAGACGAAAAAACGACAGATCTCCAGAGTTCTCTATGCAGGTGTCTTCCCTCCAAGACTGCTTTATAAATTCTCAACTCAGGGAGACTGCTGGCTTCTACTTGGGTTCTCATCTTCTTTGTGTAGCCTAGAAATGCTCTTTAGGCAGAAGTTGAGGGCTCACTGTTTCCCTTAAAAAAAGAGTCGCTGTACTGAATCTTGTTCAGTGTCTTGACACCTTGACTTGGGCTATTCCATCTGGTTTCTTTACTTAAGGCAGGGTAAGACTGCTCCTCTTATTCCCATCATGAATAGAAAGTTCTTTATAGCACTATAAAACGTAAACATTTCTTGAAGAATCAGAGTGAAACAAACTTTCCTATTTTGAAACTGTAAAACAACAAAAACCCAGACCCCTTTTTAAGTAAGTCCTGCTTCATCAATTTCAGCAGAAATAGTAAACATGTTAACATTTTAACCTAGCTGAGCCTTGTTGGTGGCACATGCTTGTAATTCTAGCTATGTAAGATCTGAGGCAGAAGGATTCCAAATTCAAATTCAGCCTGGGCTCCACAGTGAGTTCAAGGCCATCTTGCAAAATTTAGTGTGACCATCTCAAACTAAAAATTAAAAAGAAAGCTGAATGAAGAAATAGCTAATTGGAAGAGAACTTGCCCTCAATGCAAAAACTCTATGCCCAATCCCCAGTAATGGGGTGGGGTGATTTCTAAGCAGCTGAGGTCACTAAACATTTTAAAGGTAATTCACCTATCCCATTTCAAAAATCATTTTAATATCTTAAGAGTTAAAAAAAAAATCATTGGTCTGTTTGTGGTGGTGCACATCTTTAATCCCAGTAAAGGCAAGTGGATTCTTTGAGTTCAAGGCCAACCTGGTGTACACAGAGGTCTAGGCCAGCCAAGGATACACTAAGACACTGTCTAAAAAAAAATCATTGTTTCAAATCATTTTAATATTTTCTAATGTAATATTGAAACAAATTATTTTTCCATTTCTGTGCATTGGCAACAAAGAAAACCAAAAGCTGGTGTGACTGCAGCACGGTTCTACAGAAGGGAAAAATAATGAAACAAACAAAAGCTGGCCTGAGCAAGCTGGTCCTGTTTTCTCTTACATGCCCCGTTCTGTATTGGTGAGACCAGATAATGAGTAGAGCTTTTTCTTTGTAACAATTCATTAATCAGAGAAATGATCCTTGCTAGTGTTTAGATGTTTTACTTAATTTGGTACCTCTGGCCTGCTGCCCCACTCTTGCCAAAATTATTATTTCTCACCCAGCAGGTGATAAATAACAACTTCACTCGTGATTAATACCATGAATCCTTCAACCTGACTAATGCAAGGGAAAAAAAAAAAAAAAGAAAAACCCAACTTGAGACCTACAGAACAAGTGGGTGATAATTGTGAGGACCGTGGAAGCTCTGCTCCACTTGTGAGGGGGGACATCCACAGGAAATGAGGCGTTTGCCCACAGTCCAGCTGATCCTCAGAGGCTTCATTAAGCCCATCTCAGCAATATTCGCCTTCACGGTCCCAGGGCTGGGTTTTCTTGCTCCTAACACTCAGTTCTAAGTACCTTCAGAGAAAAGAAACCACCAACTCACTTCTGCCTACATTTAAATATATATTAAATGGGTGACTGAACAAATAATAAATGAGAGAATGGAATTCTTACCCAAGTATTAGACACTGTAACGGGTCATTTGGGAACTACACACGTTCTCTCATTACTTCTGAAACACTGCAATCGTGTACAAATGGAGTTTTGCTCAAAGCCATAGCAAAGTTAACATTTGCTACTGGCAAAAAGGAAAGCTGTTCTCAATGGCCAATAACCAAAGCCACATGACACCATCAACTTTATTACTATTGTTAAGCACTAGACACAACTTAAGCATCAGTGGTCTTTAGTGAGACAGAGGGTAAGATGTACTGCAGAGAATGCTCCCTTGACTCTTCAACAAACTCCTTTACACTGCTTTTTTTTTTGTGTGTGCGTGATGGGATTTCACTGACTAACCCTAGATGCCCTGACACACACTATGTAGAAAACGGTGGCCTTGCACTCACAGAACTAGCTGCTTCTTCTGTCTCTTGAGTGTTGGAATTAAACTACCATGCCCACTGGTACTTCATAGTTTCAGTCCCAAGTCAAGTCAATGGGTTTGTGAAAGGAGTCAATCAGCTGAATGTGGCCCAAGTTATGTTTTGACAGACAAGTAGTTTTATTTTAACTTTTTTTATTTTAATGCCATTACATAGATGTATGTGTTCTAACATGGCTCCTACTACGAACACCGGTCTGCCTTTCTGATTGTGTGACTGCTGCCTGAACGGAGAGACCTGGAGCAACAACAAGGCATACAGTCACGTCGATAGAGCTACATGACCACAAACAGACATTCTCAAGAATCACAGACTAGCGACTAAAAACTGGTTTACTTCATCTAAAGCAATGTGTAGTATAGCATCAAATCTCTTGAGACCTGCACAGTGGTAAAAGAGACAAGGAAACAGGTACAGGGGACTAACACCCGGGTTGGGTGTCAGGTTTAACCAGACTCTGAAGTAAAAGAAACAATCTAAACCAAGGAGCAGCGCTCATTAGCCAGGTATTGAAAACCCCAACAAACAGCAACTAAACTCAGGCTGGAGCTCATTTACTAGAATGTTTCCTTGCACTAGGAGGACAGAAGACCTCAATGAATAACCAAGTGTAACTGGTAGTCAAGAATCAAGTCTCAGCACTAGCCAGGGCTACCCCCCAAGCTTAAAAGGAAAATCTCTCTATTTTCTATGATTCAGAGAACAAAAGAGAATTATTATTTATTTAATTAAACTTTATTGGGATGTAATTTACATACAGTAAAATGCAGTTTGATAATTGTATTTACCTTATAAATTATAAACATCAAAATAAATTCCCATTACTCTCCAAAAACATGTCCCTCTGCATTTAACCCATTAAGAATGAAAAATGTAGCCCCAAGCAACCAGAGTTGTTACTATGGATTAATTTTGATTTAAATTTCACACACTGCTTGCTCTCTCCAGAGTACTTACTTTACACAACACAACCCTGGCTGTTTGTGGAATGGACTAAAGAAGCACTTTAGGGGCTGAACTCAGTAGTTGAAAGTAGCTGCTGTTCTCAGGTTCAGACCCAACACAGCTGACAACTGCCTATAACTTCAGTTACAGTGGATTTGACCTCTGAGAGTACCGAGTATGTGCACCACTTGGTATACGTACAAACATGCAGACAAGGACTCACACAAGCCAACAACAACAAAAACTGAAGTGGTGGCAAAGGCCTATAACCCCAGCACTCTAGGGACAGAGGCAGACAGTCTCTGTGAGTTCCAGGCCAAAGTTACACAGTAAGGCATTGCTTTTTTTTTTTTCCACTCTATGGAAAGGAAAGATGAAAATTACCCCTTAAAAGTTTTAGCTTGAAGCCCAGCAATGGTGTGCAGATCTTTAATGACACTAAGGAGACAGAGGCAGGTGGATCTCTGAGTTTGAAGCCAGCTTGGTCTACAGACAGAAGTCCTGTCTCAAAGGGGATAAAGTGTTAATTTGGAGATGAAAACAAATGATAATGAGAAAGACTCTGTCAGCACCAGGGGAGAAGGGTTCTTTCCAATGTGCCACTCCTCCCTGAGAAGCCAATGGCTGCTGAGGAAGGGAGTCACTTTCCTTTGGGAAGAGGGAAGCCATTGGTAGGTTGCCCCACAACCTACAATGGATGACCTCACACACATGAGCAATTTGACTTAGGTTGTAAAAACTGTGATTTTTTTAAAGACAGGAAGTTGGGGGGAGTTGAGATATATGTGAGGAGAGGATGGGAGGTACTCAGAGGAGTGGGGGATGGGTATGACTAAAGTATTTGTATACATGTATAAAAATTATAAAAAATTATTGTTTGTGTCTCCATTTCGTCTTTTGTAAACTAGAGATAATAATTACCATTACATGTTCTGTAACGATTAAGTGAGTTAGAAAATGCTTGGTAAAGTATAAAAAGTCAGTATCAAGTAACTATAACTCAAAACATGTTGGTAACAGGTTCACATCTGATTCCTCACAGCATCACTAAGTGGAATGGGACAGAAAACACTGGAAAATCTGAGACAATCTACAATCCTTAGTGTTTGCATATGAATTCCCATCAATACTCCTTTGAAAAATATCTGTTCTATACCAAAAGGAAAAATAAAATAAAAAATACTATTGAGATGTGTTCATCTCCATAAAATAGTTGTTTCAACCCACCCCAGCCCCAATGAACACTGGTTAATGCAATTTAAACTAGGTGTTAAGAATGTTCAGTCTCTGCCTCACTGGATAACCTACCGCCAGGCTTTCTCGGTGTACCTTTTTACACAATACGCTCCTGTGACCAGTTTCACCACATACTTAGTAGTCTAGAGGATACACATCAACTGCGTTCCTTAGAGAACTGTTTATTCCACATGTACTAAGGTCAGTGAGTAACCAAAAAGATCAAAGTAAATGAAACAAACTCAGTTGCTTAAAGTTTATTTTTATATGCTCATAAAGAAAGAAAATGTCAAGATATAGAATATAATGTAACAAATCAAATAATTCAAAATGAAGGTGTACACAAATAATAGTACAAAGAACATGTATATGACATTATGCAATTTCTTGAGGTTTCAAAAGACAGTGTTTTTGGTTTTGAGATCCTGCAACTTCTTCCATATTGTTCAAGTAATACATATTTCAGAAGTTAGATTTTTTAAATAGCTAACTGGCATACAACACTAAGACAACCTGCCTTTACCTCGGTCTTCAAAGTAGTGCTGTTCAATTCTTCTACAGAAAGCAAGGAGGTTGCTATAGTTTTTCACCTTCTCAGAAAGTTCATCATTGGTCAACTGTGTGGTAAGAATGGTGTACAAATGGCCAAAAACCAGAGCGTCAAGTTCAGTAGGTCTAAAATAAAAGTAAAGATGATAAGCATGAGAGGTACCTCATTTTTATGATAGAAAGCATCCTATTTTTAAAAAACATTTTAGTCATCAATTTAGAAAATCAAAAATAAATCCTCTCACTACTTGATAGAATTTTTTCCATTTTAGAACATGAAAAAAGAAAACTATGATTTGATGTATTAATTGTGTTACACACACACACACACACACACACACACACACACACACACACACACACCGGCAGTTTCCCCATGTGCTCATCACATGAATAAAAAGGTGATGTGCTTCTTATACCACTCTAACACTGCATTCACTGCTTTCCTCTCCAGGATGTGTAAATTTTAAAGACAGCACTGCCTGAATCTTTATTTCCCCAGTTCCTAGTACAGCGTCTGTGGTCTCCAGAATTTGCTGAATACGTGAAGGAGAGAAAAGTAAGTACCCTGCAGATGTGGAATCTTTTCTTCTAACAAGTTATTCACATCTTTTTGCATTCTTCCCTCTTTGATGCAATGATGGAATATTATATAAAGTGAGACATTCAACCTGGCACATGCCTATAACTGCCAAACTCAGGCCCTGCTCAGTAATACTGTAAATTCAAGGTGATCTTGGGCAATACAGCAAATTCATATCTAAAAATAAAATAAAGTGAAAATGTGCAATCCGAGGTCATGTTTAAGAAGGCAATCAAAAGGGTAGCATTTCTTTTTAAAAATCACAAGTGTCCTTGAACTTAATAGCACCATAATTTTTTCATCATAAAAGGAGAATCAATAACAAGTAGATCCTTACAAAGAACCAGGGACACAAGTGGATAAATGCAGGGCTAAGGCACGTCACTAGAAGTTACACAAATACTAACTTTCCTACATCCCTAACACAGTTCTTAAAAAGACAGCTCTTGCAAGTGGGGACTCATTTCTTAACCTCGGTTTAGTGTCAATCTCCCTTCACTTCTTACATGGCTTGGGCACTCTGTACCAATAAATGAAAGCTCTGAACGAGGTCGACTGGCAGTGGTCAGCAGTGCTGTAAGTATCCACCTGTAAAGCTGCACAGGGGCTGAATGGACAGAGCATACAGACCTGCGGTGTTAAGACAGATGCTCTACAGTTGCTTTTAAAAATCTATGGGTAAGTAGGCTATACAAACTGAACCAAACAAAGCAAACACATTATCAAAGCACATTTCTTATAGTCTTTAAAATTTAAGACAATGACTCCTTATGTAGTCCTGGCTGGCCTGGAACTTTCTATGTAAACCAGTCTAACCTCAAACTCACAAATTTCACCTGCCTCTGTCTCCCAAGTGTTGAGATTAAAGATTCGCTATCATGTCCTACAATTCTTACAAATTTCTGTGACTCATATGAACTGGTTCTGATTTTTATAAATTACCAATTCCCACAATTGCTTTTGAAAAAAGAAGTACACTTGTGAGACTAGCAAGACAGCTCTGCAGGGTTAAGGTACTTGCTGTCCAGCCTGATGACTTGAGTTCTATCCCAGGAACCCATGTGGTAGAAGGAAAAAAATCAGCTTCTCCAAGTTGTCCTCTGACCTCCACACTTGCACAGTGGCTCACAGTCAAGCCCCCTACCCACCCCTGTGACACACAAATAAATATAATGTAATTTTTCTGAAATAAAGTATACTTGTGGTTATGTAACTATATGAATTTCCTAAAACTCATAAAATCATAGCCATCAATTTTACCAAAAGTAAATTATGTAACCCCCCCCCCCACAAGAGGCAAAAATTCAGAAAAACTTGCAGCTCTTATGAGAGACAAGGGCAAAGCAACAACACACTTGTGCCAGAGAGGTGGCTCAGCAAGGAAAGGCAATGACTGCCATCCCTGATAATCCAAATGTAATTCCTGGGCCTCACACTGTAAAGTGAGAACTGGCTCCCAAAAGCTGTGCTCTGACCTTCACACATGTCACAGCACACAGGCATGATCCCTGCACACACATAAATGTAAAAAAAATTCAAAAATTTACTTTACTTAGCACTTCTACAATATGGTTGAATCATGCCATGACCATCAGGTACCTGCTCTTAAATTTCTTTGTTATTCAATGAAGGAAAAAATAAAACTTCTATTCTTGTGCTTCCAGGCGTCTTTGTGGACTGTGACTAAGCATGTGGGTACGCATGAGCGTGCGTGCACCCATGCGCAAGTTCTCTTCCTATGACCTTTAAGATATTTCAGATGTTTTATTGCTTTTATTTTGGCAGACTTTTTATTAGAAAAATATTCTAGGATGATATATTCTTAAAGTCCTACTGCTACCTTATCTTGAGTCATCATCATTTCGGTTAGATATTTATTCTTTCATTTGAATATCAAAATGAAAACAGTGCTGTAAAACGTGAACAGTTTCCTAACCTTTTCCATTTAAAATATTTCTCCTGCCCACTCTTTTTTTCCTTATTCATTATTATTTTGTCTTTTTCTCTGATATCCTTTATAGTATCATCTAATTCCAAAACTATTTTGTCTAGGTGTCTCCTAATTTTTTTCAAATATTTATTTTGCCATCTCTTCATATTAATAGAAATAATACCACACACACACACACACACACAAATAGTGAGCTTCAAAATTATTATTAAGGCATGTAAATCAAAGCACTTGCTGTCTTCTTTCTCAATTGCTGTTCTTGCTGCAAGATCTCACTTAACTTCTTTTTCCTCTCTTTCTAAAAATGAGCAAAAATCATTTGGTTTCCTTTACAAGTCTTCACTCAACACCTTCAGTAGGTAAGTCAAAATTAGAAAGTAAAAGTAGGGTACAAAGAAAAAGAGAGTCTGTCACTATTCAGTATACGTGAGAGCCAAGAGTGGAACTCAAGGCCTCCAATTTAGAATCTAATCTATTTCTCTTAAGTGAATGCCTTACTAGCTAAGTTACTGTATCTCACAAAGAAATGACTACCGCCACAGATAAAGAAATGAAGAACGGTTTTACCATAACAAAATAAAACTACAAGTTACCTTTTCCTAAATGTAGTTTCCTTTCACCTAACATTGGTTAAATGATGGGCAGTCAGGCATGGGATGCACACCTGCAGTCCCAGCACTTGGGAGGCTAAGTAAGAACAAGCATGGGTTTGAGGTCAGCCTGAGCTACAAAGCAGGTTCCAGGGCTGAACAGTAGTAGCCTTATCTCCAAAAATAAAATAAAATAAAAAGATTAGGCACAATTAAAAATTAAATATATTCTTCAACCATAATTATTTGCTAATAAAAACATCTGGGTAAGTATCACATAAGGTTGAATTTTTGAATACCTACTTTTTAAATACCAATAAATATCAAATGCATGTCTTGCTTTTGCAACTGTCTAAATTTCGATCTTTTGTAGGTCTAAATATAACTTATTAACAAAAATAATATCTTTAAATTTCCTCTAAATCACATGCCAAAAAATCCCTAGTTACCCAGTACTTTGACAATGACTTAAACTGAAAATTATTCTCTTACCCTCCCCAAAAAAACAGCATATGCAACAAAACTCATTGGTAAACAAGAATAATGCACTTCAAACAATAAAACATATATCCCCTTCTCAACTTTCAAACTACTAAGAATTCAGTATCAAAAGAAACAGAACTACATAATACTAACATTTGGGTCTATTTCTTTGGATTGGGAACTAACCAGCAAAAATACAACATAGTTGTAGAACCGTAGCTTCCAGGATTCGATGAATTCTATAGGTTTTCTGCTTCAGAGATTAACAAGTCCCAATTTTTACCGTAAGATTATTTTATATAACCTGAGTTGTATACATTGTGTGTGTGTGTGTGTGTGTGTGTGTGTGTATATATACATATACATATATATGTGTATATATATGTATATATATACACATATATATGTATATACATATATGTATATGTATATATATACATATATATGTATATACATATATGTATATGTATATATATAATATTATGTGTTAAAAAATGATATAATTGAAATATTTTCAAGTTGCCATCATACTCATTTTTACTATAAAAGATGTTTGGCATGGCTACAGAAGATGAATGTCTATTTAGAATAGAAATCATGGCAAATAAAGTCCCTAAAAATTATCACAAAAAAAAAAAATTATCAACTAGGGGGCCAAAATGCTTTTGTGAAGGAGATGTATTTGGCTCCCAGAACCCAGGTCACAGCTCAGAGTCACCTATCACGCAGGGTTCTGGCCTCCACAAGTACTTGCACTCACATGCACATACCAATCATATACACAGAGTTTAAAATAAAATAAGCTTTTTAAAAAATTACTAGAGCTGGAGAGATGGCTCAGTAGTTTTAGAGTACTAGATGCTCTTCCAAAGGACCTAGGTTTGGTTCCCAGCACCCACATCACAGCTGGTAACTACCTAGAACTCCAGCATTCTCAAATCCAATGCCCTTTCTGGCTCTGCAGGAACCAGGTACAAACAAGGCAAAGCATACACACACATAAAAATAAAAATATTTTTTAATTAAAAAGAAAATCGGTAGGAGATTGTTCAACAGTGAAAGCATATCTTATATAAACAAGAGAATGATCGCCAATGCACACAAACATGTCGGGTGGACATGGTGTTTTCAATAATCACAGCTTCAGAAGGCAGAGAGAGGAGAACATCCCAGAAAGCTAGCTAGTGAGATGAGCCCTATCAACAGCTCTGGGTTTGATTATAAAAGATCCTACAAAGCCTGCCTCAAGGAGTAAAACAGAAGAGCAAGATTTCTGACATCAACTTCAGGCTCCCACAAGCACATGCTTATACATGCATACACACACAAACACACGTGTGCTCACACACATGCATGCACACCACATAAAAACACATGAAAAGAAAAATTATCAACCTAAAGAATCTATATTTTAGTAGTAAGTCAATAAAAAGATGGCCTTTTAAGAAAGTCACTGAGATTAAAACATTAATTTGAGCTGTACGTATACTGGATCACAAAATTGACAACTACTTTCAATATATTAAAATTATAATTTTTATTGAAGGGAAATCTTTGTCAACATTAGCATTTATTTTTAATCTTGTTAATAGAACATTACTCAATTTACATACATACAGATATTTTATCTGTACTCCTTAATGTCTATATCTAAGGATATTTTCATAGCTTTTAAAGGATAAACGGTTCTTATCCATCTGACAAGACTCTATTGCTTGTTCTTAATGACACTCCTGGTCCTCAAGCACCATTCATTATAGACTGAGGCTGTGTTAGCAGCATTCTCATGTTGTTTTACTTGAAAGGGTTCTTTTTTCATTATATATACAAATCTGTTATTTTTGTATATAAAATACTTAATATTTTATACTTCTCATAGCACCTTGAAGTATCTCTATCATAATCCTTGTCCAATCATAGAACAATTGATTGGTTTATAAGACTGACCTTAAGAAAACTAAATGACAAGGGCTGAATTAGTTTCCCAGAGCCAGCACTATGTCTAACAGCCAAGAAAGGATAAATATTTAATGAGTACAAAACTGAAATTTAAAAGTAAGTCATATATATATATATTTTTTTCTGTAATGTGTCCTGCTGCTTGAGAATAAAACCTGTGGAAGAAAGCTCCCAATATCAATGACATGACAACAGAGGGCTGAAAGCTCCCAACATCAATGACAGGACAACAGGGGGCTGGGACCCTTTCCTATACAACAAGTCCCCACTGAGAAGAGTTAGAAGTGCTCCCTGAAAAACAATACCTCTGTGACACAAGACCTTTGTAACCTCTAGATAAAGCAAAGGCATATCACAACAACAAAACATCTTACTGCTTATTGAAGAAGTACGGCTGTGTTCCCAGTCTTTGGGAAAGGGCTTGACAGCACTGATCCACATCTTCTAAGACCTACACAAGCAGTGAACCAAAAAGAAAAGTATCAAAATTAGCAAAACAATAAAAGTATATAAGACTATTTGTATCATAGTTCGTGACAAAAACAGACTCTGCTTAACTTTTTAAGACCACAGATCACATACATGGCATAAATAATGCTTTTGGTATCAGTGGGAATTTGAGAGTGAAAGATCATTAAATCCAAGCACATTTAAGTTACTGATGAGAATGACTATTTAAGAAGACAGTTTTTCTCTCAAAATTTTACTCTCTCAAATGTTTTCCTGAGTCCACATATTCAAAGATTTTGCGCACATTTAAAGGGGGAAGGTAGGCCCATAAAAATGGCATGCTGAAAGCTGCCAGAGACTGATCTCACTCTACCGGTAGCCACTCGCTAAGCCCCCTTGCAGCACACATCAGAAAGATGAATGGCTAGAAATCAGGGGTAGTTTTGGCAAAAAGAACACCAGTTAGCTTAAAGATGCTCAACCTCATGACCTTGAAAATTTACTTTTTTTAAAAATTATTTTGATACCTTAGTAAACTTAAGCCACCCCCCAAGAAAAACCAGATCATTAAGAACTTAATAAACTTAATAAAGTTTTGTTAAGCTCTGATGCTGTAGATCTATTTATTGACATAAAAGATTCCCACAATATACTGTTTAGAGGGAGAAAAAAAATCAAGTTACAGAATAGCAGGCATAATATGATCCCAGCAGAGGACAGTATTACTAAGACGTACAGAACAATATTCTCCAAATGAAGAGTGGCAATTCTGAGGTGGCAGGATTTCAGAAAATGTTATTTGTCATTTATACTCTATAGGCAAATAAACATGTGCAACTTTCATAAAAGAAAACTACATCACAAGAGAGAAATAATAGCAAGTATTTTGCTGTTGATGTTACAGTATTACAT
This sequence comes from Uromys caudimaculatus, assembly GCA_028551405.1. NCBI lineage: Eukaryota > Metazoa > Chordata > Mammalia > Rodentia > Muridae > Uromys > Uromys caudimaculatus. The sequence goes on from CM052701.1 coordinate 94,119,632, forward strand.
TGAAATTATTTTTGTCAAGTAATGTCACTTTTGAAGCATAAGAACGGAAGCTTTTTAAGACTGCAATCTGTGCTGACCTGGTCCAGAGTCTTGTTACCCCATCCAATAGCTTTCATCTTACGTCTGACTTCCCACTGCTTCTGATAAGCCAAAATGTGGTTCAGAGGCCAAGGGTAAGGCGATCCATACCTAGCAATAGTGATCTAAAGAAAAAAGACTGTTAAATGGAGAATCTTTCCAAAAGATAACGCATTTTTACAAACAGAATTTTTAAAAGTATGTATTTCCAGAGAGCATACAAAAAACAATCTGAAAAAAACTAATATATAGCTTATAGTATAAAAAATTAAAATTTTAAACCATTCCCTTTAAAAATATATAAACTTCATGTACTTTACAACCAGTTCTATCAAACAATGACACATAGCTTCCCTAAAATGTATGTGCAAGCAAAATTAAAGTAAGTGAAAAACTGTCTCACTAATGGTATAAACCACAATGTTTCATTTATGAGCAGGGATTTGCAATTCTGAGCAAAAGTGTTTTCTCATTAAATTTTAATTAAGATAAATGCTGCAGACCCACTCACCTCCCCTACTGTAGCTTCATCACACCACTGGAGATACAACTAGAAACAAAGGAACAGTCACTGAAACTTTAAAATACTGAAAAGAAAAGGGTCAAAGCTATTTCTTGCCATAGTAATCTCTAATAAGCCAACTTCATGAATCAAATATGTGAGTTTTTTCTTCTTGGCTAATTCACTGCACAGAATTATTAAATTCATTGGCAGTATTTACAGAAAACATGTCTTACTTACAGACTATATGTCTAAACATCATTGTTTTATTGGGATTATTAAAGTAAACTCCAAATGCTAGAGTAAAACAGTGAGTAGGCAAGACTCACTCCTTACGAGCAGAAAAACTAGAGCTGACAATATCAAGAAACTTGTTTATAGATAATGATTAAACAATTCAGATGACCACCCCAGTCTGAGTGCCTGTCCCACTTCTCAATGGCTTTAATAGTAGCCCCGTAAGGAAAGTTTTATATGAGAATATAGATTATACAAAATGATATTTTATTTCAAGTCTTATCCTCTTATACCTCTGCAGTCAGCAGCATATTGTTGACTAATTCCATGTAGGCTTTCATTTCTGCTTTTTGGACTTCATCCAACCCATCACTAAGAGAATGGCCCTAAAGGGAATTTAAAAAATTTTAAAAGAGCATCATATTAAATATACAAAATCTTTCAGTTATCTTACTAGTATAACAATATAATACCTAAATGTCCAGTGGATTAATTTCCAAAATGCTTTTTTAAACAAAATTATTGTGTATAAAAGTATACCTAATATTTATCATTACTAAGTAGTATTAATTTGTCATTATATAAATGTATTTCAATAGATAAAATTATAGAATGAATTATTTCATAAAGGAGAAAACAAAATGATCAGTAGTAAGCTCTGTATTTTTCAGGCATAAACCTTAAAAACAAAAGAAATACCAAAACATGTGCTACTTATAAAATGGGAAAAGATGAAAAAATTAAAACAAAAAGTCAATGTTAGTAAAGACATCAAAGGGGGAAAGAGATGATGTCAAAACTCTCTAAGACACTGTAGAAATGGAGAGACATATAAAATGGTATAGTTTTTATTTAGTTCAATCTGACGTCTGCTCTATATTATTAAAAGGTATATGCCAAAGCATCCCAATAACACTTTGAGAAATTCATCTTCTTGTTGGCTATGTTTGAGTCAGGGTCTTAATATGTAGACCTGGCTAGTCTGGAACTCACTAGAACAAATCTGGCCTCAAATTCACAGAGATCTAACTTCTAAGTGCTGGAATTAAAGGCACAGAGCACCATGCTCATTAAGGAATTATCTTAATGAAACGAGTATACAGAAGTTTATGTAAAAGAAAACTTATTTTAATACTCATAAAATAAATGGTCTATATCCAAATGCCCATTGAAAAACTGTATAATGCATGCAATACAACATAAAACCATGTAACAATTTTAAAGATGTGTATCTATGTATAGTCATTAATAAAGAATCATTTTAAAACATACTGTCAATTTTAAAGGACAAAATAACACATAATAGTATGATCTGGTTTTCTAGCTACGTAAAAGTCCAGAAGAATGTTTCTATAAACATTAATGAAAGTGCTTCTTAACTGCTAAAATCTAAATTAAGCCAATAAATAGAACCACTCATGTAGGTAACTTAATACTTTCAACTTCAAAACAGATCCTGTATCTCCCTTCTCAAAGATCAACCAGATCTTTAATAAGAACTTAAAAGCCTCATTTATGACAGAAATTCTCATACCCTTTATTAGAAAACACCTGCCATTTTCTAAATACCAAACAACATCTTTGCTATTGGTTTATATTATGAAGAACCACTCAAATTATAGTTTAGAAGTATTTTCTAATAATTTACATCAGCATTTTATAAAGTTAGTTTAAAACTCACTGAAGATATTAAGAAACACTAAAGAATATGAAAAAGTCACTTAAAAGTGACTGTGGTCAAATGTATTCAGTATTTTTCCTTACCTTCGCTTTAACAAATTGGACTATTGGGCCAAGTTCTGATACTACTTGATTTCCCACATGGATAAAAGGTACCTTTCCTGTTGAGGGCAAAAAGATGTGAGAGAACAGCTTCAGTAAATTAAAGTTTGTGCTAATAAAAAATAAATAAAAATTAACAAGAAAACCCAGAAATGCTTTATTTATAAAGAAATGTGAAATTATAATTTTCCAAATTAAAGCCAAAAGCATCTGCTTAAGTCTACAAATTTTAAGCAATGATTGCCAATAAATTTTAAAACAAAAGAACCAAGCATAGTAGTAGCACATGCCTATAATCTTAGAACTCAGGAGGCTGAGGCAGGGGGATTCTAAGGACAAGGACAGCCTTTGAAAGTAAAACTCTTTCTTAAAATTCAAAAACTAAAAAGTGAGCAAACAAGTAGATTCATTTCTAGAGTTCTTAGTGGGATATATGAAGAAATCACCAAGTTCTCCTTTCAGAACAAACACTATAATAATTACTCAATTACTCATATTACATGGACCAGGCCAGGACACTAGTTTAAGATCACTGAAAACTTTCAAAGAATTTTAAATGGTATTTCTCATCACAGTACAGTGCAAAACCCCAATCTACACTAAAAAGTAGTTTTGTTTTGTTTGAAACAGGGTCTTACTATGTAGTCTTGGGTGACCTGTAACTTACTATGTAGACCATACTGGCCTCAAACTCCCAGAGATCCACCAGCCTCTGCCTCCTGGATGCTGGGAAATGTAGTTTTCAAAAGATTTCTTTTATACTTTCTAATTTTTAAATCTGATACCCATTGAAGTCAGTATTTTTAGCATATGACAATGCATTACAGTCTTTGACTCAAAGAATTTACTATCTTAGAGGGTATGCTAGTTTGAGTTATGTTCCCAATAGATGAGAGAAAAAAGAACAAAACAGTAAGCTTATGAAAATGGTAACACTAAGGGACATAGCTCAGCTTAGGGCTAGTGTTTGACCAACAGACATGAGGCCTTAGATGCACATCTCAGTAGGAGTAGTAAAGGAGACACAGAGGGAAAAAAACTGGTGTCTTTAAGTAAATGCCACAGTAGAGAGTAATATTCCACTTTAATAAACATTAATGCTTAATACAATTATTAGAGATAAAAGAAGGAAAGGGTCTCTAAATAGCAAGCTACTCTACCCCAAATGTGAAAGGATAGAAACTGCTGTCAGACTTAGCTCAACCAGAGTTCATACTAACAGCAGGCTTCTTCCTGCTACTTTTCAGTATATGCACTTCTCTCTGGCTTAGTCAGCCTGAAGGTAATGGATGAAGTGTTGGCACCAATAAAAGCGTCATCTGCATCTATGTGATAATACTACAAAGAAAGAGAAAGCCTTTTGGAACACAACACTTAATTTGGAAGGCATGTCCCTATTACCAATAGTGAATTCTATTGCTTTATAAATCAAGAGAGAGAGAATCTAAAGTGGATAAACATTAGGCTATATTGTTTGGTTTTGACTTAGAAAAGATCTTTATTAGTGTAAATACTGGTCATCTGAGATTTTGAAAAGAAAAACTGTTTCCTGTTTAGAATAATAGGTATTATAAAGTATGATGTTTAAATTTTTATTATTTGACATGGTGTGTGTGTGTGTGTGTGTGTGTGTGTGTGTGTGTGTGTGTGTGTTGTTTCGTAAACATCCCTTTTATTTCCATGATGGTATGAGATGAGAGCCGTACCCAAGCTTTATGAATACACGGCTTGGGCTGAACCCAGAGTGTTGTTTTTGTGTAGCTATCCCCAGAGGCCTTCCCCTAGGTCTGGAAGCTTCTAGCATCTGTACAATCTAATCTGCAAGCCTGAACCTTGAAGGCTTCAGTTTCCAGCCTCTGTATGCTAACTTAGGCCTAGAATGTTTCAACATCCAAGACTTACTGCTGAACAGTCACCCTTTCTAGCTCTTTCTGAATGCTGGCTGGCTGGTTCAACTCAGGTGTTCTGGTTCAAACTCCTCTCCAAGCTGACTGATTCAAATTGGCTTCTCTCAGCTTCTGACTGAATTGTTCTGCTTGGAAAAACTGCCTCTGAATTCCAAGAACTGAACTGAATGCACAAACTGACCAGAACTGCAGGACCTCAACTGAACTCAACACTACCTCTTCCTGCACTTTTAAGCAGCCTCTCTTTCTTGTCTGTTCTCATGAGAGTTGGGCATATCTTATCTGATTCATTCTGCCAAATCTTTCTCTGATTAGTCACTTTGTCTGCCCCCCCAATTAAATGTCATTGTTTGTATTAAAGGTATGTACTAAAGGCATATCTATATTCCAGCTCCAGGGATTAAAAGTGTATCATTATACAGACCTAGGTAGTATTTGATGTGACCCCTTGCCAGAGCACCCAAGTAGCCAGATTAAAATTCTTCTACACTCGTGTGTGTGTGTGTGTGTGTGTGTGTGTGTGTGTATGTGTGTGTATTCACACTGGTGCATTCACCCATGCAAGCATGAGTGTGCAGAGGCCAAAGGTTGACATCATTGTCCTTTATCATTCTTTTATCAGTCTCCACTTTATTTTGATTTTTGAAACAGTCTCACTGGATTTAGAGCTCAAGGATTAGCTAGATGCCTTGCCTCTGTTTCCTAACACTGGGATTGCTGACAGGTGCTAAAAGGTCCAGCTTTTTGTGTGGGTGCTGGGGATCTGAATTCTGGGCCACATATGTGTACAGCTAAGTATTGAGCCATCTCTCTAGCCCTAATTACTTCTTCTCCCCCACCCCCAAAGAAAGCAATAACATACTGTCAAGTAAGTTTGTATATTCAGAGAATGTTAGCTAGAAATTTAGATGTCATCTAATCTGAATATCTCATGTAACAACCGAGGTCACTGAAGTTCAAAGAGAAGTAAAATCCCCCAGCTCCCCAAGAAAATAGTTAATAACTGGACAAAGTTACAGGATTAAGGATGTCCTAACTTTTAACCAAAAAGTTTTCTATTTTAAAAGTCCATTAGAAGCTGAGTGTGGTAGCGCATGCCTTTAATCCCAGCACTCAGGAGGCAGAGACAGATGGATCTCTGTGAGTTCATGGCTAGCCTGGTCTACAGAGAGAGTGCCAAGAAAGCCAGAGATAAATACTGAGCGTGGTGGTTTGAATGAAAATGGCGCTCATAGGCTCAGAGGGCATGGTAATATTAGGAGGTGTGCCTTATTGGAAGAAGTGTCACTGGGGCTAGGCTTTGAGGTTTCAGAAGCTCGAACCAGAGCCAGTGGATCACTCACTCTTTCTGCTGCCTACAGATCCAAATGTAGAACTCTCTGCTATCTCTCCAGCACCATGTCTGCTTGTCTGCCACCAAGCTTCCTGCCATGATGACAATGAACTAAACTAAACCTCTGAACTGTAAGCCATCCCAACTAAACGTTTTCCTTTATAAGAGTTGCTGTGGTCATGGTGTCTCCTCACAGCAACAGAACACTGCCACTAAGACAGTGAGCACTAGTCTCTTTACATTTAAAATTAATTAATTAATGTATATCAAGCAGGTAGATTTTAAAGGAAATTTTGGACTCATAACTCCAAATCATGATAAAGGAAATACTAATTTGAAACAAAATGAAGTATAGCTATCTTGGTAGAAAAGGGTAGGGTAAAAGAAAATGCTAAACACAAGTGACTCCTAAATAATCACCAAATCAAAATGAAGAGATTGACAAATTTTATATGTATAAATAGCAATATAGCAGCCAGGCATGGTGGCACATGCCTTTAATCCCACCACTTGGGATCTCGTGAGTTCCAGATCAGCCTGGTCTACAAAAGCAAGTTCCAGGACAGCCAAAACTGTTGCACGGGGCCAAAGCAAACAAACAAATAACATTCAACCAAGAAAAAAAAAAGCAATATACCATACTTACACTAATCAATTATATAGAATCTCTTATTCATGAAGGAGTGATTCTGTGTTAGTATTGCTCCAGCAAAACCATAACTAAAATAATCTGTGTATATTTAACATTTAATTAGCTTTGTAGCATCACGTTTTTATACCAAAATTATTTGAATCCTATTTATTTAACACTAGTTAAACCAACTGGCATATAACACATAAGATCATCCTGATTGCTTAAATCTACTAGCATATAATATACAGATCACCCTTATCATTTTAAAAAAGTAAAGTTTTAATAAAAGTACTTTAAAACACTAGAAAAAAAGAAAGTTGAAAAAGAGCCATTTCAGTGACTAAGACCCAGTGACAATTTCATCATTTAATGAGCTTTCTTCTTCTACCTGTTCTGTAGGAAAGATAACTGAGGTATGTTGGATAAATTCAGCCTTCTGGTCTACTTCTCCACCCGGGGCCAAATCAGCAAGCCTGATACCCTCCCACACTCAACAGCCAGCATGCCTCCCAGAGGTCCACAGTAACCAGGGATACAGGTGAGAATCTTGCCCAAATACCCATGCCAGTTTAGACACCCACATAGCCCAGTTGATGAGAAACCTACCCACCCTCCTTAGCTCCACCTCCCTTCCAATCTGCTTCTCCACCTGGGGCCAGATCAGTGGGCCTGACAGCCTCCCACACCCTACAGCATGTCTGCCTTCCAGGAGGTCCACAGGAACCAGGGAGGACAGCTGAGAATCTCACCCAAATACCCATGCCAGCTTGGACACCCACAGAGCCTGGCTGATATAAGACCTTCCTTCTGGTCTGTTCCTCCACCCAGGTTAGGTCAGCAGGCCTCATAGCCTCCCATACTCTACAGCCTGTCTGCCTCCCAGGAGGTCTGCAGTAACCAGGGACATAGCCAGCCTGCCTGTCTGCCTGCCTCCTAGGAAGTCTGTAGTAACCAGACACTAGAAGTCAGTTCTAACCAGAGACATAAGAGACCCACCCTAACTAGAGACAGCACTGCCTGACTCCCAGGAGACCAGCTCTAACCCAGGTCACAGAGCTTGACCTGCCTCCAAAGAGGCTGGCTCCAGTCAGAGACACCCAGGCTAGTTAACACCAGAGAGAAGCAGATGGCAAGAGGCAAGCACAAAATCATAAGCGACAGAACCCAATGCACTCTGGCACCACCAGAACCCAGTTCTCCCACTGCATCAAGCCCTGGATACCCTAACAAGCCTGAAAAGCAAGATGACCTGAAATCCTGTATCATGAAGATGATAAAGGCCTTTAAAGAGGATATAAAGAACTCACCTCAAAGAAACAGAGGAAAACACAGGCAAACAGGTAGAAGACCTTAAAAAGGAAATAAATAATTCCCTTAAAGAAATACAGGAAAATACAATCAAGCAGGTGAAGGAACTGAACAAAATGGTCCAAGTACTAAAAATGAAAATAGAAACAATAAAGAAAACACAAATTGAGGCAACCCAAGAGATGGACAACTTAGGAAAGAGATCAGGAGCTACAGATACAAGCATCACCAACAAAACACAAGACATAGAAGAGAGAATCTCAGGTGTAAAAGATACTATAATAGAAGATATTGACACATCGGTCAAAGAAAGTACAAAGTGTAAAATGCTCCTAACCCAACTTATCTAGGAAATTCAAGACACAATGAAAGGATCAAGCCTAAGAATAATAGAAATAGAAGAGGGTGAAGAATCCCAGCTCAAGGGACCAGAAAATATCTTCAACAAAACCATAGAAGAAAACTTCCCTAACCTAAAGAAAGAGATGGCCATAAATGTACAAGAAGCCTACAGAACACCAAATAGATTGGACCAGAAAGGAAAATCCTTTCATCACACAATAATCAAAACACTAAATGAACAGAACGAAAGAATATTAAAAGCTATAAGGGAAAAAGGCCAAGTAACATATAAAGGCAGGCCTATCAGAATTACACCAGACTTCTCACCAGAGACTCTAAAAGCCAGAAGATCCTGGACAAATGTCATCCAGACCCTAAGAGAACACAAATGCCAGGCCAGGACACTATACACAGTAAAACTCTCAATCACCATAGATGGAGAAACCAAGATATTCCATGACAAAACCAAATTTACACAATATTTTTCTACAAATCCAACCCTACAAAGGATAATAGAAGGAAAATGCCAACACAAGGAGGGAAACTACACCCTAGAAAAAACATGAAAGTAATCTTCTTTCAACAAACCCAAAAGAAGATAGCCACACAAACATAAAAATAACATTAAAAAAAAAAAACAGGAAGCAACAATCACTATTCCTTAATATCTCTTAACATCAATGGATTCAATTCCCCAATAAAAAGACATAGACTAACAGACTGGATACATAAACAGGACCCAGCATTTTGCCTCATACAGGAAACACACACTTCAGTGAAAAAGAAGGACACTATCTCAGAGTAAAAGGCTAGAAAAAAATTTCCAAGCAAATGGTCACAAGAAATAAGCTGGAATTGTCATTCTAATATCCAATAAAATAGACTTTCAACCAAAAGTTATCAAATGAAATAGGGAAGGACACTTCATATTCATCACAGGGAAAAGCCACCAAAATGAACTCTCAGTTCTGAATATCTATGCCCCAAATGCAAGGGCGCCCACATAAAACTTTACTAAGCTCAAAACCACGTAAAAGAAACTTTACTAAGGCTCAAAACACACATTGAACTTACACATTAATAGTGGGAGACATTAACATCCCACTCTCACCAATGGACAGGTCATTGAAACAGAAACTAAACAGACACACAGTGAAACAAACAGAAGTTATGAACCAAATGAATTTAACAGATATATACAAAACATCTCACATCAAAATAAAAGAATATACCTTCTTCTCAACACCTCATGGAACCTTCTCCAAAACTGACCATATAATTGGGCACAAAACAAGCCTTAACAGATACATGAAGATTGAAATAATCCTAGGCATTCTATCAGATCGCCAGGGACTAAGGCTATACTTCAATAACAAAAACAACAGAAAGAGCACATACTTGTGGAAACTGAACAACTATCTGGCTCAATGATAACTTGGTTGGGGAAGAAATAAAGAAAGAAATCAAAGACTTTATAGAATTCAATGAAAATGAAGACACAACATATACAAACTTATGGGACACAATGAAAGCAGTCTTAAGAGGAAAATTCATTAGCACTCAAGTGCCTTCATAAAGAAATTGGAAAGATCCCATACAAGCAACTTACAGCACACCTGAAAGCTCTAAAACAGAAAGAAGCAAAGGCACACAAGAGGAGTAAAAGGCAGAAAACAGTCAAGCTCAGGGTTAAAGCCTGACGGACAGTGGGCTCTGCATAGCATGGACTAGACCAAGCCAGGAGGATCCCTGCTCTCTTGAGGTATGTGGGGCAAAGCATAAAAGCTGAGCACAGTAGACTGGATCTTCTCTCAGAACTCGGTTTTGGAACACTGAGAGTGAATCACTAATGTCCACACCATCTACTGTGGTAGTATTAAGTAAAACCAGAAGATGTTATGACTTTCTTTTTCTTACCCTATAAAATTTGTTAAGTTTACAAAAAAAAAAAAAAGAAAAGAAAAAGAAATAAAGAGAAGGATACAAAGAATCAACAAAACCAAGAGCTGGTTCTTTGAGAAAAATCAACAAGATAAACCCTTAGCCAAACTAACTAAAGAGCATAGTATCCAAATTAACAAAATCAGAAATGAAAAGGGAGACATAACAACAGAAATTGAAGAAATTCAAAAAATCATCAGAACCTACCACAGAAGCCTATACTCAACAAAACTGGAAAATCTAGATGAAATGGATGATTTTCTAGACAGATACCACATACCAAAGTTAAATCAAGATCAGGTAAACTATCTAAACAGTAACCATAACCCCTAAGGAAACAGAAGTCATTAAAAACCTCCCAACCAAAAAAAGCCCAGGGCCAGATGGTTTTAGTGCAGAATTCTACCAGACCTTCAAAGAAGAGCTAATACCAATACTCCTCAAACTATTCCACAAAATAGAAACAGAAGGAACACTACCTAATCCATTCTATGAAGCCAGTTACTCTGATACCTAAAACACACAAAGACCCAACAAAGAAAGAGAACTTCAGCCAATTTCACTTATGAATATGGATGCAAAAATACTCGATAAAATCACAAGCTAAATCCAAGAACACATCAAAACCATCATTCACCATGATCAAGTAGGCTTCATCTCAGAAATTCAGGGATGGTTCAATATATGAAAATTCATCAACATAATGTACCTATATAAACAAACTCAAGGAAAAAAGTCACCTAATCACCTTATTAGTTGCTTAAAAAGTCTTCAACAAAATACAACACCCCTTTTTGTTAAAAGTCTTGGAGAGATCAGGAATTCATGGCATATACCTAAACATAGTAAAGGAATATATAGCAAAGCAACAGCCAACATCAAATTAAATGGAGAGAAACTAGAAGCAATTCCACTAAAATCAGGGACAAGGCTGCCCACTCTCTCCCTATCTATTCAATATAGTAGTTGAAGTTCTAGCTAAAGCAATTAGAAAACAAAAGACCAAGGGGATACAAATTGGAAAGGAAGAAGTCAAAGTATCACTATTTGCAAATGATATGATAATATATATAAACGACCCCCAAAATTCCTCCAGAGAACTCCTACAGCTGATAAACAACTTCAGCAAAGTGGCTGGATATAAAATTAACTCAAAAAAATTAGTAGCCTTCCTTTATACAAATGATAAACAGGCTGAGAAAGAAATTAGGGAAACAACACCCTTCACAATAGCCACAAATAATATAAACTATCTTGGTGTAACTCTTACGAAACAAGTGAAAGATGTGTATGACAAGGACTTCAAATCCCTCAAGAGAGAAATTGAAGAAGCCCTCAGAAGATGGAGAAATCTCCCATGCTCATGGCTTGGTAGGATTAACATAGTGAAAATAGCCATCTTGCCAAAAGCAATCTACAGATTCAATGCAATTTCCATCAAAACTCCAACACAATTCTTCACAGACAGGGAAAAGAGCAATTCTCAACTTCATATGGAAAACCAAAAAAACCCAGGATAACCAAAAAAATTCTCAACAATAAAAGAAATTCCAGGGGACTCACCATCCCTGACCTCAAGCTATACTACAAAACCCCAGGAAAGAGGGGAGGTTTGGTGGGACTGGAGTACCCTCTCAGAGACAAGGGGGAGGAGGAATGAGATGAGGAACTGTGGGAGAGGTGACTGGGAAGGGGGGCAATGACTGGAATGTAAATAAAAAACAAACAAACAAACAAAAAACAGATTCATTAGTATTAAAATTTGTTTTCTGATAAGTAAAGCCCTATAAATAAGACCAAGAAATTCTGACATCACATATGTCCTTAACAATCCACTTAAACACCTCAGACGAGAGTTGAAGTAAGTACACATAGGTCTTCATGATTAAGTTTATAACTGCTACTTTAAAAAAAAAAATAGAAAAATAATTCTTCAAAGAGGAAAAAGAAGATCAAACAAACAAAGGATTTTAACACTGGGGGTTAGAAATAACACCAGTGGTAACGTACTTGCTATCATGGCTAAGGCCTTAGGTTCAATCCTCAATATCAAATAACAAACAAAAGTATTAATAGAAAATACACACACTTACCGGATGGAGACATATATTCTGCATTTGCCCTACACACCACTTTGACAGGCAGATTACACATCTGCAAAAATGCCTGTAAATAAAAAGAGAAATAAAATAAGCTTAATACTCGTGCATATTTAAAGAGAACTCTTTACCTTCATTCCTTTCCTAAACTTAATAGTTCATACAGTAATACTCCACTAAAAACTGATGAGCTAGTTTAAAGTTTCCAAACAAAAATATTTTACTTAAAAAAAAAAGAACTAAGTCATTAGTAAATATATAAAATTTAAGACAATTATATATAAGGAAAATTTCATTCACATTTTCTATTTGTGTACATAGCAATATTATATATTGCCTTAACTTTCTTTAATAAATAATGTCAATTTTTTTAAAAGATATTGATGGTTTAATTTTTTATTCATTGCAGGATCACCATCTTTCTCATCTTATTGGAAAATGCACAATGTTATTTCTGCTACCTCAATGTTCTTTCCAGTAATACTCAAAATCTTGATATGTGGCTTCATTTAAGACTTAAAATTGGGAGCCAGTGAGAGAGTCCAGTGAGTAAAGGTGCTTGCAGCCAAGCCTGATAATCCGAGCTTGACCCCAACAGAAGAACCGAATCCCAAAAGTTGTTCTCTGGCTTCTATATACACACAATGACATATTCTCATTCATTCTCTCTCTCTCTCTCTTACACACACACACAACTAATAAATAAGTCTAAAATTAAATAAAAATTTTAAAGAGATAAATTATTTTCACTTAGTTTATCAAAAAAAATTTCATAAGAAATAAATGTCTAATAATAAAGGAGTAGATAAATCATAGAACATCCAAAACTTGTAATGTTACACAGTATTTTTAAAAACTTATGCTTTTGAAGAATTTATGATAAAGAAAAAATATAAGCTGGGTGTGGTGACACACACCTTTTGTCCCAACACTCAGGAGGCAGGCAGATCTCTGAGTTCAAGGGCAGCCTCTTCTACAGAGTGAGTTCTAGGACATCCAGGGCTCCATAGTGGAGCCTTGTCTGTCTCTGTCTCTGTCACTGTCTCTCTTTCTCTTCCTCAGTCTCTTTCTCTGTCTCTTTCTTTCTCTGTCTCTCTTTCTCCTCTCTGTCTCTGTCTCTCTGATACACACACACACACACACACACACACACACACACACACACACACACACACATATAAATTGCATTACATACACATTGATTCCCTTGTAAAAGGTTTTAGGACACCAGTGAACTCTACCAAATCTACTATTTTTTGTACAAACTTGTACTCCAAGTTTGCTCCCCTTGTTCTCTTTCATGACTTTCTGATTTCATCTTTTCCTCTTACACACTCTTCCAACGTTCTTTCTACAAAACAGTTTATTCACTGGGAAGCACTAAGTTACTACAGTTCTAATTCCCACACACAATTTAGAAGCAGAAAAAAACTTTTTTATTCTATTTTCAAAAGTTGATGAAACTATAATAAAAATAGTCAAGTGTGAATTACCATGAATTAATTAATAAGGCTATTATTTATTAAGATTATGAACAGAACACCCTGCTCATACCCAATGCAAATTTCTCATAAGAGTTGTTTCCTGTGACTCCTTTTCCATTCTGGATTGAAAAATCAGTCTTAAGACTCAGTAACCAGTAACAGTACTGAATATGAACAACATACTATAGAAAAAAAAGTCTTTCTACCCATTTGGAACACTAGGGGAAGACTAAGTAAAACTAAGTTCCAGGCCAGCCTGGGCTACATTACAAGACCTTATCTGTATAGAATAAAATAAAGCTTTCTAATTTTAAAAGTCTGCCAATTAAAATTCTAGTCCTCTAGAAATGCTTCCCTCTATAAAGAAATCCCCATTGGGCTGGAGAGATGGCTCAGCAGTTAAGAGCACTGATTGCTCTTCCAGAGGTCCTGAGTTCAAATCCCAGCAACCACATGGTAGCTCATAACCATCTGTAATGGGATCTAACGCCCTCTTCTGGTGCTGTCTGAAGACAGTGACAGTGTGTGTGTGTGTGTGTGTGTGTGTATGTGTGTGTAAAATAAATAGATCTTTTTAAAAAAATCCCCTTTACTCACAGCCTGACTACTTACTATAGTTTTGTAACTTTATGTAACCTGATCTCCTGAAGCAAAAGAAATGTCTCAGAAAATCAGAGTATTTTTACATTTTTGTATTTCTACTCCTCACAATCTCCTTCAATATTCCTACAAATAACTCACAATAGTGATTTGTGTTAGGCTGCTTACTTGCCATGTTATTTGAATGCACCAACCAAAATGGCCAAGAGTTTACCATGGCAGATGTTGTTATCTGTCCTACCCTAAGCCATCTATGCTCTCTCCTTTCCCTGCAGTGAAGTCTTGGCCGCAGATACTAAGTACAAGGTCCTGGTTTCTATCTCCAGCATTACAAAAGGCACACATTCAACGTAAATAGATACAATCAGAAGAAACAGACAGACAGACATAGAAAAGAGGTGATACTGAGGACAAACAATCGGGTGGAAGGGAGTTTCTGTCATGAAACTAGACCCTTTCTTCACTGTACCACAAAGGAGGCAGAGATCAATGATGATGACTACAAACTGACTTAAAGAAAAATAAAAAGACAAGGGTTGAGGAGACAGCTCAGTGAGTAAAAGTTCAGCTCAAGCTTGAGGACCAGAGTTTGGATCCCTAGCACCCACATAAAAAGCCAAGCACAGAGAAGCACAGAGGGTGACCCCACCTCAGGGTAGGAAGAAGAGGAAAGGCAGAGCTTACTGGATGGCTGATCCAGACAGTGGATTTCAGGTTCAGTAACGACCTTGTCTCAAAAAATAAGGTGGAGCTGGCCGTGGCGGCCCATGATTTTAATTCTGGCACTCAAGATGCATAGGGATCTCTTAAGTTTAAGGCCAGCCTGGTCTACATAAGATATTCCAGGCTTGCCAGGATTATCAAAAAATAAGACCCTGTCTCAAAAAAAAAAAAAGAAAGAAAGAAAGAAAGAAAGAAAGAAAGAAAGAAAGAAAGAAAGAAGGAAGGAAGGAAGATATCTGACGTCACCCTCTGATTTCCATACACAAGCACATGTAAACACAAAATGATAAAAAAAAAATGAGAATGTACTCACATTAACTGTAAAATATGAAGAGAAATTATTTGTTAAGGACAAGAATCTAGGAGGGACTAGTGCCTTCAACAACACAAGAATTTGAAAGAATTTCGTCCTAAATAATAGTGAATTGTTAATTAACAATCATTGATACCATAAAAAGATACATATGGTATGAAATTGTACACGTATAGTATAATTATATCAGTTGATATTCCATAGAACTTTAGTTCACTTTTGTACACTGTAGCTGTATTCAGACATACTAGAAAAGGACATCAGATCCCATTACAAATGATTGTGAGTCACCATCTGTAATGCTGGGAATTGAACTCAGGACCTCTGGAAGAGAGGTCAGTGCTCTTAACCACTGAGCCATCTCTCCAACCCGTTTAGTTCACTTTTTAAAAGAGTGTTGTACAATCAAACCCATACTTAAACCCCAAATTTTTTACTTCTTTATTAATTTTACAAAAACTGAATTAACTTTGACAAATTTAACAGCACTCAATGTACAGGAGACCCCCACTGAGAGCATGATCCTTGTTAGACAAAGATTAATTTTGTACCATTAATACATTGACTCTTCATCACTGGTTCAAAGTCATTTCTAAATTCATCTGGAGTTCACAAAGAAATCTGATATTACACAGCACTTCCATCCAAATATTAAAAATGTAAAAATAAAGCATTACCATGATTATCTTCAATAGTGTAAAAACTTCAAAGCAAAAGGAAGTTCTGACTTAACTAATATTTCTTTGTAGAATGGAAGGAGACTGGAGTTCCAACACAGTACTTTCCACTTTTCACATTGCTTTTTAGTAGTTTTAAGTGTGTGGGTGGGGGTTGAACACATGTGTGGGTGCCTATGCAGGTCAGAGGCTACAGATCCCACTAGAACGTGAGTCACAGGTATTTGTGATCCATCCAACACTAAAAACTTAAGGAACAAACAGTATGAGCTCTTATCTGCCAAGGCATCTTTCTAGCCCCCCAGGTTCTATTTTCAATCTTGTAACACAAAACTAGTCCAATAAACACCGCGATACACCAACCTAAAACACATTTTGTTTTTGATGTGAAGTAAAACCATTTATTTTTATTCTGAGATGAAAAAAATATAGTCTTGGTTATAACAATGTATTTATGCTAGCTAAACCTCTCATCCTTCAGTTGGACACTTAATTCCAAAGCAATTCAAAGAAATACCCACATGAAACAATCTTCATGGCATATCCTATCCCGATGTGCCCAGTGTTTTATAACCAGGCTGTTCAATATAGCAATTACTAGCAACAGGTTGCTATTTAGGTCAAGTGTAAGTTTAATAAAATTATATAAAATTTTAAAATCATTTTCTCAGGCAACCTAGTCATTTTTCCATGTTCAAGAGGCACCTGTGCCTAAGGACTAGACTTGTGTGGGACGAGATGATGTCTGCGAGATACCATGGGTTTACACCAGGGGCAGGCTGAGGTCATTTGAAAGTGACTACACTAAACATAGAGACAGCCTACATGAGCTGCAGAGGTGGCTCGGCAGCATCTCAAGTAATATGCACATCACATTTATTACCAGTAATGTCTTTAATACCAATACTAATAATATTCCAGAAAAAAATATGGGGAAAAATTAGTTGAATTAAATTTAAAACCCAAAAGTCATCCATTTCCAGAAAAAAGTTTAATCTAATGGTTTTAATACAAGTTAATATAGGTATCTATACAGATATACAAAAAAGATATAAAATTTACAACATTAAAAACCTTCAGACATCAAATAGCCTTTTATTCAATTGCAGCATTTGTAAAGAGCATTACTAAGTTCAGAAAATGGTAAGAAAGGTTCATGGTGGAAACAGGTGACCAAAGAAAGCCTTCTCCAGCCATGACCTTTGTTTGCATAAAGGTAGTGCTGCTGTGACTGCTGTTCCTAGCACCATTTAGAGTAATTGTTCTTTCTGTATGAGTCCTCCAGCCATCTCTGTCCTGACAAGCCTGTCCCATTCCTTAACATCATTGGGTTAAGTATCTCAGCAGAATCTAATGGATCTCAAAGCAAGCTGCCTAAGGAGAAGACTATCATGTGCGTACACCAGAAAGTCAGTAAAACAGCAAGGGTGTAACAGAGCAGACAACTCTGAGTGAGAGGGAATGCATATTTAGATGAATCTTAGGAATTATATCAGCTTCAAAGTTCCTTAAGTCCACAAACTTTCTAACTTCTAGAATAAAACAATTAGCTAGGTAGATTACTTTATATACCATCTGGCAGAGCGTAGTCAATAAATATACAGTATTATATTGGTGGTGGTGATAGTAACCTGTTTATCCACCCGAGAAGGGGGACTTTAATTTTGATGACTTCAAAAGAAAGCTGACCTTATATATGTTATTACTTTAGGTACCTTCTCAGGAAAAAAAATTATATACTGTAATCACATTTTTATATAAAACAAAAAGCAAATTTCTGGGCTAAAACAAATATCTTTAGTTCGATATTAAAGGGATAAATGAAAAACATGAATTATTTTTAAAAGAACAATATAAGTACTGAATTTTTTTATTGAATGTGAGATTTATTACTGAACATGATTTGGTAGAGTACAGGAGAACATTACAGAGACACTCAGAAATGCAGGGCCTGCCACTTGTCTAGGGGACTACTCCTGGGGATATATGTGAAGCTATCAGTAATCAGCTGCTTCTTAGAGACCGTCTTCAAATTCATCTACATTAAATCTGGTAATGCCCCACTTCTTTGAGCTGTAGATCTTCTGGTGGTCAGAGAACTTGAACTTAGCTCTATGTAGACTCTCAATCACATGTTCCTTATTCTGCAGCTTGGTATGGATGGACATGATGATCCGACCAATATAAACCCTGGCCACTGCATCTGGGATTCCCAAAGGCACCACTTATACCTGTCTGCAGCCTGTCGGCCCCAGCACAGGACATCTTGTTGGTTCAGATGGCATAGAAAGGGTATAGCCTCACTCGAATACGACTCTTTACCATGTATTTGCTTTGCCACAACTCTTTACCATGTATTTGCTGACACAAATACAGGTGGCCTCCAGGGCTTCAAAGAGAGTTGCTCATATTCATCTGACACCATGTGGCCACAAAGTGGGAATTCATCAACTTTGCCTTCTTCTGTCCCAAGTCAAAGGATGCAGGGTGCTCTCCTGTACCCTACCAAATCATGAGGTATCAGGGATGCCTCAGCAGAAGCGATTTTGGATATGGCTTGTTCTTACAATATCAGTAACACACCGGAGCAAAAAAGAATGATTTATTTATAACACTTGTACCTATATAATCTTTTCTAACAAAGCAAAAGTAAATAAATACATAGTATTGATATAAAGCTTTACTTTATAATTTGCAAAATCATGCAGCTAAAAGGCCTGTGCCTTTAGAATGTAAGTTCTGTCAGTACCTGCAGACCATAACAGTCTTTACTACTGATCCTTGGCATAAAATGATTGGCATCTTTTAGTTTTATGAGTCCAAAACTCAGTGCTTTAAAGTAAACTCACCTCCTATTAAGTAGTATTTTAAGAAATGAATACTTACACATATCAGTAAGCAGACATTAGTTTAGAAAACTAACAGGAATTCAATTTACTTATTTAGTAATCAGAAATCGTAACTCAATAAACAAAAATGCTTTACATAAGTCAAATTTGCTACCAAAGCATGAAAATGACATTTGAGAGTGTAAAGATAGATTACATCAGAAAATAGAGCCTTCTTTAGTACACACTCCCATGAATATTAATTCCAGGAATATTTGACTCCACTTTAGATACATCAATATCTGACAACTTAAAAAAAATTAGATTCTTTATAAAAACCAAAATCAGAATTTAAAAAAAAAAAAAAAGATGTAACCTTTGCCTATTAGAATTACATATAAGTGAAAATAAGCCTTTAAGGGAAAATTAAGTGAAAGAAGTATAAAGCAGTCAAATGCAGAAAAAGAACAACTCTTATACACCAAGAACCTAAGACCACCAACTGCTCAGCTGACACTCCCTGAAGCCTGGGAGTGAAGGAAAAACCAAGATTTTCCTAAGTTCTATGAAACGTGTTATAAAGTTCTGTTATAGCTCTAACTAAAAAAAATAATAATAGTAACAAAAAAATCTAATTTTTATAAGCTAAACAGAGGGTAGGGCCATGTAATATACTCACTTCATTTTAGTTAAGTAATTGCAAAACAACACTGGTGTTTACCAGTAAGCAGCACTAGCTAGCTCCTTTTCTTTATTTGAAGATATATTAATATTTGTCTTAAAAGTTAAACACATAATACTCTCATTAATTACATATCACCAGTAAATCAGCCAAGTGCCAGTAAATGTTAAAATAATTCAAAATTTTAAAGAAATTTCATTAATGAAAATTAAGACTGCTGAAAGCCTACTACAGCTTCTTGTGTCACATAGAGCACATTAACAAAGCTACTCGATGTCTAGATAGGTACACAGTCTACCCGGCTCAGGCTTCCACCTTAGGACAAAGATTCTATTCAGGTCATAATTACATCTGAAACACTCTGCATGAAAATTTGATAAGGCTTATTCTCAAGCATGCAATGCCACTTCCAGGGCACAAAATGAAAATGATTCTGAATTGTAATTCCTATCCTGTTTCACTATAACACAAAGGGAAATCTGTGGTGACAACTGAAGAATTATTTTCCACCTTACCGAAGAGAGATGTTTTAAAATTAAAAACTATGAACAAATCTATCCACAAAATAATTCATTTTATATCAAACAGCTGCAGATCCCGTAATTGAAATAATGTATCTAAGGTTACAAATGAGAAGTGTTAGGTATCATTCTTAAAGAGACATATTAAGTTGCTAATACAGTTACAGTAATAGCTCTATTTGTAGTTTAACATAAATTAAGACTATAATTATGTTTGTGACTATTTTAAACAAAATAACAAATTCCTTTGTACCTGTGAATGTAATTTATAGCAAAGCCAAGTTCATTTTCCAAACCAATCTATTTTGCACTGCAGAGGTACTCTGGTATAACAGTATAATGTAATTCTTGTGGAATGGTGAAAGAGTAGATTCACTCAAAGCACAGAACAGGTTTGAAGATAAATGAAGATGCTATTCATTCAAGGGTAATTTCATCTTAGAACTGTATGAAAGATGCTTCACTCACACAGGATAGTGTATGGCCTCAAATTTAAGTGTGTTTTCAGCTCAAATATAATACTGCTAGATCGATTATGCTGATACTACACATCTAATAATGAAGAATGCTAGCATTTTTCTACTAAAAAAAAAAAAATAGATTGTCTTCTTCTTACCACTATGTCATTATTCTACTTAACTGCAACAAAATTTAATATACAGCTTGATATTTACCTTTTAAAGAAACAAACAAAAAAGTGATGATACTCAACTTATAATTTCTCAAGGGCCTATAGAAATATGGATTTTTAATAAGATAAATATTTACATTAGAAAATATTAGTTGGTATAAACTATTTCACAAATTACTTAAAACGACGACTTAGTCACCTATTGTATTTTAAATATGCAATACTTCATGAGTGCAAATCCTACAAGACTAGTTCAGATGTTTTATGCACATCATACCACTTATGTGCTAAAGAACTAATATGAATATTGAGATTGTTTACTGTTAAGTTCTGCTTACAATCTAAGTTCAGTTTTACTTTATAAACATCGTATTTTATACTTATTCATACTTTATATTTATACTTCATAACTCATGCCAGGTGCTGTAAGTATAATTTACCATCATGACCTAATTAATGTAATGTAAAACAATAACTCTCAAGAATTTAAATTTAAATTCAACAATATCAAGGAAACATCTGCAGCCCCATCTTGCTCATTTCAGAGAACTGAGAAGGATGGCTGTCACTACATTCCTTTCCAGAGTTGTTGCTGCCTTCTCCTAACTCTGAAAGTAAAGACAAAACCCTCACTTTACAGAGTATAATCAAACTGAGAAGGATAGACTTAAAATCTTTAAATGTATATTTTATGAAACTATAAAGCAGCTTTAATTATTAAATATTTCTACAAACTAATACTCTGTTCATTCCCTATTAAATCAACTAACAGCATCCTACCAGCATTCATATCATGTTTAAGTTGGCACTTCATCTGCATAGAACAACTTGTTTGAAACAAAAATACTCAAAATTATTTCACCTAAAATTCTGCAGGTAAGCTGTCTACTGTGGCCATTTAAATGACTTGACAAGAAGCTATTTTCACACATTTTCCAATCTAACAACTGATTTGCAATCCAGAGGAAAAAGGTATTCCTCATTGCTCACCTCGAAGATTACATTAGAATATTACTGTTTAACCACTAATAAATACCTCCACCTACAAAGCTTCATTTGCTAAAAAAGCAAAAGCAAGGGCCATCAGCTTAAGTGTATGTGAGCCAGTCTGACAGGTTAGTATGTTACTGCTCACACCATTAACAAAGCCTATAAAAATGTTGCATTTTTTGACAATGTAACAGAATGAAATAGCTTTTACCCTGTTTTCATTTTTAGAGTTATTTACTCACACAAAAAACAAAGAAAATAAAAAGATTAAATGAAACACACATTTTTTTTAGTCTGAGCTTAAATTTCATTCTTTGCTTTAATATAATTTTATTTATTTTTATTTTATGTGCATTGGTGCTTTCCCTGCGTGTGTGTCTATGTGAGGGTGTCATATCTTGGAGTTACAGACAGTTGTGAGCTGCCATGTGGGTACTGGGAATTGAACCCCGGTCGTCTGGAAGAGCACTCAGTGCTCTTAACAACTCAGCCATCTCTCCAGTCCCCTTAAATGTGATTCTTTATCATATTTTTAAAAAGGGTTACTTTTTCATGCAGTATTCTAATAATGATCATCAATTTGTGACCCTAAAAAAAAAAATCCAATTTTATAGACTCTATACTGAGACGCAAGAAAAAGAAAAGCCAGGTTGTTTAAATTGGCTTGATATGTTAAATGACATTATTTCTAAACCCCACTAAAAAGTAGTATATATGCATACATGACATTCACAAAACAAGTAAATAAATCCTTGAAGTTAAAATAGGTATTAATTTTCCATCAACATCTTCTACTTCTATAGCTTTAATATTTTTCAAAAAAAAACACCGTATTCACTATCTAGCAAGCTTAATAACATAAGAACATCTTTACCTCATTTTCAAATTCCAAAAACTCAGACATGTTTATCTTTCATACTTTAATGTAAGCTATAATGTGCTAGGAAATGTCAGAAACAATGCATGATTAAAAGTTCATGCACCATTGGGCCAACATTTGAATCTCTCTGCCTCACCGTTCTCCTCTGTGGGGAAGTAGGAATTGTAATAGTACCAATTCCACAGGACTACTATGGGAAAGGGTGTCTTTGACATGTAACTCACACAGTACTAGCCTCATATAAGAAGTTAATAAAAATGAGGTACTCAGCACAGTGTCACCCATACACAGAATTAACCAATACCATTGCTTTCTGTTTTCCTCCATAATTACTGGTTTCAGTGTTTTTAGAAAGACCATCTCTGAACTTTAAAGATTTCTACAACTTTTTGTTTTGTGTTTTCTGGCTTTATTGGTGGTTATTTTAAGACTGGATCTCACTATATATATAGCCTAGGCTGGGCTGAAATTCCTCTAGCCAATGGCTGGTCTTGAATTTGTGATCCTTTTTGCCTCGGTCTCCAAAATCCTGGCACTGAATGTGTGCCACATTTGATTTTATTTTTATTTATCTTTTCATGTGTATTGGTGTTTCCCATGTATATCTATGCACCATGTAATACCTAGAACTGGACCATGTGGATGCTAGGAACTGAGTCCTCTGGAAGAGCAGCCAGTGCTGTTAACCACTGAGCCATCTCTCTGGTCCCACATCTTAAAAACTAGAGTAACAGTAGTACCTTTCATTGGGCTGTGGTAAGGACTGATCCTAATATTCTACATAAAAACTCTCAGTAAAACTAATTATACACAAACACTTAATATTACATTTTAAAACAAGTCTTAATATTCTTAGATAACATTAGGTCTACCCACTAAATATGAATGTTTTTAGGCACAGCATGAAAACATGATGACACATGCTCTGTGGATAGGCTCATACCCATGAGTATATGGGCAACAGAAACTTGCTGGACTTGCTGGGTAATAAAAAGAAGAAAAAGGACACAAAGTTGGTAGAGGGTGAAAATGAGGAGTGGATCTGGAAGGAGTTTGGGAAGGAATAGGAGGGTAAATATGATCAAAATCCACATATGAAATTCCTCCAAAATTAATAAAATCCTGTATTTAATGTGGTTATAAAAATTATTAATGTTCATGTGAATATAAAAATGCCCCCTTAAAACTTTACAAATAATATTTATTCCCAGTGGTGTTTTTTTTTAGGTATTATCAAGCCTACAAGCTTCTAATCATCTTGTTGAAATTGATTAAATGTATTTCTGCCAAGAATCAATATAGAAGAAAATAATCAATATCCATTGCATACTTATAACACCCAAAAGTGTCTAGTTGTTTTAAATATGTTAATTTTGTTTTTTTCACTTAGAAACAGAATTTTTTTAGATGTAGACCATCCAGGAAATGATAAAATAATAACTTATTAAAGAATGAACACAGATAAAGGAAACTAAAATCCAAAATGGTTTTCTTTCTACTTATTTTTATACTTTATCCACTAAACCACCCTTCACAAATAAAGAACACTTTTAAAATATTATTCTTCCTTGAAATAAATAAATAAATAAATAAATAAATAAAACAACTGTTAATTAATCCCACCCCACACAGTAATATCAGCACTCACATAGATATCCATATTTCTTTCATAATCTAAAATAGTCATAAATAATTGGTATTTCAGGTTTCACTATGTACCAGTCCTAGCTATCCTGGATGGCCTAGAACCCACAGAGACCCGCCTGCCTCTCTGCCTCTGGAGTGCTGAGATTAAAGGTGTGTACCACCAATGCCCTGCAAAACAAAAAGTTCTTAAGGTATACTGTTCTTGGAACAAAGATAAGCTGCCCCTTTCACTGTGTGGTATTTGCTATAAAAGAGAATATAGTCTGAAACAGTAGACATAGTTTTGTGGAGTTTTCGGTTTTTTGGTTTTGTTTTGTTTTGTTTTTTGTATTGCTGTTGTTAAAACAGGTTCCCTCTAAGTAACCCTAGCAGTATTGGAACTCACTATATAGACCAGATTGTCCTCAAACACACAAAGATATGCTGTCTCTGCCTCCTAAATGTTGGGATTAAAGAAATACAAAACTATGCCCAGCACTTCTTAAAGTTTTCTTAAAGGCATTTTTTCCAAAAACTTAAAAGAGGTCATATGTACTTATTCTATTGTATTTCTAAACTAGTACTGTCCAATACCAGAGGCAAGAGTTATATATTACTCCTGAGCATATGAACTTTAGCTAGCACAAACTGAGATCTACTCTAATTGTACACATGAGATTTTGAATTTAATACGGAAAAAGTAAACTCTATATTGATTAGATGATAATATTTTGATATACACGGCTAAGTAAAACATATTACTAAAATTTAACTACATTTTTAATGAGGCTAAAAGAAAAATTTGAATTACTTAGTGGCCAGCACTGTATTATCTATTGTACAGTTGGTTTAAATTTGGGGGATAAGGGAAAATAGTAACAGAGAATTATTAGATTTGTTACTAATCAACATAAGCCTAAGTCTCTCAAAGTAACACTTTAAAATGGGAAATGTCTGTATGTGTGCATACAATGTTACACAAACATTGGCTCATGAAAATATATCAGACTAACTTTTACTACAGTCAGCAATCAAGATTCCATCATGACCAAGCAGCACTCAGGCAAGCCTATACTTGTAGATAAATGATACAAAGAAAGCAAATCACAGGGGAAATGATGACCAAAAGGAAAATTATTTTCTTTTGAACTGAAGTCATAAAGGTATCTTTCATTAAAAAATAACCAAGCACTTAGCTTCCGGAATATAATAAACACAACCCAGTGTGATAAGTAAAATTTGAATTTTCTGATAGCATAATTGGCTGACTATTAAAATGTCCAAAGTTTGATATCTGATATCTTCTAGAAAATATATAGTTTATGGATACTTGTCACATTGTTTTGATCAATTTTATACATCAAACATGAAGCCTTTAGCTGATTCTTCTAAACAGATGCTGCTCCTCTCTATATAGAAGAAAATTACTCCATAAAGTTTACATCAGATACGTGGAAAAGTCACATTTATAGTCATGGCTACTATCAGCTGTCAAGCCAAAGAATATTGAGGAAAACCAAGAATTTTTAATATATGCTGGTTAATTTATCATCTAAGTGACATATGTAGGATAAAAAATTGAAATGGTTAAGCAAAATTCAATTATTTTTAAAAGGACTTTTTTGGTGTTTTTTCAGTTGCAACTGTGATTGAGAAACTACGGTGAAAAAACAAATTAATAGGAACCATAAAAACAATAATATACACCGCATTGAGTTTTTTCCTTCCCTTCCAGGAAAAACTTAAATATCCATTTTTAAAATAGTGATATTCTGCCTGGCAGTGGTGGTGCACGCCTTTAATCCCAGCACTTGGGAGGCAGAGAGAGGCGGATTTCTGAGTTCGAGGCCAGCCTGGTCTACAGAGTTCCAGGACAGCCAGGGCTACACAGAGAAACCCTGTCTCGAAAAACCAAAAAAAAAAAAAAAAAAAAAGTAATATTCTGACATTTTGCTTTGTACAGAAACTGATTAAACCATCTAGACTTTGGTTGCTCAAACTTGACACCATTTATATTTGGAGGTAGAGAGCTCATTGTTGAGAGCTGACCTGTATACACCGTGGAAGAGTGAGCAGCATCCCTGGTGTCTATGCAGTAGGGACACCCACTGGCACTCCTCCAACAGGCTGACAACCCAACATGCTTAACCACTGGCATGACTTCAAGGAGCCAAACACTGCCTAGCTGAGTTATTAGTCTATTTCTACCCAAAATACTTTCCTGCTTGTTCAAAATTAATTACTGCAGTACTCCATATAATAATAATATTTCATTTTAAGGGTTCTTCAAAAGGGATCCTTAGATGACATCAGTAAGGAATGAACCTACTGAAATCACATACAAAATAGCCTGGGTACCATTTTTCTTTCACTACATGCACTGGAAGATTTTCTGGAAAAAAATGTTAATTAGTTAAGTCCTTAAAGTGCTATCTCCCAAATGACAGTAAAAAGCAGTCAAGAAACACTGCATCATCTAAAATATTCACTATACCCTGAAGCTGTCTTTTCAAAGATACAAAGATTGAAAATATTATTTACACACAGCAAATAATTTATTTGCACTGTTGTTTATCAGGCAAGACAGTTTCACCACACTAACAAACCAATTATACAATATATATCTGAGTGCATTCTTTATTTTAGGCAACTATGTTTTATACATACATATACATATATACTATGTCATATATTTTTATATGACACTTAAATTCCATTTATCTCACTAAAAAGTAAAGATTAGGAAAAGATGTATAAAGTGTGTGTATTGTATAAATATATATAGATATATTGCACATAACTGAAAATTTGTTTATCAAACGTAAGATAAAAAGAAAATAAAAATTAGTTAAATAATATTTAAAGACAAAATAAAGGCAAAAATTACAATTTATACTTTTGGTAAAAGATATAAAACAAATGTAAAAAAGCATAATAGACCTGCCAATTAATAAATAATTGTCCAAGCACATTTCTTCCCATCTTTTCTGCCTTAAAGCAAAGGTAAGCTAAATGCCGTATTATCTACTGCCATACTAGATGCTTGTATTAAACCCAGAGGTTATCAAATTAAATAAAACTATAAATGAGATGACCTAAAATTAAATGCTTAGCATTATGCCTCCAAAGTGACAAACCCTGATAAATACTTTCTCTCCTCCCCTTGCTTTGTCCACAGATGCTCGCAGTCTTACCTCCAATAAATGTTACTGATCTACAGATTCCTTTTACATGCTGCATAGTAAATCTTTGTGATTCAAACTACATAAACTAAGTACCTAAGCAGCTAAACATGTAAAATGTTTATATAAACTGTAATCTTACAACCTATAAAAACATTTACTTTTTCCAAATAAACAATTCTCCATGTATTCCATAATACAATTTTAAATTTACACTGCTAAAGATATTTTTTGGATTATCCAACTATAATATACAACTTAAAAAGCCACTGCAGTCAATAAGGGGACTGGGAATAATAAATGCACATGTAATCAATAAATATGTAAGGAGTAGTTAGAAAGAATCTAACTGCTTGAAGACTAACAGAGGGAGTTAAGGTCAGCATGTGTGCAATGAGCAGAATGATGATTAAAAATATGTAGTGAGTAACTCTTTACAAATAAGTAAGAAAATAATTTTAAGTCTGTAAGTGAAATTATCACCCCAAATCAAATACTATCATATCTAACCAAAAGTAAAACAACTGCTAAGATAAAACATGTCTACCAGTTAAAAGTAATTTTGCTTAAAGGAACAAATAGTGAAGTTTATTTTCATAGTAACAACTGAAAATACTATATAAAATTATACTGCACAGAAGAGTGAGATTATACTGATAATGGTAAGTCACCAGAAAAACCCTAAACATACAGTAGCAGACACTCAGTGGGGGTGATATAAATCCTTTAGCACAAAGAATAAAATGACATTATTTACATATTTACCTGCACAGCAAGAGATGCTGCATTGTCAGAAAGCAAAATTTGCTCCCCTGTGGAAACATAAGGAAAGGTCCAAACTTTAACTTCAAAATATAGTTATAATATTTCTAAAGCTATTTTTATTCTTTAAAAAACCCTACACTAATGAAATTATGAAGATTTACATCAATATTGCTATGTAATAATTTCAGTTACATTACCATGTGTAATAATGATAAAATAAAACTGTTCTAAAATTTATTTGATCATTTATCTCATTTTATCAGCAATTAAAATTGCTTATTGAAAAAACACTTATTTTTTACATTTTAAAAAATCTTTTCATTAAAATGAAGTAAAATAGTATCTGTTCAAATCTTTCTAGTTAAAAGTAAAAGCATGCACAACCATATAAACCAGCTTACAGTTAATATTGCACAGTGTGTCTAGGTCTGTCACAGGAAAGAAAGATGACAAGTTCACTGCAATAAAAATTCCATGCTTAGAAGACGGAGGCCGCTGCCTATTAGTCTTCATTACTTTGCAGTCTTCTGACAACTGTAGCAGGCTGCCGAGCCCCAAATGGGGTCCATAATGTGATCTGATGATATATGAAGAGCTGCTAAAGGGAGCCTGAACCATCCTAGCCTATACATTTTAACAGTTCCTTTTTACTGAGAGCCCACTTTACCACAGGACTTCAAAAATCTGCTGTCTCAGCTATTGGTGCAGTAAATCTGCCAAGTGCTCCTGCAACCACATCATTTTACACTGCCTACAGCAGCCAATATAATGAGTCAATAATAAACTAAGGACCCTATAGGCTATGAATAGTTGGTTTAACTGGCAGTACAAGTTTAGGCAAAACCTCATAGACAAATTATACAAGGGAATACCTTCTTTGTGTTTTATATTCTCATTGCAGTAAATTATATTTGTACATTTAGGGGCTGCAGAGTTTTATTTATTTACTTGGTTGGCCAACTGGCTTGGTTTAATTTGGGAGTTTGTTGTTGGTTGTAAGTGTATTCTGATACAAAACCATTTTTAATTGTGAATAAGAACCTACCTCTCAGTTGCTGATATAAGGTCGCATTTTCAGGCCATGGTTCTGTAGCTGCAAAAACAACGCAATGGTAAGTAGGCATATGGTGCAAAAGCATATCAATAATCAGCCAAGTTCATCAATATGTACACTGGCAAGCATTTAAAGTCTACTGTTAAGGTGACACTTAACTACGGCAATGAATCATACTATCTTAGACTGTATGATAACCTGCATACAAAGGTTAGGCTGTTTTTAATGTTTTCTTTATTGTGTGGTAATGTTTTTCACAGAAAAAAAAAAAGGAAACTATCTTGTCAAATTAAAAGATAATTAAAAATTAAAGTCAGCTTCCTTAAAAACAGCTATGTCCAAAATATTGTTCATACATACAAAAAAATACTATTTTATTCAGTACAAAAAAAAAATAGTAAAATAATGTCCAAAACATTTTATTATAGGCCTTACCTCCTTCCTTCCTTCCTTCCTTCCTTCCTTCCTTCCTTCCTTCCTTCCTTCCTTCCTTCCTTCCTTCCTTCCTTCCTTTCTTTCAAAGCAGTATTTTAAAAACATAAGAATCCCAATGAGGGACCTCTGCCTGGGCCACCAGGGGTCCATAGGCAACTAGCGCCAGGAGAAAGCTGCGCTTCCAGGAGCGTGGAAAAGCCCTGAGTGGGGTTATGGCGAGCACCACTGCTCACCAGGACCCGCCCAGAACCCTCGGGACACACTGACTGAGTTAAAGTGGGGGACAGAAACTTTCCGGTTTCCATCTGTGCCTGGTGACCTCAGCCTGGGCCAAAGGGCTCCAGGAGAGAGCTGGTACCCCAGGAGTGCCAACACATCTTTGAGCACAGGCAAAACTACCACTTCTGTTCAAATTCACTGGATCAAGAGGGACCCTTGCAGAGCCATCAGGGCACAGGAACCAAGGGAGAGCTGGGGACAAGATCCTTCTGGTTTCCGTCTGTACCCCAGAGCTGACCCTGTGCCACAGCTCTCCAAACCCAAATACCTCTCAGAGAGAGCTGGTCTTCAAGGAGTATTGACACAGAGGCCTGCAGGAGGGAAAAGCCACAGCCAGACAGAG
Source organism: Uromys caudimaculatus (assembly GCA_028551405.1). Lineage (NCBI taxonomy): Eukaryota > Metazoa > Chordata > Mammalia > Rodentia > Muridae > Uromys > Uromys caudimaculatus. Next base: position 94,149,808 of record CM052701.1, read on the forward strand.
TAAGTCCAGGAAACATCAGAGTTAACAAGATGGCAAAAGGCAAGAGTAAGAACATAAGGAACAGAAACCAAGAGTGCTTGGCACCATCAGAACCCAGCTCTCCCACCACAGCAAGCCCTGGATACCCCAACACACCAGAAAAGCAAGACTCAGATTTAAAATCAATTCTCATGATGATGATAGAAGACTTTAAGAAACAAATTAACACCCTTAAAGAAATACAAGAGAACAGAGGTAAACAACTAGAAGCCCTTAAAGAGGAAACACAGAAATCAATTAAAGAATTACAGGAAAACACAATCAAACAGACAAAGGAAATGAACAAAACTATGCAGGAGCTAAAATAGAAATAGAAACAATAAAAAAATCACAAAAGGAGACAACCCTAGAGTTAGAAACCCTAGGAAAGAGATCAGGAGTCATTGATGCAAGCATCATCAACAGAATACAAGAGATAGAAGAGAGAATCTCAGGAGCAGAAGATACCATAGAAAACATTGACACAACAATAAAAGAACACACAAAATGCAAAAAGCTCCTAACCCAAAACGTCCATGAAATCCAGGACACAATGAGAAGACAGAACTGAAGTATCGAAGAGAGTGAAGATTCCCAACTTAAAGAACCAGTAAATATCTTCAACAAAATTATAGAAGAAAATTTCCCTAACTTAAAGAAAGAGATAAACATAAATATACAAGAAGCTTACAGAACTCCAAATAGATTGGACCAGAAAAGAAATTCGTC
>CM052701.1:94151054-94167201 GCA_028551405.1 Uromys caudimaculatus
AGGTGGGAATATGGGAGTGGGTGGGTGGGTGGGTGGGAGGTGTAATACCCTCATAGAGGCGGGGGAGCAAGAGGGGATAGGGGGTTTCCAACCAGGAGAACTAGAAAGGGGGAAACATTGGAAATGTAAATAAAGTATCAAAAAATTAAAATTAAAATAAAAAAAAAAAAAAAAAGAATCCCAATGAATATGAAAGGATCTACTGCCTTGACTTCAGGACTGTCATCCTACAAAAACTAACAGCCAGGTGGCATAATAAGCAGTAAGCAGCATTATAATGTGAAACAAAGTCAGTAAAGCTCAGTTTAATTCTCATATGATGCTTGTCCTGATCCTTACTCTCTGATCTACAGGAGATTCCATGTATAGAGAATCCATATATTGAGAATAACAGTCTCCCAAGGCTGAAGAAAATCATTCAGTTTTAAATAGTATCTGCTCAACTGTGCTTAGGAAGCAATAGTTCCATTAACAGAATATATGGAATTATCAGGATCTCATTTACTAAGTTAGTCTCTGTAAAGGACATAAAACACCAAAATAACTAACCCTAATACAGCAACTACGATTGTTCTTAGCAAGAAAGAGGGTTGTGGTAGTTAGTAATTGATAGTTTTCTAACTGTGTTTATGCTGAGCCAGTCTCTGACATAGCAACAAGTCATTTTTAATATATTATAATAGTTGATTTTAAAAGAAATCTACGTATGTAAAGCATTTTAAGATGGATCATTTAAGAGTAATAGGTAAAAGAAACCTATTAACCTTGTTCATAATGAAGCACAGAAATAATATTTATAAAATGTCCAGAGGATAATTATATTAAAACTCTGCTACTGAGGAAGTAGTTGTGTCCTTTCCCTCTGTGTGAGCCACAATGTACCATGTCTTGCATACCATACTTGCTACTCTATTAGTTTATAATATGAGCTATAATGTGAACATTAATTCAAGCTTCAATTCCAGTAGCTAAGGAGCAGAGTGCTCACCTTGCACATATAAAGTGCTGGGTTCAAACTCAACCAACACACACACACAGAGAGAGAGAGAGAGAGAGAGAGAGAGAGAGAGAGAGAGAGAAAGAGAGAGAGAGAGAGAGAGAGAGATTGTGTTAATTCAGCATTTCCACTATGAAAGATTCTCCAGATCCAATCCAATAGAGTATAACCTATATAAAAGCAATAGAAGTTTTGCAACATACTATCAAACTGCAAAGTTGCCCAGAAATATCAAAAGTTCTTGTATGAAAGACCTACAGCTGGAAACTAGGGTAGAGGGGGGTTAATATTTTGCTTGGTAAAATATATAAAATGTATTTCAACTCATATGTTATTGAAAATAAATTCCCAGGAAGAAATTCTACTAAAATATTTGATATTTTCTTCACACATAAAACATACCAGTTTTTAAAAGGCAAGTATAGTGTTGAGACCTATGTAGCCATTTTAACAGCTGGGAATTCTAGTATGGATCAACAGATAATAAACTGTATACAGAAAATGACAAGCCTATCTAACTCACCCCTGAGCATCTCAGAGCATACAAACATTAATATGAGCCCAGTCTATGTGGTAATTATATTTAAAGTATGGTGTGGGGAAAAAAAATCACTAGTGCTATTCTGTAAGCATCGCAAATGTGAAAATCCCAGGTTGGATGGCATGTTCATAGCGCTATAAATGAACCATGGAGGTGCCATTCTAGGAAATAAGCTCTTAACTCAGTCAATGGCTCCCAACGTGTGGGTCACAATCCCCCCGGGGGGTCAAGCAACCTCTTTCATAGGGTGACACATCAAATATTTACAATTATGATTTAAAACAGCAAAATTACACTTATGAAGTAGCAACAAAATAACTATATGGTTAGGGAATCACCACAACATGAGGATCTGTATTAAAGGGTCTCAGCAATAGGAAGATGAGAACCACTGATACAAGTAAATCTTAACAATTATCACTCACATATGGCAAAATACAAAGGCTACTTCTTGCTGTGGATAACATTAATTAAAGCCCTTTATTGTAAACACCTGACAAAAGATTCAGTCCAAAAAGACAAGCTTTTCTGTTTTTCTCTTTCCCAATGTCAAGCAAGTCAATCCCCATACCATCATTTGCTGGAGTTATGTGTCAAACAAAGGGAGGTAGATATTTTTAAAGCTTTGTGATGACAATAGAGACTTATAATACCTGTAGCATTTTAAAAATTATTTTTAAGACAATAAAATATTTTCAGATTTTAACTATACTTCAGTTGAATGGAAATGTTTAGACCATAAAACTACTTTCAATAATAAATAATATTTCATATCACTCACCCCTATGTACTTTTAGCTTCTACTACTAAAGCACTCCCTAAAAGGCCATTTTAAATATCCTTAGAGAAAGAGCAGCCTCAACTAGGAAAGGTAAAACTAAAATAGTTTCTTAAAAGGGAGTTGGTGAAACTCTGTCTCAAAAAAACAAAAATAAGAGAGGGGAGTAAAAAAATTGAAGTTAGGCAAAAGGATTGTCCAATATTGCTAAGGTGCAAGTTACTTATGCTAAACCATACTAAAAGTTACATGTGGTTGAAGTAGAAATTTCTGGTTTCCTTGGAGACTCAGTTATGTCATGTGATGTTTTTCTGGAAACTGTCTTATGAGAGGACGTTTCTGCTAAAGCAGACATGTGAAAAGGATGTTTTGCTAAGAATAGACACGTGGCATTTTTCTGGAGGCAGCCTGGAAAAAGGGCATGTGGTGTTCTGATAGTGATGCTTGAGAGAATTCATACTGTTTAAAATGGATATAAATATAGCTCAACAGATGGTGGACAATGTGGGATGGTATTGGTATGCCTTGTCATTCTTTGTTGGTCATCCTTGGGCTTTGCTGACACTGGTTTTCATTGATGACACTTGGTGGTATTGGTATGCTATTGTCTGTTGTGACTTCACAGAGAAAAACACAACAAAAAACTTCTGGTGGTGTTTCAGCAGATTTTTAATGCTTCTGTGGATTCGGACCAACTGGAGGAGCCTTAAGGTTTCTCTAGATCAATCCGCCGTTGCCGATTCATAGACACTGTTTGTGAACAGACTGAGTTGCCGCTGCTGATTCGTGTGAACTAAACTACTACTAATCTGACAACACAGATTAGATTTACTCCAAAGAAATATTTCTAAACAAACATCCTTCTTTGTTCTATTAAACTTCCCTTTCCACTACCTCTGGTGGGTAGTGGGGTAAAAGAGATGTTAAAACACTTTAAAACATTTATTAAAAATAGGTTTTAAAAAAATCTAAGCCATAGGGACTGTAGAGATGGCTCTGCTGTTAAGAGCACTGGTTGGTCTTCCAGAGGTCCTAAGTTCAATTCCTAGCAATCCCAAGTAGGCTCACAGCCATCTGTAATGGGATCTGATTTCCTCTCCTGGTGTGTCTGAAGACAGCAACAGTATACTCACATATATATATAATAAATTTTTAAAAAATCTAAGCCTACATGCAGTTCTTGCATAAAAATCCAAGCCCTCAACATGATGTCCCAGATCCTTCTTGCTCTGAGGAAAATCACACACTCCACCCATCACACACGCCTCCTCCAGAGTCCTTCCCACTCTGCATTCCATCCACAATGGCCCTCATCCAGTTTCTAAATGCACCACAATTTCTCCTGCTTCAAAATTCTTTTTGTTTCCTCTACTTAGAATGACCTTTCCCCTGTCTTGTGTCATCACATCTCAGCTCAAAGGTCACTTACTCAGATAGAGTCTGGTTTATAGATATATAACCCGTGCAGCTGAACAGAGCCAGCAATCAGGAAGGATCTATGAAGTGGAAATTTCTGGTTTCTTAGGAAACTCTGTTATGTCACATGATGTTTTTCTGGAAGCTGTCTTGTGAGAGGATGTTTTGCTGAAGCTGACACATGAGAGGACATATGATATTTTGCTGGAGCAGATGCTTAAGAGGGCACGTGATGTTTAGAAAGAATATAAATATAATCCTACAGATAGTAAGAGAACATTCTTGCACTGCTATATCTTGCAACGCTTTGCTGATCTTCACTTCGTTGAAAGAAACACACCAAAGAATTTCTTGTGATATTCCCATTGATTCTTGCTGCTTCTGCTGACTCTTGCCAATTCAGTGGAGCTTTGCAGTTTCTGCTGGATTGATTCATGTTTGGTATTTGCTATTGGACTGAACTGCTGATATCCTGACAATGAAGATTGGAATCAACCCAAAGGACTACTTCTAAACAGGTCCACAACCTCCTTTTCCTATTAACCTTCTTTCTCTTATACCTCTGGTCAGTGGGCTAAAAGGAAGGTTGAAGCATTTAAGAACCCTAATTAAAGTAGATTTTGAAAAATCTAAGCCTACAGACCTATGAAAGTCTTCTGCCGCCCCAGTCCTAGAATCCTTACAGTTGTGGGCAAGAGCTTCAAATTTTCATTTTGCACTGTATCCTAGGAATGAGCTATCCCTAATTTATTGATCTCCTTAAATTACTCAAACACTCCCTTACACAGACACCCATTATACCACTTATCACAGTCAATATTTTTATAATCTGAGTGTTTAGTTATGTCTCCAAGCAGAAAAATAAACTGTGAGTCCAGAATTCATGTCATTCTTGGAACCTAGCACACAGAAAATGCTGGCTAGGTAAATGTTGGGTTTTATTATTACCCTGTATCATTTTATGCTGAGTGTTGCAAGGAAGATAAGGCAACTATACCAAGTAGAGAAATATTTAAAAAAAAAAAAAAAAATTAGATCTCCGATCTTCAACTTGTTTAACTTGTTCCACTTTCACTCTTAGTGTAAACTTTTTGTGTGCCTGATATCTATTAAAGGAATCAACAACCATGGCTGCTAACTCTACTTGGGCCTGCATGCTGAAATACTTCATTAATGGGGATGTAGATTTTAAATGATAAACCCTAGGTTAAAGTCATAGGATGCAGAAAGCATTAACAGTGAGACAGCATGTTAGAGTTTGGGCTATGGCATTAACATCTGATTGTTATGATTTGAACATTAAGTGCCCCACATAAACTCCTGTGTTTGGTGGCCAGCTGAAACTACTGTGGGAAAACCTATAACCTTTAGGAGGTAGGACCTGATTAGAGGTAGTACATCACTGGGGATGTACCTTTGAAGGCCATGTTACCCTACTACCTGGCCACCAGCAAGTGGAACTCACTGCCCTGAGTTCTCCATAATGACTGCCTTCCTTTCCTCAGACCCACAGCAGTGGGGCCAGCTTACCAGGCTTAGAAACCTCTGAAACCACAAATAAACCCTTTCTGCTTTGTTTTTCATAGGAATTCATCTCATTAACAAGGACACTGATGAAACTATGTAGTTAAATGTAAAATGTCAAATAGAAATGTTAAGTTTTAGGGTTTATAGCTGCATAAGAAATGCATGGCTAATTTACAGGTATTTTCTTCTGTACATCAAAAGATTATCTTGCATAATACAAAATATACACTACAGCCCACATGACAGAATGTTGTTCTAATTACTTATTTCAAATTTCACCATGGAATCTAGGTGTTCATGTGCTCCTGAACAAGAAAGATTTCTTTTTCTTTTTTTGGAAAAATCAGCTTTTGACCAAAAAAAGGCCAAGGGAAAAAAGATACATGAATTAGTAAAGAATACTAATAGTGTCCCTGAGTACCTAACCACTTAACACCAAGACCTTTCTTCTGTCCAACTAGAATATGTCAACTTTTTCCTGAATACTTCAGACTCTCTTACTTTTATGAATTTGCTCAAATTGTTTCCCTGCAATATTCTTTTTACTGGCAAATATTCAATCAGACATCTTCAGAGACAATGTCACTCCCATCAAGAAGGCTCTTATAATAAATATAATTTCTCTTTTATATGTAATGTCCACATAGTTTGTATTTGTCTTATGTTATACATTATTTTCTACACTATCATACTGTTAGGTCAATATTGTATCTCTAGTGTCCTAAGGAATAAATTCTTAGATACAGTTTTATTTCTATAGTCCTTAAGTTATTTGTTAAAATGTTGAACTCTCAATTGCTTCAAACAAATCACAGAAGTTTTAATACATGCCAGAATATTGAACTTGAATTTATCAAGTTTTAATTTGTTGTCTAATTACCATTTCAAGCTAATCTATATTGAGGTTTGCTTTGTTTTTTGTTTTTTGTTGCTATGTATTGTAATGCTAAATACTGGCCCCCAAGGCCTGGTTACCCCCAGGGACAAGAAAATCTACAAATGGACCCAAGTGATGCTCTGTAACCTTGCCTCCCACCCCAAGTTATCCCTGATTGGAGAATAAAGATGCTTACAGCCTACAACTGAGCAGAAGAGAGAAAGGGGCAAAAGTTTTGGTTCCTGGGCTTAGGGATTGAGGCAGAAACCACAAGAAAGGAGAGAGAAGGTAGAGAGAGGAGAAGATGCCATGGAGTAGGTGAATCATGAAAACATGACCATGAGGGCTGGCCAATAAAAGTTAAGAGCGACTCAGATAGAATACCGCAAGTTATGTCTTAGGGTTATTGGCAGGAAGTAAACATAATAGCATAGAGGGTAGATAACTGCCCAGCTGTAGTGCTGATTAAGGCTTATTATAAATATAAAAGTTCTGTATCTGGGAACTGAATGATCAAAGGTGGGTTAGAAACCCCCATTGAGATTAAGTAATTACAACAACTCTATTTATTGTAAGAATTCCAAAGTAAAGCAACCTGTTTTAGCAGCTAGAGAAATGGCTCAGTTGATAGTGTTTGCCATTCAAGCATGAGGGTCCAAGCTTGACACTCAGCAACCATTTAAAGAACTTCAGCACATGCTTCTAATCACAAAGCAGGAAAAGCAGGCAGGAGAGCCATGGGGCTTGCTGGTTGGCCAGTAAACTAAATTGGCAAACTCCAGGTTTAGTAAGAAACCTTGTCAAAAAAAAAAATAAGGTAGAAGAAAGTAACTGATGTCAACCACTGCCCTCCACATGCACACGTGCATGTATAGGTGTACACACACACACACACACACACACACACACACACACACACACACACACACACAAATACTGCCTGCTTATGGAGAAATAAATTCATTTTAAGAAAACAAATTGCTATATGGTTCAGCACGTAAAGGCTGGCCTAAACTCAATCCCCAGGACATAGCTGGTATAAGGAGAGAACCAATTCCCATGGGTTATTTTCTGATCTCTCCACACATGCTATGGTATGCATGAGTGTGTGCACGTGCATGCATACACTAAATAAAACTGAGATAACTTTTTTCTAAGATTAAAAAACTACCATGTTTCTCATGCTAAAACAAAGACACACTTAGTGATCCACTATAATTTACATTTTAAAAATTAGAATTACTGGTGTCTAGAGAGATGGCTCAGTAGCTTTGGTGCTGATTACTCTTGTAGAGGACTGTGGTTCAGCTCCCAAAACTCATATGATGGTTCACAACCATGGTTCGAAACTCCAGTTCCAAGGGGGCCAATGCCCTCTTCTTGACCTCTGTTGGCAACTAGACACGCAGACACATGTAGACAAAACAGTCATCAACATAAAACCAAATCTTAAATTCAAAACAATAGAACTGCTATTCTAACAGTATCACGTAAATATACACTCAATTTTATTATTTTTATAAAGAAGAAATTTATTCCTATTTTGTAAATACAAAATAAAAAAGAACTAGAATAAGTCAGAGCACTCTAAGTGCATATCCTAATTAGTGCTATTGAAAAGCTAGTCAGTCCTTTACCAACTTTCTGTTGTGCCCTAGTCAATGTCCTGATTATTTCCTACTTAGTATCTTCCTTTATCAAGACCAAAAAAGGATGTCTCTACATTTTAGTCTTTAGGGAATAAAGAAGGGTTATTTTTATGCAATTGGGTATTTCTTAAACTTTTCAAATAGACCTTCTCTACCAATTTATGTATTTATATTGAGGAAGACAAAACAGAATTAAAAAGGAACAAGGCAGGTGGCACATCCTATAATTACATCACTTGTGAGGCTGAGGTAGAAGGGGATCATAAGTACCAGCCTAACATAGGTGGCATATAGACACTGTCTTAATAAAACCAAAATTTTTAAGTTTAAAAAAATAAATTAAATAAACAACTCTTAAATTTATTAGAGCCATAAAACAAAGGCTCTAACAGTGGTTAAAAGCTAGCATTATACATGATAAAGTAACAATCAAAATATAAATATTTGCTCAACACTATTTTAATTGTATTTGAGCTATCCTTAAGCTTTATCAATAAATATAATCCTAAAAAAAAATCAATATTCTTTACAAATAGTCCATTAGAATACTATTAAAATGACTGGTAGCAAATAAATCCACAGAAGTAAATTATTAGGTCTCGTATTTACATATTACTTGTAGTGACTTCAATGTCAAGGTAAGTGCTAAGTCATTCTGGTGGCAGATGACCCTTCCATCCCACTCATTCCGGGTATTTCACACTATGAAAGTGGTGACCTAATAAAAAACTCTAGATTCCAAGGCCCATTTCTTGATCTAGTATAAGAGGACAAGAGACAGGCCATGAAAAAGGTCCCCTCTGTTGTTGGTTTCTCATGTTTTAAAATTCTGCATTTCTAATGTACAACATGACTCCTCTGGCAAATGAACGTAGGTGAAGACATAATTTGTAGAATAATAGGCGCTAATATTACATGCCACTTCAATTCTGTCATTTTTCCAATCCATCAAATTGATTAATGCTATAATAACTCTACACAAACCTATCATTTGTGCACTAATGAAGTCAAACTCAGTTTATCCCTAAGCAACTATATTCTAAAAGCTCATAGATGTCATTTCCCCAGCACAGCAACACTACTTAGACAGTGTCAGAGAGAAGGACTAAGACACGTGTGCAGTCAGTCTATCCCCAAATTCAAATGACTTTCTGCCAAAGTTGTAAATGCAAATACTAGCAATATAATAAAATTTCAAACAAGTATTTGGCTGATCTTAAACCATCAAGTTACTGCATAACACAAAGAAAACAAGAAATAAATTAGACACAGGACTGATTACCTCAATGATGTCAACAAATACACTAATTTTGAAACCCATCATCTTTTAGGCAAATATAATTAAATGGGTTTTTAAGATAATTAGAGTTAAAATATAAGACTATCAAAATGAGAATTTTAAAAATGCTGTATTAGGTATTAAATTTAACATTAATTCAACCTACAAACTATAGAAAAAGGCAACAACACATCCCAGCTAATAATCACGAGATTATTAAATAATGTCCCCAAAGTACAGTTGAAGACTGATGTTTTAAAGACTTTACAGCAAATGTGTTAAGGAGTAAGTCTTCCCAAAACAGGAGATTAAGATCATTCTTCCAGGGGTGGGGAGATAATGGTTCAGTGGTTAAAATCACACACTGATCTTACAGAGGACCAAGTTCAGATTCCAGCACTCACCCACACTGGGCAGCTCACACTCACCTCTATCTCCAGTTCCAGGGAATCCAATGACCTCTCTGGCCTCCAAAGGCACCTGCACTCACATGCACATACCCCCACAGAAACATAATTAAAAGAAAAATAATTTTAAAAAAAAACTCCCACCTCGATACTTTTGAGAGATCAGTTCATGCCAGAAAATGACTTGCATTTTTAAAAAGGAAAAAGCGGGAGCCATATTGTCATTTTCATACACCTAAAACACAAGTAGGTGGCATTGTGTAGCATAGGATAAGACAATTTAGAATGTACTGCAAGGAAGTGCATACACAAAGATTAAAGACTAACAGATTCAAATAAGGACTCTCAATAAGGGTTCTGTGAGGCTTGGAATATACCTCAATTATTAGAGAGCTTGCCAGGCATGCACAAAAATCTGGGAGTACCCTATAAACCAGGTGCTATGGCACATGCCAATACCCCAGCACTCAAAAGGTAAGAGCAGTGGAATCAGAAGTTCAAATTCTCCTCTGGTTACATAGCAAGTTCAAGGCCAGTCTGGACAACATGAGACCTTGTCTTAAAAAAAAAAAAAAAAAAAAAGATTTGTGACTCTGAAAGTTTCTTAGAGTTACAGTGTTGGTTACAATTTATCTTAAGTCCTTAGGAAGAAGAAACCTATTGATTGGTATCAGAGCCTGTGTTGCTTGTGATGTATGATGTGTGAATACATAAATACATAAACTGTACATAGCATTTCAGAAAGTAAATTTACCAGGTCTAAATCTTTTTGTTAACTTAATACATATAATATACACACTAAAAAAAATGTCCAAGAGACACAAGTGATACTTAAAAGAAGATTTAATTTTTTTCATCTCTTTCATTCATTTAGCTCAGATAAGGTAACATTGAGGATCTATGTAGATTAACTGAGATTTTTGACCACCTTCCTCTACTTACTCAAGCTTGTATGTGTAGATATGGCTAAAAGCTATGTATTAGAAGATACTTTAGTGATATGTGGTAATTCTGAGACACCCACCCCCAATTAACTGAACAAATAAGTTATTAAATACTTAAATGGCTTTAATAAGGCAAAGATGAATATAAAATTGTCATTGTACTCCAGAATCTAATTTTACTGACTGGATAGTGTGGAAGGAAAGGAAACAAAGGATATCAACCATTTACAGCACAGTAAGTAAAAACAGGTGGTGTAGAGGAAAAGTTTAGGTCTTAAAGTCATGTAGATTCTCCCAATCCTACGATTTATCGTCAGAGTAATCTTGGACAAGTTGCTTAACCTTTTCTTACCTCATTATTGTACAGTAAAGGGGAAATAGTAAATGTCTTCTAAGACTGTTGAAAGAATAAAGTTAGAATATTAAGTATCCCAGTTCCCATCACATGGAAAGCAGAGACAGGGGTCCTTGGAGCAAGTCCAGATTAGCCATAGCCATTACCGGTAAGCCTCCATTTAGAAGGAGAGAAGCCCTGACTCACTTAATAAGGTGAACATTGTAAAGACAACAGAGGTCTAGCGCGCGCACGCACGCACGCACACACACACACACACACACACACACACACACACACACACACACACACACACGGGGGGGGGGGGGAACAGAGACAGCTGATCTGAACAGCAGTTGCTACATTATTCAAAAAGAAAAACAAAATCCAATTGATTCATTTCATTTAACATAACTCAAATCTTTGTCTACAGACTAATAAAGTCAATTAGCTATGGTACAAAAGATAATCTAAAACAATAAGTTGAATTATAAATATTTGTCTTTAATCTGTAATCCATGATTTCTAAAACACAAACACATGGCAAGATGGAGACATCTTTTAGGGGAGTATTATGATTTAATTTTAGGTGTCAACTTGTTTGGATCAAGGGCTACTGAGAGAACTATTAAGGCGTGATTTGTGAGTATATCTGTGAGGGTGTTTCCAAAAGAGACTGGTAATTAAGTATTTCCCCAAAATCAGCTAAGGGACCAGAGAGAATAAAAATTTGACATAAAGGCCAAACCCATTGTGGGTGGTATAATCCCTGAGCTGGTAGTCCTAGGTTGTATAGGAAAGCCATAGGAACAAGCCTGTTGGGAACCAGACCATTCCAAGGCTTTCTCAGAGGCTCTGATGAAAGTACAAATGGACCTATGTCCTTGCCTAGGGGCACACTTGACAAGGCAGGAATCTGGCTTTCCCTATTGAAGGGCTGTAGTTATCAGTCCTAAGGTAGCTGTGCCTAAGTATCCTATGTTCTCTTTGCCAACACTGTTTATTTAGCTTTCTGCTGACTTCAGCCCTTAGATACCCTATAAAAGGTATCTAAGATACTGCACTTAATAAACTTACAAAGCATAAGCCACCAGCTTAGCAAGACTCCTTATTCCAGCTTCCTGTCTTCTCTATCTTCTCATCCCTAGTCCTCCCTTTCAATAAGGATCATTAAGGATCCTTATTGGTGTGGGTTCCGGTCACAAGCCAATCAGCAGCATTCCTCCCTCCATGATCAGTTCTTACCTCCAGGTTCCTATCTTGAATTTTTTCCTTGACTTCCTCTGATGGTGGACTATAAAATATAAGATGAAATAAACATTTGCCCTACCACAAGAAAAAGAAAATGAAAAAGATTCGTGTTCCCTTCCTCCCTCTTCCTCCTTTTGCCTGTGTCCTTCCCTCCTCACCTTCTGCCCTGAGACACCGGAACTACAATCTTTGGACTCTTGAGACTTAATATCAGTCACTTTGTGGGTTCTCTCAGCCCTTCAGTCTTGGATGGAAACATCAGCTTCTCTGGTTTTCAAAACTTCAGATTTAGACTGAGCCCACTACCGTCATCCCAAGGTCTCCAAGTTATAGACAGCCTGTGTGAAACATCTCATCATCCATAATCAAATAGGCTAATTCCCCAAATAAATTCTCTCTTACATACTGACGTCTATACCTGTGCCTTACTGACTTTCCTCCTCCGAAGAACACGAATACAGAGAAAAATCTACAAAGAATAATTCATTATCCCAACTGAAGAAGAACAACAACAAAAAACAATTACCAGTTAAATAGTTTACATATAACTAGTTCTCATCACTAGCCAAATTAGTGTCTTTAACTGATAATAGTAATAGCAAAAACAATGACAACATAATAACTCTTTAATAAAACATGCAAATCAGAAACATTACTTATATTTCAAGATGTCCATAAGCTTTTGTTTGCTTGTTTTTGAGTTTTGTGGTGCTGAGGACTGAACCCAGGGCCTCAGGCATGCTACAAAAGCATGCTAGATAAGTATGCTACTGGGCTATGTTCCCAGCCTCAAAACATTTTCATTTAACATAAAGACTATTAAGCAAAGGAAGCTAACAAATGGCCAAATTATTAGTCAGCAGTCAGTAACAAGGGCCTTTTAATGATAAATAGATGATAAAATTAATTTATAAAGTTTTAGCCAATGCTTAGGTTGACCAGATAATAAAATACATGTGAAAAGAAATTCTGTTATATCTAAGAATGCTGTATTCAGTAGGATAAGTACACATCAAAAACCTTTTTTAGAATTCAAGGGCAGATTAAGTTATAAAGAAATTTCTATGGTTTAGAAAAGTTCTTAGTGATAAAAATATATAATTAGCACAAAAACACACAATGAAATGCATTTTATGGCTTCTATTTTGCTAACATAGTTACAGTTAATGGAAACTGTCATGACAAAATGACTTTTTATAAAAAGAGCCTTCATTACTAACTCATCAAATTTCATTTTTATTACTGATGTAAAAAAGTTCAAAACCATGATTCATTTATAGACTATACAAAAATAAGAAAAGAGTTCAAGAATAAAGGGTCATTTACAAAGCAATAAAAAATTAAAGCACGAATTTTTCTTATTGGCAAGGAGAACACTTCTCTTTCCCATATAAATGAGTTTAGCTAAATTTACCGAACATTATAACTTCTGTCTTTAAAAAAAATGAAAAGCCTGAATTTTCAATCTCTTTATCTATTTCATATCTTCTATCTAATAACTACTTCTCAAGATATTTTTTAAATGTTTGAGAAATGTTAAGAAGTTTGATGATGTTTTCTTTCAATTTTCACTCAAATATGGAAAGCTTAAGCTAACATTAATAACTCAAAAGCATCCACAGAGATAATAATGACAAATTTAAGAGGGTACCCGTCACCAAAACCTTTTAAGCTAAATCATTCAAAATTATGGAGCTGTGAGTATAGCTGAGTGGTAGAGTATTTGCCTAACATCCTCAAGGCACTGGGGTCCATCCCAAACACACCTTAGAAAGAGGAGTTACTTAAGAGTATCAAACTGTAATAGAACTTACAAGAAAAATTGACACTGCCTCAACTGCAGACAATTTTCAATAAACACATCTTTCAAAGAATCTTAGCAACATATTAAAGTTTTCAAAGGGTGCAAAGCGTTGCCTTTAAGAATCTGGTTTGCAATATATTCATGTATACAGTAGGATCAAATAATAGGCCATGCTTCTGTCAATCAACTATGCATTGCCTCTCATCTGAAGTATAACCTCATTTTGTCTGTCTGCCTTCACCACCTGCCCCTTCAATATCAACTTCACATCTACCAACATGATAAGTTCCATAATATAATACTATCCATATGACTGATAATGAAAAAACTGATTATCTGAAATATGATGGCCAGTTCAATAACTTCTCAGTGATTCTTTGGTGCCTTCCTCAATGCTACTGGGAAATCCTCAGAACACCAAGTAAAAACAACTAAGAAAATATTTTATTTTAAAGAGCAAAACAATTGAATGTATTGTTCCCAGCACACTTAAAATATTAATGCATTTCTTCAATTATCTGTTGCAGTTTTCATCATTAAATACTTTGAGAGCTCAATATGGTCTTGTCAACAGTAGCATCACTGACCTTTCATACCAAAATTTTAAAAAATTTAAAAAATAAAACCACTTTTTTGGTGGTACTGAACATCAAACTCAGCCTTGCATGTGAAAATGTTCTTCCCCTGTGCTATATTACACTCCTACAAATACTGTAAGATTATTTTGGCCTCTATTTTTCCATTTATCTCAGCCTCTAGAACCTTTCTTGGTGTGATGTCCTGTAGTAAGATGAGGAAAAACAGAACAAAGCATACTTTATTATAATATAAAAACATTTTGAAATATGCTTGATTTTGTGTGTGAATGCATGTTTGATGGTTGGGATCAAACCCAGGGCCACCCACATGCCAGGCAAATGTCTCACCACTGAGCTACATTTCATCTAACAGTGAAACAGGACATAGGAAGTGTCTTCTAAGAGCGCAGAAAGGATTAGCTTAGGATACTAAGTATCCTAGTTCCCATCACATGGGAAGCAGAGATGGGGATCCCTGAAGCAAACTGGGTAGCCAAACTAGCTAGCATCATTGGTAAGCTAAAACATGCCTGTTTTAATCCCACTTATTTCCAAGATACTTACTTACATTTAGGGACATATTCATGCTCAAGTATAAACAAACAAACAAACAAACCAGAAACTTATGTTAGGAACGCTCATCAATTTAAAAAAATGAAAATTTAAAATACAGAGTTACTTTTAAAATTTTTAAAGGGCTGGAGAGATGGCTGAGCAGTTAGGAACACTGGCTCACTGGTTAGGAGTTCTTCCAGAAAACCTGGGTTCAATTCCCAACACCCAAATGACAGCTCATAACGTCTGTAACTCCACTCCTAGGAGATTCAATACCATCACACAGACATACATGCAGGCAAAACAATGCCCATAATAAAACAAAATACATTTTAAAAAGTTTTTAGATGACTCAATATCCAAGACCATGTTTTATCCTTTTAAAATTCCAAATCTAGTCCATAATAATCTAGAGAACCAAACTGTTCATTCAAAGTCATAATTATTATTCTTTCCATGTTACTTGAGTAAAAGAGTAATTCAAATTCCTCTTCTACTTTAAGAAATTTATCCCACAAATGCAAGCACCATTGCAAAGAGAAAATTCATATACACCTTCAATGGCTTTGGCATACATCAACTTGACCGAACTGACTTGCTAAATTATTCTCTAGTCAGTATTACACAATAAGTGGTAAAAAAGCAAAACAAAACCAAGAGCCATTGTGATGCATGCAAAAACAACTTCTCCTGGTTATTCTCATACTAATGTAGGTGCTGCTGTGAAGGAAAACTGATACAATTAAAATTCATAATTATGTGACGTTTAAAAGGATAATCTGGCTTAAAATTTTCAAAGCCCTTTAAAAGAGGGACTAAGTCCTCCCTGAGATCACACATTACAAATAGCACCTGGGCCCAAAGTGTTTTCTCTTCCTCCTAGATCCCTTGTTCCTAACAGTCGGCTTTTCAAATTTTCTATTTGCTTCGTCAACCATACAATAGAGTATGCGCTGGTGTGGGTATTCCTGTGCACCGAGCACCTACTGTCTCCAATCTTTCATTTATCCTGATTGATAAAATATCCTAAAAACCCCAGCACTCACTCAATTCTTCATAGACTTAGAAAGGGCAATTCTGAAATTCATTTGGAACAACAAAAAACCCAGGATAGCAAAAGCTATCCTTAACAACAAAAGAACTTCTGGGGTATCAGCATCCCTGACCTCAAGCTGTACTACAGAGCAGTAGTGATAAAAAAAACTTCATG
>CM052701.1:94167701-94338909 GCA_028551405.1 Uromys caudimaculatus
GAGGACTTTGGGCCTGAGGGTGCTAGAGGCCCCAGTAAAGGGGAATGTCAAGGTGGGAATATGGGAATGGGTGGGCAGGTAGGTGGGAGGAGGAATTCCCTCACAGAGGCGGGGAGGGGGAGGGGATACGGGGTTTCCAAAGAGGAGACCCAGAAAAGGGGAAACATCGGAAATGTAAATAAAGTATCAAAAATAAAAAAAAATTAAAAAAAGAAGAAAAAAAAAAAAGATGTTCACTTTCTTTAAACTTCACGCAAATTAAGAATAGTTCAAAGAATCCCACAGACTTTGCAAATGGCTTGGAGAAGAACAACTTCGGTGACCCATCAACAACAGGTAAAGAAGGGCAGCTCAAGAGTGACAGTCACCTTAAACTTGAAAACCCACTCCCACAGAAGTCTTGGGGGAGGCGACGACTGAACCTGTGGCCACGCCCCCAACTCAACCCCAATCCCGGGCCTCCTCCACACACCCAAACTGCCAGGTCGGGGAACAAAGCGCCACGAAGGGAGTGTGGACCGGACTCTGCCCATGCAGGGTGACCTTGGCCATGGGTCCTCAGTTTCCTCATCCGGAAAGTGAGGCCAAGCCTCCATGGCAGCCATCACATGGGCTGTGGGCTCAGCATCCTCGACCCACTGCTTCAGGGAAACTCCAGCCCTCTCCCCACGCGGATCCCCACCGCCTCCCCCACCATACCGTCTGCGCCCACGCGGGCTACCTGCGATCTGGGAGACGAACGCTTCCGCCACCAGAGACATGTCGGCTGAGTGGTCCTGTGCGCGCCTGAGCTCCGCGGCCCTCGGCGCCCTCCTGCGCTACCTCGGCGGGCCCCCACAGCTAACGAGCTTCGCTGGGTCAACGCTCAGACACGCAGAGCTCACCTCAGCAGCGGCGGCCCAGCCTGCAAGGTTACCGCCAGGCCGACCGAGGACTTCCGGCGTCGCTGACAGCGCGCGCCGGCACTTCCGGTGCTCCGCCCCGCGCCCTCCGGACCTGCGAGAGCCCTAGGAGAGCAGGCCCTCCACGTAGTATCTCTAGGTACACGTTTACGTACGTGTATCGGCGCTTTTGGATTTTATTGCAACCTTTCAGCAACTCACCAGGACAGAAACAAGCTTAAAGAAGTTAAAGTGCCTGGTCTAGTACTAATAAAGCCCAGAAACCCAGGAATTCTCTCAATTCCACTAACTGCAGGATTTGGGGATCCATAGACAGATACTAGTATTGGTTATTTGTTCAAACGCGCTAGCCAAAAGGAGGCTTGGGCAGCTGGTTAGCTGAGACATAATTTAATCTTTCAACTCCAAGCACCTAAAATGAAGCTTGGAGAAAAAAACACTTCAATTACTTGTATCTGAGTGTAGAGGGAACAGTAAAGGAAGGGTGCTAGATCCTATGAGTCTTTCCTCTTAGCCTAATATTTTTTTAAATTATAGGTTACAATTGACGAAAAATCATAAATATTACAGAATTAGAAGCATAAAATTGCACTTGATTTCAGAGACCATTTGGTGAAGCCCCTATTCGCTGATGAGAACATGGCTCAGAGAGGTGTGACGACTTTGTGTGTGTGTGTCAAGTGTGTAGACCCAAGACAACTTTTGGTATTTGGGTTCCAGGGATCCAACTCAAGTCATCAGACTTGGTGGCCTAGCTAATGCTTACATGTGTATCAGCTTATACAGACCATTGGTCAGTGTCTATGTTCCTCTTCGGTTGCTCTCCATCTTCTTTTTTAAGATAGGGTCGCTGATTGAGAATCAGGAGCACACAGATTAGGCTGGTCAACAACACTCAGAACTTGGTCTGCCACTGCCCACCTCCCTTCCAACCCTAGAGTTAACTACTGCACCTGGCTTTTATGTGAAGACCCAGCAAAGGTCTTCACACTTTACCCATTAGACCACCACCCCAGCCTGGAGAAAACTGATTTATTTTTATTAACAGCACATCAACAAGTCAAGGCTGAGTCAAAAAGTCAGTACTGAGCAAGTAGCTCACTGGTAAAGTTCTTGCCTAACATAATTAATGGCTGCGTCCTCAGCACCACCACACCTACAGAAAGCTTCTCACTGCTTATGAAGTTGGTGCAGAGGAAGGTATATTTCCTTTCTGTATGTCCACAGATCTCTGACCCTCCATTACAGTGTATTGTCCATATTTCTGTTCAGATACTTAAGTAGTATATTGCTTTCTTAGAAGTGCTGAACAGGTTACCACACACTGGGTGGTTAAAACAACAGATGAATATACTCTCTAGTTCTGGAAGCTAGAAGTCTAAGGTGAAAGTGTTGGCAAGACCATGCTTTCTCTCAAGGACATAGAAATAAATGTCCTTCCTCACTCTGCCCAGCTTCTAGGATTGCCAGTGCTCTTTGGCATTCCATGACTTCAGACAAGTCACTTCAACCTTTGCTTCCATTGTCAGGTAACATTCTTCCTGTGTGTCTCTTTGTCCAAAATTCTGTCTTCCAATGAAGGTAGCAGTCGTTGGATTAAGGCCTATTCTATTTAAAAAAAAAAAAAATGACCTCTTCTTAGTTTTATCTGCAAAGAGCCAATTTTGCAGATAAGGTCATATCTATAGATACCAGAGGCTAGTATATACAAGTCTTCTCAGAGGACATAAAATGGTAGAAAGTTTTGAAGAGTAAGCATGTTAAACCAAAGTAAAACTTCCTAATTTAAATAGACACAAAGTACTTCTAAAAGCAGTTTTTCTCTGGCTGAAGTTCAGGGTTGATGAGAGGCTTATAGAAACACAAGGAAGACAGTAGGTTGCCCTTGTTTGGGCTGAAGGAGGAAACACCAATAGTGTATGTGGTACCCAATATCCTCCTCAACCTGAGATTGATAGTGACCCAGAGAAATGAGCTGTTCTAGGTATCTTACTGCCAACCAACTTTTCCATCCGTGTCCTCTACACAAGGGATTTTATGTACACCTTTGAAAAACTGGAAGTCTATTACCACATAAAGTTGTGCTAGCCTCTTCTATTTGTTGCCTTTCTGAAGCTACAGATGCTATGTTCTGAGTGTTTTAGACAGATATAGTGTCCTATCCCAGAACTTGACTATGAAAACAATAAACAAGTGTAAGGGGTAGAGGTGAAAGTGAGCCCCTAATGGAGAAGAAGGCTAGAGCCAGAGGCTGGAAACAGATGAGGGAACAAGAGAGCATGAGTCAGACAAATGGAATGGTCTGCACAATTTCAGTCAAGCCAGGTTAGACACAGGAACATGGATAAACTGGGACTGGGATGACTCCGAAGCACTAGGTTAAGACACTCCTGCCTCTGCTACTACAGCAAATGTCTTAGCCTGTCATAGATGCTAGAAGAAAATACCTTAGACTGCTTAATTTGTCTTTTTTTTTTTTTTTCTTTTTTAGCAAAGTCTTTCTACATAGCCCTGGCTGCCTGGCTGTCCTAGAACTATGTAGACCAGGCTGGCCTCAAATTTACAGATGTTCCTGCCTCTGCCTCTGGAGTGCTAGGATTAAAGGTGTGATCCACCACACCTAGCTAGACTAGGTCATTTATAAGCAGCAAATCTATTGCTCATTTTGAAAATCTCTTAAATCCAAAACCAGGACTTCAGTAGATCCAGTGTCTGGTAGGGAAAGGAAGACTTGTAACGGAAAGGCACTAGATCCCATGAATCTTTCCTCTTAGTCTAATCCTTTTTTAAATTAGAGGTCACAATTGAGGAAAAATCATAAATATTACAGAACTAGAAGTGTAAAGTTACACTTGTAATAGAGGCGTGAAGCTACGCTTGTAATTTTTTTTTACAAGTGTTTTGATAAGGGTTTTAATTCCATACATGAGGAAGGAACCCTCCCAAAGGCCTCTCTCTCTTAAATACTATCATACTGCTGACTGAGTGTCAATATTTGAATTTGATGGGGTACTAGCATTCAGACCTGAAAAAAAATTAAAAATGAGATCTGCTGGGGTACTGTCTGAACTCGGCTTTCCTTTTTTCTTTTTTTATTGTAGACAAGGATGCTAAATCCTCCACAGCATATGGATTTACTTTTTTCTCTCTGACTGACAGTTCTTTTGCTTCCCACACAAGCAAATTTAGACTGAGGAGAATGTGTAATGTGGGAGGTCTTTATTACTAAAAATTAAATCCAATAAGATGCAGATGTCCTGACGGTGCCCACAAATAAGCTGGCTTTGTAAGAAAGAGCCAACTGGAGAAAATATATTTATGCATCTGTATTAGGACAACTGGCAGATTTAAAACTGAAGATCTGTTTAAGATCACCACAATTAAGGGAAATACAAGAAAACAAGCCACTGGAATTTTTAAGAATGAGGTTATAAAACAAAAGTGCTGTAGAATCCATATGTTACTAAAAGGATATTCATACAATTATTGAAAATAAATTATTAATGCATGACATTAACAGTCTTATTGTTTTCCCTAATAAAATCACTTACTTGCCAAATTATTCTGTCATAGAATAGTTGCATGTCTCTAACCTAGACTTTATGTTACTGAATTACATAGTAAGAAAATGCTCAATTATTAGATGTATGTAAACATTAAAATATTAGGGCATATTATTTACATTTCATTTTTCTGACAGAATATTAATTCTTCAATGCAAGTATTTATGAAGGATGTCTACAAGAGAAAACTCTTATCCATGATTCCTTCAAAAGGATACTATTGCTTTGATAATGAAATAGTAAGTTCCAGACTTCTTAAGTTAGTCCCCTCCTCTGCTAACAACAGATTTAATTATAGCTAATTCATTTAACCCAAATAGGATGTTATACAGTTAAGAGACAAAAAAACTATAGATAACTACAAGCTACTCCAAACAATTTTTCTCTCTTTATTTTTTCTTCTATTCTTTTTTTTTTTTTTTTTAAGTTGGGATGAGGCAAATCTTGATGTGTATCTCAAACTGTCCTCAGACTCATCTCTTCAGGTGCTAGGACCAAAGGCGTGCGCCATCATGCCTAGCTTTTACAAAGATGGTTAAAGGACCCAGAAATGTAATGGTAGCTCATCCTTATATCTCTTCATTCCTTTTCTCTCCCTTTTGAATGCCTAAGGAATATAATTGACCAGGACTATCAAGTTTATTCCTTTTCCCCTCCACTTTCTGATCATGATGCCTTCTATTTTAGACCATACAATATTTCATGAACTAAAACTTTCTTGACTACTTTTTGAGAAATAGCTACATGATTGATTGTTATGGGCAAAGAGTTTTCAAATATTAACAGATTTTTTAAAATAAATTAAAATGATAAGTTTCCAACACATTCTTCTAAATGTGTTCTTGCTCGATTTCATAAGTTGTTATTGGGAACTGAGTCTTTTTCTTTACTGACTACCATTTGATGGTAGTGATGTCTTATCTAAAGTCACAGGAACTGTATTAGTTAGGACTTTTGTGGTTGCGACTTATAAAAACACAATTAAACTTAAACTTAAGCAAGTTTAAGGTCTATTGTGATACAAAAGATAAAGCAACAATTCATAGATTTAACGAAGGCCTATTGGAGCTCTCTTCGCCTCTGTACAGCTTTTTCTTTCTATCTAAAAGTGAATCTTCTCCAGGTCACTTAAGAAATAGCTGCTCGTAGCACTAACCTGACATTCTTCCTACTTGTAAGTTACCCTAGAAGAACTGCGGTCAGCTTCAACTGCATGTTCTCACCCCCACTTTTAGTACTTTGTCCAAGTGAATGGATTGGATGCCTGAACAGGCTGTGGGGGTGGGGCAGAGAGGCCTGTTACAATAAGGGAAGTGGAGAAAATATGCATGCCGGCCAAAACAATAGAACCAGTGTGCATGGTGGGCATGAGGAAGTGCTACACTGTGGCTATCACTTGCTTTGGAACTTAGATGAATCATTTAAGCTCTTTAATATTTTCATTTCTATAAAGGGAGCCTTAAGTGCACTGATGCCTTCACTGCAGTCTCCAGCACAGGGGAGGGAAAGAGGAATTCAGATGATTGTGTTAACAAAGAGGAACAGAGCTAAGGATGTCTGCAATAGAATAACATGTCTTGTCCTTAGATGTGTGCATGACCCATCCAAACCTGGCTAGCAAAGACATGCCCTCCCTAAATCTATAATTAGTATGTATAAAGTCCATATAATACCACAGAAAACAGTTTGATGGTGTGTAACTGCAGAGAAGACAGAATGAATGGTGTAATATTAAACAAACCAAAAATACAGCCGAAAAATATGTGAATTTAATTATGTAAAAACATAGTTATAAAAAGTGCAATGATTTTTCTCAAAAATCTTGCTATGAAAGGGAATGGGATTTGGGTGTTTTAATTCTTTGCTCTCTTCTAAATTTTCTATAATATTTTTTGTGTCACTTAGAAAAAACTATTTTAATCAGACATGGCAGCACACTACTGTAATCTTAGCACTCAAGGAGCTGAGCAGGAAAAGTATGGGGTCAAGCCCACATGAGCTTCATAGGAAGACCCAGTCTCAAACACAAGTAAAAAACAGTCCATCACACAGGCTAGAATTTCTTTGAAGATGACTAATATGAGAAGTTCTTAGAACATTCTGCTTCCAAGTCTTGCATGATACAGGTCTCATTAATTGAGTTAGACCCACTCTGAGTTCCACAGCAGAGATGCCCTGCTACATAAAGAACAAGAGAAGAACACACAGAAAGAACAGCATCCAAATCCTTATTTAGAGTCCCTACCAATAGGAAGAATGATGGGTTGATCTAGAAGTAGACAGGCTTTGTAACCAGTTGTAGACACTCTTGATTTTGGTAGTGATCTGGTGTGAATTGTAACTCTTAACCAAGTTGTTACACTTTACCTTTTAGCTTCTTAACAAAGCTGAAGGGTGGAGATGATGACTAAGGTACCCGAAAGCAATGGTTTCCACAACATGTGACACAGTTGGTGAGGAGATGGCCCTCTAATACTAAACTCTGAAAGGACACGAGCACTTGGAGTCCCTCTGAAGAAAAGCCCCATGATGGAGATAGGCCACCTCCGATGGAAACCTGGCAGCTAGAAGATAATGCCAGATAGCATTTCCTTTGCCTTCAAGTCAAACCTGTGTTAGAGCAGAAGAATGATTTACTCTCTCAGACCCACTTTGGTGCTTGGCCTTCAATTAGATTCTAGAGTTACTAAAGGAAACAAAATTTAGTGTCCGCTCTCTATTCGCTTACAATCCATTAGAGAAGGTGGAGGCACAAATAGATCATTTCCATGCTGTGGCATGAATGTTAGAGAAAATGTGAGCCCATGCAAGTTACAGGCAGTGTTGCCTAAGAAATGGCAGTGTTGCAAGAGCTACCACAACTCCTGTAAGTGAAATGCCCTTGCCAAGATACAGGCGCCCTTCTGAAATTTTGTATCTTAAGAACTAAATGCTTGGCCTTGTAGGCAATGCCTCCAGTAACCTGAAAGGGCATCGAAAACCAGAGCCTTGTGGAGAGAGTGAACGACTTATTTTGGTACACTCCTTGAACCTCACAATCCCTCAAAAGCACAACATGCTTCTATTCATTATAATATTTTAGTATTTTTTTCCTTCCTACATAAAATGAAACCATCACACCCTATAACTCTTCAAAATCAAAGAAACCACTTTAAGACAATGATCAGATGAAATATTTGGTGTCTTGCCAACTTTCTTTTTAAAAAAAATTCCAGAAATAAAATATAGAAACTCAAAAAGAAATAGAAACAGTCAGTCTCAGCCAGCAGCACCCACCTACCAATCACAGCAATTGTCCCCACGTTCCCCCTCTGGAATCTTTTTAAGTAAGTGGTTATTTCTCTGTTGAAAGAGAAAGTACACTCACACGAATCCACACAAACTCTATCCAGATCTTCTCCTTCGTTTTGTGTATATTTTATGGAAAGAAATTATTTTTTTACTCTGTCTCCGATGTTGTCTGTCTGTTGCCTCTGGCGTTTTTAAGTTGCATTTATAATATAAGTAGTATTCTACAATACAGCAGTCAGACTACTAGAGATCTACTTCTTCAATCAGGCAACAGAAGCAGGGCTCTCACAGCCCATTGGTACTTCAGTCCAAGGCTGAAGAATTAAAAAACTCAGAGCCACATTCGGTGGCTTTAAATACTCCGGAGGTTGAGGCCTTAAGAGAGTGAGTTTAAGAATAGCCTAGGGGGCTGGCTCAGTGGTTAAGAGCACTGACTGCTTTTCCAGAGGTCCTGAGTTCAAATCCCAGCAACCACATGGTGGCTCACAACCATCTGTAATGGGGCCTGGTGCCCTCTTCTGGTGTGTCTGAAGACAGCTACAGTGTACTCATACATAAAATAAATAATAAATTTTTTTTAAAAAAGCCTAGGATATATACCAAAACTCTTGCCTCAAACAAAAAAAGTATACACATGCACATGTGCACACAAACATATATATCACAAGGAAACCTATTTAATCGTATATCAACCAAAAATTTAATAGAAATAAGTAAAATATATGAAAAAATATCTCAAAGGGGACTTTTTGCTAGTTTAGGGAGAGATAAAACAATTCATTTCCCCTTGATAATTTCCTCATTTAGCTTTCTCCAGAACAGTTCTAACTATACCTCCACAAGGCAGAGAAAAGAAAGCCCATTTCTCTATCTATGTAAGAGCTGCCAACCCAGAACTGTGGCTAAGCCTGTAATCCCAGCACTCAGGAGACTGAGGCAGTAGAATACTGAGTTCAAGACTAGTTTAGAGTGCATAGTGAGACTTTCTTAAAAAAAAATAAAGCAAAACAAAAAGATAGGGGTACATGTACATAAGTATGAAAACAATTATGGTCTTGAAGCCAGAATGAATAAAGAGAATATCTGAAAAAATGAATTCTATTAAAAACTATTTTGGTTTTTATAGCAAATTAAAGACCATATAATTAGTCTATATATACATCTTTAGATAAACGTACATATAACACACTCATATATATTTCGTAATATCCATTATCGTGTTAATGAAAGTAGCAACAACAAGGCTTTTAGAAAAACTTTGGCCTACTTGAAATCAGCAAACTGATGAGCATGGTGCTGCATACCTTTGACCTCAGCATTTTGGAGGCAGAGGCAGACAGATCTCTGTGAGTTCAATGCCAGAATATCCTGGTCTACACAGTAAACTCCAAGATAGCCAGGGCTTCATAGAGAGACCCTGTCTCAAAAAAAAAACAAAAAAAAAAAACAAAAAAAAAAAACAAAAACCAAAACAAAACAAAAAACCAAAGAAACAGCTGGGTGGTGGTGGCACTTGCCTTTAATCCCAGCACTCAATAGGAAGAGGCAGGTAAATATCTGAGTTTGCTGCCAGCTGGGTCTACAGAGTAAATTTCAGGACAGCCTAGGCTACACAAAGAATCCCTATCTTGAAAAAAAAAGAAAGAAAACGAAAACAAAACAAACAAAAAACCAGTAGCATGCCAGCCCTGCCAGGTTGTGTTGTAGTAAGAAAATATATGTTTTAAGTATGAATCAGATTAAAATGTACCAAAATGAAACAAAAACTTGAATATCACAGTTTTTCTAATAATGTTCAAATCTTAATTCTTGAGTATTTACTTACTGATAACTAAGATTCTCTCCTAATTTATCTAATTGATTTTTTAGTGTATTTAGGGGGTTGGTTTTATATATATGTATATATATGTGTGTATATATATATTATATGTGTGTGTATGTGTATAAAATACGTGTGTGTGTGTGTGTGTGTGTGTGTGTGTGTGTGTGTGTACTTATGGTTGTTTTGCCTGTATGTTTTCTGTGCATCATGTGCATGCCTGGTGCTCTCAGAGGTCAGAAGAAGGCATCAGATACCCTGTTACTGGTGTTACGGATAGTTATGAGCCACCATGTGGGTGCTGGTACTGAAGCCCAGGTCCTCTAGAAGACCAGCCAGTGCTCTTAACTGCTGAGCATTCTCTTCAGCTCCTATTTTTAACTTTTTGAATTGTGTGTATATCTCTGTCTGTCTGTCTGTCTGTCTGTCTGTCTGTCTCTCTCTCTCTCTCTCTCTCTCTCTCTGTGTGTGTGTGTGTGTGTGTGTGTGTGTGTGTGTGTGTGTGTGTAGTTTACATGTGTGCGGCTGCCCTCAGAGTCAAGAAGAGGGTGTCAGACCCCCTGGAGCTGTAGTAACAGCGCTTGTGAGCCACCTAACCTGAATACTGGGAAGTGAGCTCGGATCCTCCTCCAAAGCAGTCCACGCTCTTAACTGCGGAGCCATCTCTCCAGCCGCTAAGCAAAGATATGTGCTGGTTTGTAGTACAGTTTATAGTCCTAGTATCATTTTCCATACTAGTATTTTCTTTCCTAATCCACTTCAGTGTGTGTGTGTGTGTGTGTGTGTGTATAATCTCACTCTTCAAATTCTACCTCTGGTTTCTCTCACATCCTGGCTAAAGTTACTTTTGTTTATCAGGGAGTGGGATGTGTGTCTCATTTACCATAGTTCTAAGAACCAGTTACAGAAAGATTTCTTTGTAATGGTGTGGATATTTGAACGGGTCATAATGAGGCCCTTCATTCTATATGCTAACTTTAAAATTCATTTTTTTAAAAAACACAAAACAAAACAAAGCCTGAAAAGATTGATACAGAAGTATCATTGACTTCTCCCTCTTGCTATGTTCTCCGCCCATTCCTGTCTACTCCCTACAGTAACCAGCCTCCATTTCTGCTTTATCTTCTTTTCATATATTTAGCACACATAAGTAGATAAATGATATTTTCTTAAAATCCCTTTCCTTTTGACATGGAGTCTTTCATCTTCTATATTGTCTTTCTTCTCTTGTACTTTTTTTTTTTCTGCAGTGTTGTCCTGACTATTCTCATGTGTTTATTCTTCCACATGACCTTTGCATCAACTTCTATAGCTCTGTTTTTAAAAGCTCCTTGGAATTTTTATTGGAACTGCATTAACTCTATAAATGGATTTAAGGAGAACTGGCATCTTTATAATGTTGACTCTTGTGATGCAAGAACAGAGGACAGCTTTCCACTCGCTGGTCTCTGCCTCTGCCTAGAAGATGTCCACATGTAGGCTTTGTGTGTTTGTTACTATGTTTACGTCTGAGTATTTAATCTTCTTTATTGCCACTAAAATGGGTTTTTTTTCCCCTAACCTTGTGGGTCAAAAGTAGTTACTGTTCATCTATATCAAGGCTGTTCATGTTTGGCATTTTATTTTACATTTAAAATGTTAACGACTTTGGTGACCAAATAGTACTGACTCTTGGTGATAAAAACAGACATTAGAAATAATATCACATCTGCCACCACAGTCTTGTACCTGTGATATATTATATAGGCATGTAAATAAACAACATATATTTAAACAACTCTTTCCCCTGGTGCCCCAATCAATGAAAACATGATTTAAAAAAAAAAAAAAAAAAAAAGATTTCTACTAGAGTGAAGCTTTTACTTAATTTTTATAACAATGCATTTTCTACCCAAATCCAAAATCCTAGCAACAAGTCTTTGAGGGAAGACAGAAAGGCGTGGCTTTTGTAGAACAAGAAGCATAAATATATCAAATTTAAGAAGCCAGCAGGATGTACAAGAGAAACTGATTTGGAGCCATTAAGAATGCAGAACTAGGGATGGGAGAGAATTCAGGAGTCTTAGTTTCCTTTCCAGTTGCTGTGACAAGAAGCAACTTAAGGGAAGAAAAGGTTCAGTTCAGCTCACAGTTCCAGTTCCAGTCTGTCATCTTGAGGAAACTGAGGCAGGAGTAGCCACATAACTAACTGCATCCATAGGCAGAAGCAGAGAGAAAATGAATGCATGCAGGCTTGTGCTTAGCTCACTTCCTCCTTGTTCAGGACAAGGACCCCAGCAAAAAGGATGGTGCCACCCACCTCTATCCTGGGTCTTCCTACCTCGATTAACATAATCAAGACAATCCTCGACAGGCCAACCCAATCTACAATTCACTGAGACTCTCTCCAGGTGATTCTAGATTGCATAACCTTGACAATTAAAAGTAACCACCACACAGGAATGATTTCCCCAAGCCTGTGTATAAGTGATAGTTGAGATTTGAAACAAGATGTAGTTCCCCAAGGATGAAACAATAGAAAAACAAACAAACACACAGAGCTGAAATCTGAATGGTAGAGAATACCCGGGCAGGAACAGAGAGCAGGAGGCAGAGAATCAGAAAAGCAAAAGCCAAGAATAAAGAAAAGCTTAGAGAATAAAAACAGGCCTTTACACCAAAGACTTCAGTAACAGCAGAGCAAATGAGTGTAGTCAATGTAGTACTAGTTGACTCAAGTTTTTTTATATTACCTTTTTTTTTTTTTACAGTCCAGTCATTTCCTGGTCTGCCCTCCCACAGTTCCTCATCCCATTCCTCCTTCCCCTGTCTCCAAGAGGATACCCCCTCCCCCGCCAGGCCTCCCACTCCCTAGGGCCTCAAGGTTAGGCATATCTTCTCCCACTGAGGCCAAACCAGGCAGTCCTCTGCTGTATGTGTGTCAGGGGGCCTCGGACCAGCTCATATATTCTGCCTGGTTGGTGGCTCAGTGTCTGAGAGACCTCAGGGGTCCAGGTTAGTTGAGACTGCTGGTCTTCCTATGGGGCCTCCCTCTTCCTCAGCTTCTTTCAGCCTTTCCCTAATTCAACCACAGGGGTCCCTGACTTTAGTCCAGTGGTTGGGTATAAGTATTTGCATCTATATAAGTCAGCTGCTTGTTGGGCCTCTCAGAAGACAGCCATGCTAGGCTCCTGTCTATAAACACACCCTAGCATCAGTAATAGTGTCGGGCCTTGGAGCCTCCCCTTGAGATGGATCCCAAGTTGGGCCAGTCACTGTACCTTCACTAACCTCACATCCGATAGAGGGCCAATATCCAAAATATATAAAAAACTCAAGAAGCTAACCTCCAAAAAAAACCAAACAACCCAATCAAAAAAAAAAAAAAGGGGGGGGGGGTATAGAGCTAAACAGAATTCACAACAGAGGAGTCTCAAATGGCCAAGAAGCACTTAAAGAAATGTTCAAAGTCCTTAAGGAAATGCAAATCAAAACAACCCTAAGATTCCACCTTATACCAATCAGAATGGCTAAGATCAAAACCTCAGGTGACAGCACATGTTGGCAAGGATGTGGAGAAAGAGGAACACTCCTCCGTTGCTGGTGGAATTGCAAACTGGTACAACCACTCTGGATTTCTTAAGATGAGATGTGTGATGGAGCATACTCCAGAAATTTTAGAAAACACTGAACTAATTCTCTTTAGCCTCTTCTTTGTTTTCAGAGGCAACGCCAGCAGCTAAGAGTGTCCTTTTTGTTTTACATGAAACATCCCTGACTAATGCTAGAAGATTTCTCCAGCATTATTCAGAGCCCAAGCTAAACACCAGACTGAACACCTTCCTAACTCTAGAAATTGAGATGAGACAGCCAGAGGTAGTTGGGAGGAAGAGGGGAGTCCGGCTGCTGCAGGGGAGACAGTCAGCCACTAAGTCAGAAGGTCCAGAGGCTTCTGGAACCTTGATGTAGCTGGCAGTATCAGTTCCCAAGAGACTTGATCCTGGAGGTCAGAAAGCCCCTGTGGGTTTCAGAAGCATTCCATCCACCTGAGGAGTGAGGTGCTTGCTTCAGGCTCTTTCCAGAAGGGAGAAAGCGCATCTAGACAGAACCTGCGAATGGGCAATAGCCTGACAGGTATCCAGGGTGGGGCAGAGACAACCATGGAGCTTTTCTTCATAAGTACCTTAGAAGAAAGTATAGCAACAATGGAAGCCAGATAGCAAAGAACTGAAGGGACTTACCACAAATGTGGTCACTGAGACTTAGCATTCACTTAATGCAAATGGGACAATATAGCAAGAAATGTTTTACATAGTATGTTGTGTTAAATTAAAGGGTGACAGTTGTTTTACTATCCAAAACTGATGTAAGGTTCTTTATTTTCTTAAGCTGAAAGGCATTGCAGTCTAGAGATAAGTGGGTACATAAATATAGATAGTTGTTATCAGTGCCTGCTCTGTGAAACTCCTTCCAATTTTAGGCTGTAAGTTTGTTCAAGTTCTGGGAAATTTTGAGCAAGCCCAGAGCAGATTGGAAGGTCCATTCTCATGGGTGTTAGGGTGCAGAATTGGTCTTGTTATTCTATATCTGGTATCTGGGGTAACCGTAGTTCAAAATTAAACTGTCTTCATTGTTGCCTATCCTCTTTTTGCATGCCTAATCTGCATTACAGGTCTTTATATGTATGTGTATGTGCATATTCATATGTGTATATATATATCACGTATATATGAATATATGTATGTGTATACACATATATATGCATCTATATATCTCACACGTGTGTATACATTTTTATGTATAGATATAACACACACACACACACACCTACAGAGAAGCCTTCTTTAATAGATCTTGACAATCATCTACTCATTGTCACGTCCTGTTTCTCACTCCCTGCCCTTCTTCTTCCAGGTTCACCAAAAGACCTTGTCTCAAAAAAAAAAAAAAAAAAAAAAAAGGCAGAAAGTGACAGCAGGACACCCTGCATTCTCCTCTAGTGGCCATTTCCATCTTGGGCAAATCTTGATTTTACAAACATTTATTGAGTACTGGGTATTGTGGCAGACTTTATGAAATGCACTGAATAAGATAGACATATCCCTTGGCCTCATGGCAGTCTTTCATCTCCAGCTGCCTCCTGTTTACAACCCACCTTCCACTCCCACCCCACCCATCCGCCCCACCCCACCACGGTCTTCATAGTGCCTCTCTCTAGGCACAAATCATCTGACCTGGTGACTGGGTTGTTCACCCCTTGCCAGAGTAGAATAGTTTGATTTAAGATTTTGTTTATTGTTGTTTTGATGTGCATTGTGCATAGAGTGCTCTCTCTCTCTCTCTCTCTCTCTCTCTCTCTCTCTCTCTCTCTCTGTGTGTGTAGGAAGTAGCAATGAAAGTGTTTTCTATGATTTTTGTATTTGCTTATAGAGGATGGAAAAAGATGGGCTGTTGGCACGTAAAGTGTAGTATGCTCGGGGACACCAGGTAAAGATGTGTTTGTGCAGGACACTGTCCTGAGCTTGTGGGGATGAAGGACCTGGGCCAGACCTAGAGGTTTAGGGTCTTCATTGTACTCAGACAACCTTTCTCTTTGTGGGTATGGAGAAGACAATATTTCAAAGTAAGAGTCACCGGAAACTTCCTTTAAAGCATTGAACTGGCTATAGGATCCTTTTTGCTTCTTACTTGAGGCCATTTTAAAACATTTTCATTACTTTGTCCTGGAGTGCATACATGCCATGCACACATGTGGCAGGCAGTCAGAGGACAATCTGTAGGAGTTGCCTCTTTCCTTCCACCATGTGGGTCCCAGGGATCAAACTCAAATCATCAAGTTGTACAGCAAGCACCTCTACCTGCTAAGTCATCCTGTTGCCCCCTGCAGCTATTTGCAAGAGCAACTACTTTGTTCCCTAAGAGCAAGAAACTTTCCAGTGCAGCTTTATACCCCACAGAGTTGTGCACAACACTGATTAAGGAAATATCTGCCCATTGTTCTACCGTGTCAGTGTTACATTCTGAGACACATCGGTAATTTCCCTAGGGTTCATAAAAGTAATTGTAAACAGTTGGATGGTCTGATATACCAAAGGCTAGCTAAATATAGCAATAATAGCTACCACATTTGCTAAAATAACAGCTAAGCTGCTGTACACAATTTGGGATTAAAGGCTCATTAAATAATAATACAGTTCTTTCCAACCAAACTGCCCTACTCATTATTCAAAGACAGGCATTGACTAGTCTAGCTCCTGCATGGCTCCATTTATTCTGTCAAGCTCTTCTCCCCTCTTGTATCTTGTTCACCTTTGCAAGTGCCATCTGTGAAGGGCTTCTCAAATTCCCTGGCCCTTCTGGGTGCGCATCAACTTACTTCATTCATTTGTATCTACTGAATGCATCTTGTCAGATTGGAAAGAAATCTTAAACCCTTTAGTACCTCTCTTGCCTAGCACAGTGTAGTAAAATAATGGGTACCTAACAACTTGTTGTGGGTGGTGACTAAAGGATGGGGATCAAATAACTCACATGGCCACAGATTATTAGACGTGAAGACACTGGGAAGTCACCCTAACACCTACAAAACATTGTATGTTTGTTCTCAAATTAAAGAGGGACATATATGTATGTACTTATGTGTGTGTGTAATATATGTGATTATATATATGTGTGTGTCTATATATATTATTATTATTTAGCCATAAAGGAAGAAATGGATAAATTGGAAGCCATCATACTAAGTAAGATAAGCCAGTCAGCCAGATATACGTGTTTGCTATTATTTTCAAAACCTCGTCTATTTTTTTAAATGACATGAAAATATAAAGGGGACTAAGAGGTGGGACTAAAAGAAGGAGAGCGAGCAGATGGCCCTGAGCATAACTAAAGTATGTTGTATACATGTAGGAAATGCCGTAATGATGCCCATGTTCTATACAATTAACAGATACACTGCTAGTAAAACAAAAAATGGAACTATCTGTACCCTTCTGTCCTATTACCAACTCTCACAAGAACAAGGTTGCTACGAATTACTAAGTCCCCCAAAATTCATTGCAATGGAGATGTAACTTATGTATTATTGTAAAATTATCTTGCTTTATTTTGTTCCAAACACTCTATACAGAATTCAATCAATTATTTTAAAACAAGGTGCTTTTGTTTTTTTGGTGTTTTGTTGTTGTTGTTGTTGTTGTTGTTGCTATTTTTTTGAGACAGGGTCTCTCTGTGTAGTCTGGCTGTCCTAGAATTCACTCCATAGACCAGACTGGCCTTCAACTCACAGAGAGCTATCTGTGGCCTCTGCCTCCCAGTTCTAGAACTAGAGGTGTGTGCCACCACTGCCCGGCAAGGTGCTCATTTTAGATGTACATATGTTTTCACAGGTGGTAGCTCAATTTTCCAAGTAATATCTAATGGAGAAATTAGTTTTCTTGCTTTCTCCCTTCCCTCATATTTTAAGCTAAGAATAAAAAAGAAATATGAATTTTACTTTCCAGACAATTTATTCAGCCTTGCTCTTGTTATATCTTCAGGGACTACATTTACATTCTGAAAAAAGTACTGTGATGTACAAATGTGCAGACCCTGCTCAGCCAACATATCATAGATACTATATAATAACATCTGGGAATATTAAACTCTGCCTTTGCTGGCAACCCGATTGGCATCTTTAACTCACAGTGCAGATGTTTTATGCTGATGTGTTTTGAAAATATTTGAAGTATTCTCAAGATAATATTCTGAGGTTTCTGCAGTGGTCCACTTAAGTCTTTTGAAGTTCTCTGTACAATAGGATGCATACATAGATTTTCCAAAACATGCTTCAGTGGGAACAGAAGAAAAGTTCAAGCTGGCAGCACACACAGCTTCCCCAAGTCGTCTGCACCTAATTCCTTTTCGGCACTGGCGTTTTGGCAGTCACTGAGCTTTCTGAGACCAATCTGATAAAACAGCTCCCGCCCCCATCTACTTTGTAAAATCTAAATCATTTTAATGGCTTATATTTATGAAACGCTCATATTTCTAAAGTATAGATATAAAATTTTAATTCTGTCTCTGAGTACATGATATTTCAGCTTTGCCTTTTGCAGAGGGTGCCCATGATAACACTTACGGCCTATGCGTGCAGAAAAGGCTGATGCGGCCAATGCATAGGCAGGAGTCCTTCCTTAGTACTTAGGCTAGGCTTTGTTCTTTCATTCTGTCAGCTCTTGTTCCAGAGGAACTGCCTCAGCCATCTGTCGCAGGACATTGCTGGTAGTCCACTTCTGTGCCGTGCAGAAGTCCTTAAAAACGTGAATATTTTTTAAAGCAAAGTTTATACCTCCCTATTTCCGTATGACATTGTTAGCATGCAGAAAGCACATAGACTTTGGAAACATGTTACCTAGCTATCATTCTCAGTTCTGTTAGTTCCCAGCTATAGAACCTCAGCTCTGTCGGTAAAAGTGCCTGCTGTGCAAGCATAAAGTTCTGAGTTTGGACCAGGCCTGGCAGCTTCTGCCATCCCAACAGTGGGAGGCAGAGACTGGAGAATCCCTGGAGCTCATTGGCCAACCTAGCCAAATTGATGAGGTACCGGTTTGGTGAGAAATTCTGTATCCAACAATAAAGAAGAGTGATTGAAGAGGCTACCCAAGTTGACCTCTGGACACACACACACACACACACACACACACAGACACACACACACAGACAGACAGACAGACAGACACACACACACACACAGACACAGACACACACAGACACAGACACACACAGACAGACACACACAGACAGACAGACAGACAGACACACACACACACACACACACACATTATATATCCTCACTCATAAACACAGAAAGCACTCTCTTAGAATCTCAGCCCTCCTTTTTCTGGTGGAGATAGAGGTACCTTGCTGATTAGGGTGCAGTAGGTCTAAGTAAGAGGACATGTAATGAGCAGTTTACACAGGCCTCTGTTGGAGAACACAACTGTCATTCTGTGAACTTCAGTCGGCCCATATTTTTAAAATTATTTCCTTTATTTTTGAAGACAATGGTATAATTATATCGTTTCCCTTTCCTCCCTCCAAACCCTTCCGTATATATTCCTTGTTCTTGCTCGCTCTTGTTCCATTCATTGTTGTTACAGATGTGTATGTGTGTGTATGTATGTGTGTGTGTATATACATACATATTTCTAAATACATAAATACACACTTTTCCATCTATATAATGTTCCCTGTGTGTATACATACATTAGTTGTCTATAGTTCTTGTGTAGGGTTGAGGTCTCATGGCTTTCTCTTGCTCCCTTTAGCATGTCAAGCTCACACTTGAGCTGTCATATGGTGAGACTTTGTGTTCTGGCGTTCCTAGATGACACATCCTAACAGCAAGCTCCCAGACCCTCTGACTCTTACAGTCTTTCCACTTCCTCTTCTGCGTTGATCCCTGAGCCTTAGATGTGGGAGTGCTCTGTAGATGTGCCCACTGGGACTGGGATCCACAGCTCTGCAGTTTGATTGATTGTGGTTTTCTGTAATGGTCTCTGTTGCAAAGCAAAGTTTCTTTGATGAGGGGTGAGAACGACCCTTCTCTGGCTGGATACTGGAAAAGGATGTGTCCATTAGCCTGTGTTAACATGTACACTGCCTGTCCTGGATGGGGTTTTGTCAACTTGACACAACTAGAGCTATCTGGAGAAAGAAAAGTCAATTGAGAAACCAGCGCCATCAGATTGCCTGTAGGTAAGTGCGTAGAGCATTTTCTTGATTGATGACTGATGTGGATAGTTCAGCCCACTGAGAAGTGGGACCACCCTTGAGCAGGTGGCTCCTGTGATGTGTGTAATATAAAACTCTCGAGCCCTTAGTAGTTTTTATTATTGTTGCATTTATTCCACATAACCTGTGTCCCACATTTTGAGAAAAAAAAAAGATATCCTTTTATTTGTTGTGTCTTTGACATCTAGAGATCATTCTGTTGCTTAGCTAAATTCATCCAGTGCTTTCACAAGAAAAATACTTTATATATCTTATTATTAAGGAGGTATATTAGGCTGGGCGGTGGTGGTGGTACACACCTTTGATCCCAGCACTCAGGAGGCAGAAGCAGGTAGATCTCTGAGTTTGAGGCCAGCCTGGTCTACAGAGCAAGTTCCAAGATATCTAGGGCTACTCAGAGAAACCCTGTCTCAAAATAAAATAAAATAAAGTAAAATAAAATAAAGTATCTCAGTATGTTTATTGTTATTGTAACAAAATTCCTACAGAATCACCTTAAGAGAAGAAAGATTTATTTGGGCTTGTGGTTTAACAGGGAAACAGTCCAAAGTTGTGGGAGGCAAGCCCATAGTGTCTGGTCACACTAAATCACCACTCAGAAAGCACTGCACACGTGACTTCCTGCCCACCATATATATATATATATATATATATATATATATATATATATATATATATATTCATATATATGAATATATACATATATATATTTATATATATATGTATATATACATAATTTATGAATGTTTTGCCTGCATGTACATTTGTAATCCATGCAATCCTGGCCCACAGAGACCAGAAGAGGGCATTGGGTCCCCTGGGACTGGAGTTGCAGATTGTTGTGAGCCAATATGTAGGTGACAGGGACTGAACCTCTGGTCCTCTGGAAAAGAAGCAAGTGCTCTTAACCGCAGAGATGTATTTCCAGCCCATTTCCTTCTTTTTATTTGGTCCAGGACCCCAGTCCATGGGCTGTGATGCCCACATTCAGAGTAGCTCTTTCTGCCTCAGTTAAATCTTTCAGGAAACATCATCACAGACACACCTGGAGGAATGTCTCCTAAGTAATTGCAAATTGGCTCAGGTTGATGAAGTTTAACCCTCAGGGGAGGTTATTATGTAACATCTGTTGGGAGCTATCTTACTCTTGATTAAGAAGTAATGGATTCCCTCTGAGGACAGAGTTAGGCTATATAGCTAGTCCTCTGCTTTGCCACTAGTTAAAGAAAAACCACCTTCTTGATTTTAGCATTTTTTTAATCTATAAATTAAAATTTTAGACATTTTTATTAGCATACATTCATTGTACAAAATAATGGGTTTCATTATGAGATTTCCATACATGTATAATATACTTTAATCATATTCACCTCTATAAATTAAATTTAGTGCTTCTCAGAGTAGCCCACAAAATTTTATTAGTATTAGGTAAATTAATATTTTTAAATAGTTTGTAGAATATGAGATGTTAAATAAAATATCCACTATTATGTTTGGTCAAGCCAAGGGGAGAAATCACACACACATGCACAAAGAGAGAGAGAGGGGGGGGTTGTATAATCTAAAGGGCAGGAAATACTGCAATTTATAGCAATCCTAGAGAAACTCTTCCATCCTCCCATGCCTGGCATCCCTCTGATTCCCTATTTCTTAACTCAGGCAATGGCTACCTTTATCTCTTTAAGGCACCTTTGTTAAGAAAATACCACAAAAGCTTACAAACACTAACTCCCCCAGGTTTCTCCTAAATATCCCCAAAGGCAAGTTAAACAGGACTGTCTGTCAATCCACTTGGGTTGTCAAAAGGAAGAAGAGAAGAAAAATTATTCAGGAAGTAAAAGAGCCAATGAGACAAATTAGGGGAAATAAAGAATTCTGGTATGGATTGAACTGACAAGCTCATGAACAAAATGATAAAGACCTTTAATCACGTCAGAAAGTCTATAAAATTGTGTAAGTACAAGGACTAGAAAATGTTAATAACAAAGCCTCTCCTATTTCACAAGAGACAAAATGAACTGCCACCGCTTCAGAAAGGTCAGATCTATCATACATTGTATCTGTATTGAATCTCACACTGAAAACTAATTGGAAGTTTAATGAAGAATTTACTAAGAATGAACAATCTTATAATGACTCAGATGCGTTAAATATGGAAGACTCTTGGACTCCTGTGATCACCAGCAATCATGGCTGGATGTGCCTGTTGTAGACTGAGGACAAGGAGCAGATGAGCTGTCCCAGTGGAGGCTGTCTGGTGTGGAAGAGCAGCTGGACAGCTGCTATGTGAACCCTAGCTGTGTCCCGAAGCATCATATAGCCAAGTCCAGCCAAGATCAGCAGAACTGCACAGCCATCACACAGCTCAGGTCCACCATAAAGAGCATGCCACTTTACAAAGTGCAAACACAAGAAATAGAAGACACCAATGAGGAGAGCAGTGCAGTACGATATGCTGACGTGCCCTAAGCTATCCATCTGCATCAATGCAGAGGGTGGGGGTGGGGCACGGTGTGTCTCCTGGGGCGATGTGCACAGAGGACACACCTCCACTTGGAAAATGGCCCTTTCTTGAAGTAGAAGCTGTTAAGCTTAAGTGTTCATGTCTACCTTCTAATTTATAGAAAACATGGGAACAGAAAGTGCATTAACAATTATAAGGCATAGCAAAAGCATCAAAATCCAGGCTGGAAAAATCCTACAGGGCTGGGGAATATAGTTGAGCAGTAGAGCTTCTATATGTGAAGCCCTGGGTTCAATCCCCACCACAGAAATAGAGATACTAAAATTCAATAAGAAATAAAGAAAGGGCGACGGAGGGATGGCTCAGAAGTTTGTGAGTGCTTGGCTGCTTTTCTAGAGGACGTGGATTGGTTCCTTAGAACCTACATGGCAGCTTATCACCCTCTAGAATGCCAGCTACAAAGAATCATATACCCTCTTCTGGCCTCCTCAGGCACCAGGCACGTATATGGTGCACAGACATGCATGCAAGCAAAACACCAATAGAAGCAAAATTATAAAATGAAAAGATGTTTAAGGAAGGGAAGGAGGGAGGGAGAAGAGTCTACAGAAAACTCATCTGGTTTTAAGCCAATAAGCGTTAAGAAAGCAAAAAGCAAGCTAAAGAGGAAGTTATCATCCAGCGAAAAACCAGATTATAGTCTCTAGAAAACTCGGCTGTTTAAAAAAACAGATTTCTGAGTCAGCTAATGACTGAATAATGCCTTCATTTTTACAATACTAAGAAAACTGGTTATTTTTAAAAAGACGTGACGATGACATCAAAGCTACTTGTTTTACAGGCCTTCTAGAAATACACAGTAAGATACTTCTAGATGAAAAAATATACTTGTTTCCTCCACAATAATTCACTTGTTAGGGAAGTAGGCAGAAGTATAAACAGAGCAAAGTTGGACATGGATAGAGAATTATTTGAAGTTGGTTGATAAATATTTGGAGATTCACTATTCTCAGTACCTACTTTTACATACATTTTAAGTTTTCCACTTTAAGAAAAATATGTTTTAACACAGGCTTGTAATACTAGCTGCTCTGGAGGTTGAGGAAGGAAGATCACAAGTTCAAGGCCAGTCAGAACAACTTAATAAGACCGTCTCTCAAAATAAAACCTATAAAGAGGGATAGAGGGTGTCTCTCTGTGGTGAACACGTGCCTGGTGTGCATAAAACCCGGGCTCAATCTCCAGTGTTGATGAAAAAGAGAGGGAGGAAGGAAGAAAGGGAGGGAGGGAGGGAAGGAGGGAGGAAGGGAGGGAAGGAGGGAGGGAGGAAGGGAAGGAGGAAAGGAAGGAGGGAGGAGGAGGGAAGGAGGGGGAGGAGGGGGGAAAGGAAAGAAGGAAGGACACTGAAAGAGAAACGCTAATTACTTTGGTTTTATTATTATGCATAATATATATTGAATTATCACATTATATCCCATAAATATATACAACTATTAGAGATCAATAAGAAAACTTTAATAAAGAAAACTTTAGTTGCTTTAAAAGTAAAAAACTAACACAGCTGAACTTACAGAGCAGAGAGGAGGATGAGTAACTACACACTTGGGGAGGGGTGAGTGTCACAAGAACATCAGTGTCCGTAAGAGATGAGGCTGTGTCTCTGGTTCTACTCCATGAGACAGTGAATAATTACTAACAGCAAGTTGTCGTGCTAAAACTGCTGGCAAGTTTCGGGTGTTCTCACCACAAAAGACTTGTTCTTGAAGTGACTGACATGATAGCTAACTTGCTTTAACCACTGCTCTCTGGGTCCGTAAACCATTGTGTTACCTTGAACCCTATAAATAAACACAACTAGAATTTATCAGCTCAAAATAAAATGTTGTAATGCTTTGAAAGAATAAAAGGCACACATGATGGGTACACAGCTGCACTGTGACCCGTGGACACATGCTGGGTACACACCTGCACTGTGACCCGTGGACACATGATGGGTACACACCTGCACTGTGACCCGTGGACACATGATGGGTACACACCTGCACTGTGACCCGTGGACGCATGATAGGTACACACCTGCACTGTGACCCGTGGATGCATGATGGGTACACACCTGCACTGTGACCCGTAGACGCATGATGGGTACACACCTGCACTGTCACCCATGAACGCATGATGGGTACACACCTGCACTGTCACCCGTAGATACATGATGGGTACACACCTGCACTGTGACCTGTAGACACATGATGGGTACACACCTGCACTGTCACCCGTAGACACATGATGGGTACACACCTACACTGTCACCCGTGGACGCATGATGGGTACACACCTGCACTGTGACCTGTGGATGCATGATGGGTACACACCTGCACTGTCACCCGTGGATGCTTGATGGGTACACACCTGCACTGTCACCCGTTTATCATGATGGGTACACACCTGCACTGTCACCTGTAGAAACGTGCTGCAGTATATGTCCTAACTTGTTTTCCTATTGCTGTGATACATACCATGACCAAAGGCAACTGAGGAAGGAGTTTATTTCAGCCTACAAGTTACAGCCAGGAACTCAATAGGAGCCTGGAGGCAGGAACTAAAACCCAGACCACAGCTTGTTTTCAGGCTCATGGTCAGCTCCCTCTTTCATGCAGCCCAAACCCGCCTGCCTAAGGATAGGACAGCCCACAGTGGGTCCTCCTACATCATTTGGCAAATGATATTCCCTCTTCCTTAGTAACTCTAGGTTTCAGTCAACTTGACCACTAAGGATTATAACAGTACACCTTTTGAGTGACTTCAGTTGTTAATTAGCCAACCTTTTAAATTATCCAATAAAATAATATCAATGCCCCGCCCCCCAGAAAGAAAGAGGTCTCTCACCTTATGTATTCTTCCTTTTCTTTTTCTTCCTGAGACAGGAGCTCATGTAGCCTAGACAGACTCAAACTTGCTATATCGCTGAAGCTGGTCTTGAACTTCTGCTGCTCCTACCTCAGCATCCCAAGTACTGGAATCACAGGCACGTGCCACCACACCTGGCTTCATTTTTCATATTCTGGTTTGGTTTAGTTTAGTTTTGGTTTTGATTTTTTTTTTTTTTGAGACAGGGTTTCTTTGTGCAGTCCTATCTGTCCAGGAATTTGATCTATAGCCCAGGCTGGCCTTGAACTCATAGATCCTCCTGCCTCTGCCTCCTGAGTATTGGAATTAAAGGTGTGTGCCACCACTGCCCGGCTGACTATTTTTCACATCCCTGAGTATACATTCAGCAATGTTTGATCATGTGTATATACACATAAGTCATTTTAAGAGAGTATTTGAGTAAGCACAGGGTGATCTGGCTTTTGTTTAATTTTATTAGAAACCATTACTGATGAAGATAAGATAGATCTTTATTTTTAGAACATATATACACCAGAAAGCACACAGTTTAATCACAGCCCTTTTGTGAGGATTTTTCATGTCACCCTAACATACTTGTAGGTTTTTTTATTGATCATTTGAAAATATAGCTGAATTTTCACCTTAATATAAAAAAGACACATTAAAATAAAAAACAAACTGATAGCTTCTTCATCATTGTTTATTTAAGCCTTTCACATTGAAATTGCTTAGATAGATTTTCTTTGGGGGCTCTTATAATTCTGTCTCACATTCACAGAGGAATACAGAATTTCAGAGCATGAAAAGAAAAAAGCAAGATTGGTGTCTTTACTTATTCTTGTGTCATCTCCTTGAGATAGGAGTAAAAATAGTTATGCTATAGACATATGCAACAGATTTTTCAAAATATATTAAAATTGTGACAGGTTTTTAATACCACCTCTCTGTAACTTTTAACTTTCATTTTTCAAAAGTTTTAAGTTTTGTGGCAACAACTAGTATGTTCAGTCTCTAAAACTGAACCCACTGATTTTCCACGTAACAATTTCAACGCTGGCTAGTAGTTCCTTCTGTCAGGGCAATTCTTATAGCATCTTCAGATTCATCTAAAGCTTGAGTCAGTTACCATGTGTTTTGTCTGCCTCCTTTTGTCTTGTTTTTAT
The DNA here is from genome assembly GCA_028551405.1 of Uromys caudimaculatus. Classification (NCBI taxonomy): domain Eukaryota; kingdom Metazoa; phylum Chordata; class Mammalia; order Rodentia; family Muridae; genus Uromys; species Uromys caudimaculatus. Next base: position 94,193,546 of record CM052701.1, read on the forward strand.
TTGTTTGTTTGTTTGTTTTTTGGTTTTATTTTTTGTTGCTTTGTTTTTGTTTTTGTTTTGTTGGGGGGGTTTTGTTTGTTTTTTGGGGGGGTTGGGTTTTTTTTGCTGTATTGCTCAAGGTGGCCTTGAACAATTTAGTTTGTAGCCTAGGATGGTCTCTGGGAAAAGACACCATGACCAATGTAAATTTTAAAAGAAAGCATTTAGTTGAGGGCTTGCTTACAGTTTTAGAGGGTTAGTCCCTGCTCATCATGGCAGGGAGCATGGAAGCATGCAGGCAGGCATGCAGGCAGGCATGCAGGCAGGCATACAGGCAGGCATGCAGGCAGGCATGCAGGCAGGCATGCAGGCAGGCATGAGGTCAAGAGTTCTAGATTCTGATCTACAGAGAACATGCAGAGAAAGGGACACCTCAAAGCTGATCCACAGGGACAGACCTGCTTCAACAAGGCCACACCTCCTAGTCCTAGTCCTTCCCAAATAGTTTCACTAACTGGGGACCAAGCACTCAAACATGTGAGCCTACAGGGACCACTCTCATTCAAACCCACTACAGGTTCAAACTGCAATGCTCCTGCTTTAACCCCCCCCCCCCCAAATAACAGAATCACAGGTGTATACAACCAAGCCTGACTTCACCATCGTTCCTCCCTCTGTCCCTCATTCTCTCTGAGACAGGGTATCAGGTAGTTCAGGCTAACCTTAAACTCTCTATGTAACAAAAGATGGCCTTGAATTTCTGAGCTTCTGGTCCACCTGCATCCACCTCTCAAGTGCTCAGATTGCAGGCATGCACTGCCATGCCTGAGTTATTTGGTGCCAGGGATCAAACCCAGGTCCTTGAGAATGCAAGAGAAGTTCTTTGCCAGTTGAGCTGTTTCCTTAGCTCACTGTGCTATTTTTAATACTGTTTTTATTAGCATGTTTTATTTTATGTGAATTGTGTGTGTGTGTGTGTGTGTGTGTGTGTGTGTGTGTGTGTGTATGCCACAGCATTCACATATCTAGAGGCCAGAATATTTTGAAACCCCATGCAGTTGGAGCTATAGGTGACTGTGAACTGCCTGGTTTGGGAGCTAGAAACCAAACTTGGGTCCCCTGGAAGAGCAGCAAGTACTCCTAACCACTGAGCCATCTCTCCCTGCCAGCATGTGCTTATATGATTACTGATGTTTCAAATTTGGGAGGAGGAAAAGTAAAAAAAGATTACATTTACTTTGGTTTCATCTTCTGGGCTGGCTTCGTGAGCATCTGACCTGCACAGGTACACGGGGCCCAACATTCACAATAGACCCACACTTGGTTTGCCGCTTTGAGGATGTCATTTTGAAAGTGTTTTCTAAGTGAAGTTTTCAGAAAACATGTCCATCCACCAGTCCTTGAACATACAGTATTTGTGTGCAATCTCTCCCTCCTTCCCTCCCTTTCCCATCTCTCCCTTTCTCCATCCCTCCCTCTTTTCTCCCTCCTTCTGTACTGGGACCAGACTTAGAGCTTTGTGTGTGCTAGGCAAGTATTCTAAATTAAGCTTCATCCTCAGGTCTCTTTTTACTATTTTTTTTTTTCGAGAAAGGATTTCTCTGTGTAGCCCTGGCTGTCCTGGAACTCACTCTGTAGACCAGGCTGGCCTCGAACTCAGAAATCCACCTGCCTCTGCCTCTGCCTCCCAAGTGCTGGGATTAAAGGCATGCGCCACCACTGCCTGGCGTCTTTTTACTTTTAATTTCAATTAGAGTCTTCTTAAATTGCCCAGGCTGGCCTTGAACTCATCCTGTTTCTGCCTCCTGAATAGCTGGGATTGCAGACCTGCAGTACCAGGCCCAGTTGCATGGAATGTTTCTGGTGCTGCATGAACATAGCAGTTCCAGCAAGAGAGTCTCCAAGGCTCAAAACAATTCCGAGGCAAGCATTGTATTACATCTACAGAGCGGGAGAAGGATGCGCCAAGAGGGGAGTAAAGCCCGTTGTTAAAGGCTTTGCTTTTCTCTCCAGAGTTCTGATAAGAGCAAAATGAATATGCATATTTGTACTACAAAATATAAATTGCATAATTTCCACGATTCTGCACACAGGTTAAACATTTTACTTACATCTCACTATGTAAACATGAATGGTAAAAATCATGACAACCATTTAAATTAAATTTTTTAAAGTTTATTTAGAGAAGTTTTAACTTTAAAAAAGCCTTAAGATAAAAAACAAAAAAGAAAACATTGTAAGACAAGTGAAAGACTAGAAAAAAATTTTGTGTTAGTAATTTTTATATCAGTAATTTTAAGTTACTTTCCCCTATATTTAAACAGGAGCTTTGCAGGGCCTGAGGTATAGCTGTGCTCGTCCAGGGAATCCTACAGGAAGCCCTTGCATCCCAGCCTGAAGTCATTAGTTCATCTTGGCAGCTGAGGTCTGGCTGCCTAAGGAACATCTTTATTTTGGCAAATGGGCAGAGTTGGCAACAGAAGTAGCAAAAGGAGCAGCCTGCAAGCAGGTGTGGTAAAATGCTTAGGCCAGCCGTGGGGCTTCCTTTGCTTCACTGTGGTACACAGCTGAGGATTTCTCACACAGCCGAGCTGCTGTCAAGTACAGTAAATATTTTCCCTTCTCACATCTCACAAAAGCTCCAGACTCCCCTGGGTTGCCTGACTCTGGACTTTCTGTTTCTCTTGGAGCTGGAAGACTGACTAATCCGAAGCCTCTGTTAATTTTGGTTATTTCTATTGCATAGTGTATGATGCGCCAGCTTCAGAGTTTTTTAATAAATATATTGGGGCACCAGTTTTATCAATGAAAACCACTGTGCCGTGCACTAGAGGCAAGGTGAAATAGAAAGAGTCCCCACCTTCTAGGGGATGAAGTTGGACGGTCATCCAGAGGGAAGTTTGCATTCAGCCTAAATGTGATGGCCATTGGATGAAGGGAAAGGTCTTTGGAGATTCTTTTCACACATATTAGAAAAGCTCTGTTTTTCGTGGAACATAAATCATTCCCTAAAGGCAAACTGAACTCGTTAAGTTAGCTTAAAGTGCTACTAGACAAATACATTATTGCTGCAGGAAGTGGCAAGAAGGGATTGAAACTGACTCATTTGGGAGTGCAAAATGCTCCTTTGGTGAAAAAAAAAAAAAAAAGGAAAAGAAACTGTTATTCTTCTGAGTTGAGTTTCAGTTTTCCTGATTTGTAAAACCAAGTATGGAAATACTATTTAGAAGAACTGGACCAAGATGGACGTCCCTGAGTCCCAAGTCTGCGATTTGGGGAATTCCACTGACAACAATCAAAACCATTGCTCACAGTGTGCCGGGCTGCTGCTGGGCTCCAAGGTCCACTCATCCCTCACTTCGAGGTCCTTTGTTTTCAACTTTCATTCACTCTTCATTCTCAGCGCCACCATTAAGAGCACTTGTGATGAGCTCCTGATACTAGGCTCCTGAGAGTCTTGCATTTGGTCTGATTATAAAAACATTCCTAAAAATGATTTAAAGTGTATTTAAAGCCATTCGATGTTGGAAGACAAATTCTGAGGGACTCGTTTTCTGGAGATGCTTGCAGGAGCTTTACTGCTAGTGATCTCCAATTGCTGCATGCTCGTTTGCTTCTTCCTTCCTCCTCACAGCAGTGCTGGGGATTTTTAGCTGAGAGATAGCCAAACATTAAGCGACATTTCTAAGCTAACAGTATGGCCTGTGTTTTATGTCTATATTTTATGCAGTACAGAAATATGCATATATCCTTATTCCTTGTTGGCTGGATTGCAGTCAGGACAGCTAGACCTTCCGTGGCTACTTTGGACCATGAGATGAAACACTAGACTGAAAAACAGAAAGACAGCAGGAGCTCAGCTCCCTGGTGACTTCAATTACTACCTGCCTCTAGATTTCTACATGAAAGAAAACTGAAACTCCATCTTGGCTCTTGTAGCCATATCTAATTTTAACTAATAAGAGATTACTATCAATTCCTAGTTCATTGCCTAAATGAATTCAGTCTTAATACTTACACTTTTTTTTCTATATCCTAAAAATTCTTGGGCTGGAACAATTACTTAAGTGGTTAAGAGAACTCTGTTCTTCCAAAGGACGTAAGTTCGGTTTCCAGCACCTACAAAGGCTTCTCACAGCCACCTGTAACCTCGGCTCCAGAGCATCTGATGCCCTCCTCTGTAACCACCCGTAACCTCAGCTCCAGAGCATCTGATGCCCTCCTCTGTAACCACCCGTAACCTCGGCTCCAGAGCATCTGATGCCTTCCTCTGGCCTCTGATGATACCTGTACTTGTATGCACATGTTCTCATTCAGACATACACATAATTAAAAATAAATAAATCTCTTCCTTTTTGCTCCTTTAGAAAAGATTTTTAAAATTATGCATGTGTATGAGTGCCTATGTATATGTCTGTGCACCATGTGTGTGTCAATTACCTATAGAAGTCAGAGGAGGGCATGAGAGTCCTTGAAACTGGAGTCACAAATGGTTGGGAGCCACCATGTGAGTGCTAGGAACCAAACCTGGGTTCTGTGCATGAGCAGTAAGTGCTCTTAAACACTGAGCAAGTCATCTCTCCAGTCTTCTCCTAGCAACTCCTTAAGAAAAATTATGTTTTACACAATCCCTCCTAATTAATCTTATTAATAAAAATGATTTAAACAAAATAGCAGCTGTAAATAGCATAATAGCAATGAAGATCAGTTACTAGTCTGTCAATATATATCCATTTTAATTCTAAGAAGAATTTGGCTTATTTAAACCACTCAACACTCGGTTACCTTTTTGTTTGTTTGCTTTGCAGAGCTGGAAATTGAACCCAGGGCCCTGCACATGGATATATGGAAGGCAAATAGTCTCCTACTGAGCTATATTTCCCAACCCTTTGTTTCTTGAGACAGGCTCTGACTATAGAGCTTGACTGGCTTTGATCTGGTTGCACAGCTCAGTGCTTTAGTTATTTTTCTGTTGCTATGATAAAATGCTATGACCAAAAGCAACTTACAGAAGGAAGAGTTTATTTGGGCTTATGGTTCCAGAAGGGTTATGTCCATCATAGCCAGGAAGCACTGCCAAAAGTGACAGGCATGGTAGCATGAGCACGAAGCAGAGAGAGTAAAGTGGAATTGTCAGGAGGATTTAATCTCCAAGCCTGCTCCAATGACCTATTTCCTCAAAGAAGTCTACACACCCAGACCTCCCCAAACAGTGCCATCCACTCAGACCAGGTATTCAACTGTCCAAGACCGTGGGGGGCATTTCTCATTCAAACTACCACACCTATGCTAGCCTCAAACTCTGGAACCTCCTTCCTCAGTTTCCCAAGTGTTGGGATTACAAATATGTGTCACCACACCTAGCTAAACTGGTTTTTAAGCCTGTTCATCCCAGTAGGACCATAATTTTATTAGAAAAAGAAAAACATTAAAGAACATGGCCACTGGGTTCTACTTGGAGCCTGGAACAAGTCTAATGGAAAAGTCATTTTCCTAAGTAAGCTTGGGTTAATATTTCCTGAGGTGGCCACTGAAGACATCACTGGAATGGGAGAAACTGGAGATGACAAAGTTACATGCAACTGGTGTGTTTCCAATCCAAAAGAGGAAGTGAGAACAAACTGAGAGAGGAGTTGAAATTTTCCAGAAAAGAGTGGAATGGGGACACCAACCCAGCCTAGCATCACAGTCAGCGTCAGGGGGCAAGGAAGGTCTACATACTAGTACTTACAGTCAGGAACAAGGGGGGAGCACTAGCAGCCTAAAGATAAAAAATACTCAAACTGTGGGAAAAGTCCTACAAATATGGAAAAACTTGCTGGCAGGGTGAAAACTTAAAGTATATAAATGGATGTTACTGGGGCTGGAGAGATGGCTCAGTGGTTAAGAGCACTGACTGCTCTCCCAAAGGTCCTGGGTTCTATCCCCAGCACCCCCATGGCAGCTCATAACTATCTATAACTCCAGTGCCAGGGGACCCAGCACCTTCTTCTGTCCTCTGTGGGCAGTGCATATAGGTAGTGCACAGATTTACATGCAGACAAAACACCCACACATATAAAAATAAAAAATATGTTTAAAGAAATAGATCTTACTGCATCAAAACAAAAGTTTTCAAAAATCTATTGGTGTGATTTTAACTTTATCATTGATATAGCTGTCTAGTTTGAATGTGAGGGCCTCTGTGTGGAAGGCACACTATTATTACCAAATGACCAACATAAAACTACTGTCTGCTAGAAACCCTCCTCAGTTCCCTTGCACAGAATTGGTCCCATCATGAAGATCCTGAAGCATTCAATAAATAAAATTTATCTTAACTAAAACTAGAAAAGATCAAGAAAGTTAGAATTTTTTGTTTCATTTTGTGGCTTGAGCCAGAGTCCCCCTATGTTAGGACAAGTGGGCTTTGGACTTGGGACAATCGCTCTATCCCGCTTCCCTACTGCCAGGATTACACACCTATCCCACCACACCCTGCTTGAGGTTAGGTATTAAATTAGTGTCCATGTAAACAATTTCCAAACAATCTCAAAGTATATTGATTGAGACAACTCGGCACTTGAGGTTCTTCAGACTCCAAGAACTAGCAAGATGACTCTTGAGGGTAAGCACCTGTTTCACAAGCCAAACTGATTACCCTGGGACCTCGGTGGAAGGAGGAAATCAAGTCCCAAAAGTTTCCTCTGTCCTGTGCATATGTGCCCCAGCATGCATGCATACCTGCACACACACACAAACACACATAAAAATAATAATTGCAATAATAAATACAAATTCTTTAACACAGCGGCAAGGACCAGGGAGATGGCTCAAGCATGGGGACCTGACCCACAAAAGAAGCAGAACATCGTGGTAAAGTCTGTAATTCCATCATGGGGGGTAGGGAAACGGGCAACCTACAAAGATCCCCAAATCTCACTCATCAGCTAATATTGCCAAATTGGTGAGCTCCAGATTCCATCACACTTGTGTCATTCGGAGTCCCAGAAGAAAGCAGGCAGCATACTCCAGACAGGATAATCTGAGGAGTTTGGGTGTGTGAGCCAGTTAGCAAGGCGCAGTACTGTAGTGCCCTCAAACTGTTTGCACTCGGCAGTTGACAGGGGGTATAGAGAAGTTACTGGGATCTAAAGATGGGGGCTGTATACCAAGGTCTGTGACCATAACACAGCCAGCCAATGAAATCTCTGAAAGGAACGCAGCGGAGAAATAATAACCAACTCTCCCTTGGCAACAGGACGAGGGAAAGCTAAGGGCAAGAAGCCTTTGATGCTGGCTGTCTCCGCAGGTGGGGATCCGGTCAGACAGGCAGACGAGAATGGTGAGTGAATTCCAGGGCAAAAAGGGAGCCTTCCGTCAGTTTCCTCCTTCCAGTCTCCAGCTGTGTGAAGACCTCTCCTAGCTGGTGAAAAGGCCTTCCTACACAAGCTAACATGGAAAATCACACACAAATCAAATTAAAGAACCTGGAACCCAAATTGCAGTTTCATTATGCTGTGTGGTGCCGGGACAGTCGGCTTTCTGTGTGCAAGCTTCTTGGCTTGTCTGCTCACCACCATCTCCTGAGAATAACGTGAGGATATTTGATACTTGATTGCATGTTAACCTGCTTTATGAAAAAATTGCAATTACTTCCCTTACTAGCTTAATAACCAGGAACTTCTCTGATTCTCTTATTATTCATTCCTCTCTGTACTTTACCTGATATTGAACTCTGCCTCGTGGACGTTCAGTGACCACTTCCATGTTTTAATTCCGTGTTTGTCACAGCTATTGCTCGACTCTGTAAAAGCTAATCTTTAGATTCTTGATGGAGTTTCCCCAATGAGACTTTTCATAACCTATCACAATTTTTTGAAAGATAAAACTGTTCACAGATATTGTTCAAGACCTCCTTGCAGTTCACCATATGAAGCAGCAGCAGCAGACACTTCCTATTGGACCTGCAGCTATGGTACTGGATGATGAAGCTAGGATGGTCGCTGTGGTTTAGATCACAAATGCTCCCCCCCTCCCAAGGCCTGTGTGCTCAATGTTGATGGCCAGCCTGGTTACTACTAGGATCTAGTGAGTCCTGTAAGGGACTGTAAGGGGTGGGGTTTAGGCAAAGGAAATTATATCCTATTTCCTGGAAGAGTCTCTCTCTTCCTTCCCCTCCCATCCTGCCCTGTCTCTCTCTCACAACCCTAACAATGAGTTGAGTAACTTCCCAATGACTGAAAAATACTCCTCAGCTTCAGGGCCTAGATACTTACAGACACCATAGTATTCTGAAATGTGAGGACTGAGCGCAGGTCAAACCCTCCGACCCAACACTTTCCCAAATCAAAGGCAGGCTAACGCTCCACAGGTCTTGCTTCAGCAGAACATCACATGAGTCTGCATCGCATGGCAGGACCAGAAACTTCCACTTCAGGAAGGAAGAGAACAATGTAAAGGAGGGAGGGAAGAAGTAAAGAAAAATAGAAACAGCTTCAGAGGGGTGATCAAATTTCGCCACCCAACAATCACTGAGCGTTAGTCAAAACATTGCTACAGCAACTGAGAGATGTACCCAAGGAAGAGACACACGGGGAATGTAAGTGGTAATAAACTAGAAGAAAGACAGTGGCCCATAAACAAAGATGCAGCGTGCTGCCTTATTTGTAATTGCAAATAAAATAAGAAGCAACTGAAAAGCCCAAGAATAGACAAGAGATTAGCTATGCTGCAGCACTTTCCCTTGAGAGAATATTTGTTTAGCCAGTAAGAATCATAAGAAGGAAGATTTTCATAGCAACACGAAAATGCTTACTGCTTAATATACTGTTCACAGCAGGAAAACCCTAAGACACATACTTTATTTCAGTCTGCACACAGATGCACACATTTGTATACTGTCGCTATACATAAGGTGGATAAAAATTGCATTTATTTTTCAGTTAGCATACTTTCAAAACCAGTACCACCTGGGAGACTCTTCTGCATCACCAAGTCCAGCTGCAACACGAGGTACAATCTTGCCTACCTCTGGAACACAGCTTCTTTGTGTTCTTAGAAGACACTTCCCAGATTTCACCTCAGTGATGCTGGTCTTAATAACCACTAATTTCTTAGCTCCAGTTAACCAGCATCAATTGTCCCAGTAGTCCTTTCTATCCTTGACTCTAAAGCCAGAGCCACATGGCCAAAGCTGCCGAGTTATGCTGCTTGCTGGGGCTGGAACATGGCCCCTTTTGTTCTATTACATTATCACCAGCTTTCTGCTTTCTAACTCCTTCACTGCCTAAGCTTGGCTGCCCTGGAACTGGTCTGTAGATTGACCTTGAACTCAGAGATCTGCTTGGCTTTGTCTCCTGAATGCTGGGATCAAAGGTGGTTATCACCATGCTTGGACCTAAGCTTAGCTGGCATACTGGCTGGTTTTGTGTGTCAACTTGACACAAGCTGGAGTTATCACAGAGAAAGGAGTTTCAGTAGAGGAAATGCCTCTATGAGATCCAGGTGTAAGGTATTTTCTCAATTAGTGATCAAGGGGGGAGGGCCCCTTGTGGGTGGTGCCATCCCTGGCCTGGTAGTCTTGGTTTCTATAAGAGAGCAAGCTGAGCAAGCCAGGGGAAGCAAGCCAGTAAGTGACATCCCTCCATGGCCTCTGCATCAGCTCCTGTTTCCTGCCCTGCTTGAGTTCCAGTCCTGACTTCCTTTGATGATGAACAGCAGCATGGAAGTATAAGCTCAATAAACCCTTTCCTTCCCAACTTGCTTCTTGGTCATGATGTTTGTGCAGGAATAGAAACCCTAAGACAGTTGGGTAGGATCTTGCCCCAAAGTCACCACTCCCTTAATCTTTCTGTCTTTGAACACAGGATTCAGCTCAATTTCACTTCCTGGTGCCCCTTTATTACTTGAACCATATAGTTTATATTTTTCCTTTCTCAGCTTGCTCCTTTTCATTAAAACACTCTTCATAAGAGTGAACTTTAATAACCACACAACAGAATTTATGCCAGGCTGTTTTAAGACTTCCTTTGTCAAAGCAATTAATTTAAATCTCTTAACATTAGCCTTAGGCAGACTCTGAGGACAATGGCAAAAAACAGCCATGTTCTTCACCAACATATCACAAAAACTGTCTCTAGACCACATACTAACATTCTTCTCCATTGAAACCTCTTGGGCCAGGAGACCCACACAGTTCAAATTACTCTCAGCACCATCGTCTTCCATATTCCTAATAGGATGGCCCATTAAGCCCCACTTAAAGCATTCCATGGCTTTCCAAATCCAAAGTCCCAAAATCTACATTCTTTCAAACAAAAACATGGTCAGGCCTATCACAGCAATACCCGAGTCCCTTGTACCAACTTCTGTCTTAATTAGGGTTTTACCACTGTGAACAGACACCATGACCAAGGCAACTCTTATAAGGACAACATTTCATTGGGGCTTACAGATTCAGAGGTTCAGTCCATTATCATCAAGGTGGGAGAATGGCAGCATCCAGGCAGGCATGGTGCAAGAGGAGCTGGGAGTTCTACATCTTCATCCGAAGGCCGCTAGGAGAAGACTGGCTTTCATGTGTTTTAGGAGGAGGGTCTCATTGCCCACCCCCATAGTGACTCACTTCCTCCAACAAGGCCACACCTCCTACTAGTACCACTCCCTGGGCCAAATATATTCAAACCACCACAGTATTCAAAACCTAGGCCTGCCACTAAGGGGGAGAGCTATGAGTGGGTTTTCTTCCCTGTTTTCTAAGGCTCCTATAATACCCTTTCATTGCATTGGTTATCTATATTATGGAGCAGATTGCCCCTAAACCTTGGAGGCTTAGGCAATGAGCATGTGCTTTCTCAGTCTTCTGTGTAGAATCTGGACAGACAGCATTATCTGATGCTCCAGCTTCAAGACTGCTGGACCTAGGGCGTGTCCCTTTCCAGATGCACCCTAGGAAGAACTGACTGGACTCTTCCTCCATAGGTGTCATGTTGAGACACATTTCTTTCCTTGCTCTCATCCAGAAGCTTAACTGCATTCCTTGTCACTTTGCCTCTCTGTAGGACAGCCCGTTGGTTTTCATCAGGGTAAGCACATTAGAGAGAGAGGCATCTAGGGCAAGCACAGTGGAAGCCAGAGTTTGTACACACACAAACTGGCCATGCCGGCCTACCAGGCCTTTGCAAGGATTCTGAGGATCCCAGCCCCAGTCCTCATGCACACACGTGTTTTAGTGCTGAGCTGAATGACAGATCTTTAAACTTTGCAGGCATCTATGTTCAGGCAGTCATTTACCCCAGTTTGCTGTTAAAACAGGGGGTGAGCCCCCAGAGCCACTGAGAACACCATTAAAGCTGTCCCTGTGGTTGTCTAAACTTCTCCCTCAGCAAGCAAGGCTCACATGGATGTGGGACCCAAAGCCAATTATCCCCATCCTCAAACCAAATGACATCTCTTGAACTGAGAGAGTTTTTGTTTGTTTGTTTGTTTGTTTATTTATTTATTTTACTCTCATGGAAAAAAGAAAATTGTTTCCTTTTTAAATTTTTTGTTGCTTTTTTTTCTCCTTTAGTGGGAATATGGGAAGTTTTTTTCCAACCCTACCATAGATAAAAATGCACACATACTGAGTCAGGCATGGTGGCACACACTTTTAAACCAAACAGTTGAGGGAGGAAAGGCAAACCAATCTCTGTGAGTTTGACGCAAACCTGGTCTATATAGTGGGCTCCAGGACAGCCAGGAGCACGCAGAGAGACATGTCTCAAACAAACAAACAAACAAATAAACAAAAACCAATCAAACAAACAAACAAAAAAGTCCACATCCTGATCTCCAGAATTTGTAAATATGTTACGTTACAGAGTGAAGAGAAATTCAAGTTGTAGATCTAATTATGATTGTCAATCAGCTGACCCTAAAATAAGAAAGTCCAGCTTGGTAGGGCGTATACACCCAATTATAGGGGATATGGGAAGACAGGAGCTTCAAAGTATAAGGCCAGCCTAGCAAATTGATGAGACTCTTGTCTTAAAATAAAAAGAAAACAGTGGGCAAAGCTATCCATCCTTACGATGAGGTGCAGCTCAGTGGTAGAGAGCTTGCCCACCATGCCCAAGGCCCTGGGTTCAGTTGCTAGTACCACATGCATTAGGGGAAGAGGAGGGACAAAGAGACTCCTGGATTTTCTCTTTGCAGGAGTCTGTGAAAATGGAAGCAAGAGACAGAAGAATCAGAGTCCAAGTAATGCTGATGTGAGTAAGAAAGTTTCATAAACTGTTATGTTTTGAAGATGGAAGGGGACCTGGAAGAAGAAACACAAAACCTCAGGAAGCTGAATTGAGAAGCTGAAGGCACAAGAGTGACTCTCTCCAGAGCCTGGAGAGAGGAACGCAGCCCTGGCAATGCCTAGACTCTAGCCCAGTGAGACACAACTCAGAACTTACACCCAGGACTACAGAAGGCCTGTCTTACACCACTGTTTGCGGTACCTTGATAAGACAGACACAGGAAGCAAAGACAAGACACAAGCCAAACAAATTGCTGGAGTGGAGCTCACTCTGACTCAGAGTGAATGGCTGCTTTACTGGAGAGGCTTCAGGGCACATTGGGCCTGGTCACTGGGCATGTACATCAGAATGCTGAAAGAAAAAAAAAACACACCTATGTTGCTGAGGAGACTAGAGGTGAATGTAGACACAGCAGTCTCAGATTCCTCATTGACTTTTCACACAGAGCTGTGATAGTAACTTGGATCCACTGCAGAAACTGATTTCAGAGATTAAAAGATGCAGGCTTGATTTTTTAAAAAATCAAAATGAATGGGAAAAGCTCTTCACAGCTTTCTATGATCCCCAGAACTCAGAAACAAGACATTTCAACCAATGTTCCATATGCCATCACCAACTGTCCTTTAATGTCCATAGAAGTGGGATTGTTTCTTTGTTTTGTTTTGTTTTGTTTTGTTTTGACAGTCTTACTATATAGCTCTGGTTGGCCTTTAAAGCCTCCAATTTACTCTTAGTCTACACTGGCCTGGAATTCAGGATCCTCCTGCCTCAACCTCCGGGGTGCTAAGACTGTAAGCATATTCTACCACTTCTAGCAAGATCTGGACGCTGTAAGCCTTTCTTTCATAGGATAAACAAGGTAAAAGCCTGGCTGTCAATTCTAGAAAGATAAACAGCCAGTCCCACGAGCAAGGGAACTTGTGATTCCTAGCAGTTGGGTCATGTTAACAAAAGCCTGGTGCGATGAGCTGGTGAGGGCACAGAGATGGACTCTCCCTTCTTCAAAAGCCTTCGAACTTTCTTGGGGGAGGGTCTTCCCTTTCCCCACCCCTCCCCTCCCCCTCCCTGCATGAGACCGTGAAATGGAAGAGAGGCAGGTGAGTGTGGACATTAAGAGGCATGTTCTTTGGGTGATGCACTCAGATGAGTTTCCATTAACACTTAGGGGAATTGTGTGCAGCTATCAGAGGGAGAGTATATCTGGACTGCTCCATTTCTAATTTTTTTCAATTAACAGTTATGTTTAGTCAATTCCCAACAGAATGTGCTGTGAGATTGCTGGCCCCCTAATGCAAGCCTCTGTTCGGTTAGGCCAAGCTAATGCTGATGACCTGTGTTTTAAATTCTGATGTGCTATTAGGTATATCCAATGTCCATCTAAATGCATTTGTGAAGTAAATCTTGTCTGGAAAGATTTGCTCGATCAACCCAGGGATTAGAAATTATATTAGCCCATGAAACAAGATTTGCTATATTTAGTCTGGGATCAATGCCAAAATGTGCATAGCCAGACCAAAGGATGAGGGGGAGAGGCAGTACCATAGTTACTCCAAAATCTTATAAAACATTAAGGTTAGCAATGGTGCTATTTAACACTGAAAGATACAGTTCCAAGGCTTCATGACTTTTGTGTGGATCACATTTCATTGTTAAAGAGACAGACAGACAGATAGATAGATAGATAGATAGATAGATAGATAGATAGATAGATAGGAAAAGGCTCGGGCTAGCAACAAGGTCTGGATTGTCCTTACTGATTCCCCAAAGTGCTTGAATTACAGGCATAAACTAGCATGTTCATATCTTTACTCACATTTTGCAGTGAGGAAACCAAGTCACAAAGACACTAAGACAATTAGTGTTAGTTAACAAAAAGACAATGACACAAAGGTACAAGTGAGCTGGTACAAGGACCAGGACTCCAGCCAACGCTCACCTGCCCTCAGTCTGCGCACATAGCCTTGCACCGATAACTGGTCCTGGGAGGACAGGGCTGTGTGCTTCATTTAGGTTGGAAAAGTAACGGAGTGACCTCATTATATTAATAGAATGGCTTCAAAGCCTCACAGGAAAAGCCACAGAGCTTCTGAGTCAGGCTTCCTCACCTTTTTCAGACTCTCATTTCTCCTTCTCCTCCCTTGTCTTTTCTTCCTAAGAAAAGCACTGATTGAATTAAACATTAAAACTCCAGGAGGAGAAAAGTCTCTCGGAGGGCAGAGTGTCATTTATCTTTGTATCTCTACTGCCTGATACAATACCTGGCTCAGAATAGGTGCTTGTCACTGACTATCCAGAAGAAAGAAGGGATGAATAAGCCAATAAATAATTGACTCCATGAAGGTTACCTTATTTATAATACTTATTGGAAATGCTACTCTACTTTTCAAAGTAAGATACACTTTTTATTTTTTTCAGCCAGCTTATTTAAATAATTAAATATTTCTTATTTCTGATAAGTTACCAAAGATATGGACTAGGCATGGAACTATTTTTCTCTGTCACTATAAACACACACATATCAAGTACTATAAGTTAGTACATTCAAAAACTGAATTGAAACAGTTTACAGTCTTATGTCTGAGGATACTGAGTGCCCAGCTAACATCTTTTAAAAGGGTCTGTTTAAACTTCATTAATTTAGTGCTAGAGATCAAATCCAAAGTCCTGAGTGCGCTTTGCATGGACTCTACAACAGAGGTACAGCCTCGCCACGTTTTGTTAGGTTAAAATAAGGAGGCCGTAAGAATGATGGCATTCATAGCCCTCCCTTAGGAGCAGCTTGCCCTTTGGACAAACTGGACAGCTGTAATAATCATTTTAAGAGCATGCATATACAGAGAGATGGTGTTACCATTAACCAGAGTTTAAAAGTAAAAGTAAAACAGAATTGAAAATGGTGGTCCATGTCAGTGATCACACAGAGGAGAAGTGGAGGCAGGAGACAGAGGAGGATTGAGTCAGAAACACCACACCAACACCACCCACACCCCCACACGCACCACCCCACACCACCCACACACATACACACACCACACCACACCACACCACACACATATATACACACACATACACACACCACCATCCCTACCCCTAACCCCCCCCACATACACCCCACACACCACCCCACACACCCACACACAACCACACCACACCACACCACACCACACACACACACCACCACACATACTTCCCCATACATCACACACACACACACACACACACACACACACACACCACCCCCAACCCCAGCTACATAGGACCCTGTTTCTAAACTACAACAACAAACCCAGAAGTACCTTTAAAGCTGTATGCATATTGTGTTTTAGTCTTAGCCATTTTAGCAGGTATAAGATGAAATCTTAAAGTCGTTTTGATTTGCATTTCCATGATGTTTAGGGTTGTTGAAAAAATGTATTTCTCCACCATTTGAGATTCATCTGTCAGAGTAGTCACTGATTCAAGAATATTTTTAGCTTATTTTTTTTGTTGAGAAACCTTTAATTTTCTTTGTAAATTAAAATATTATATTTTAAATTTTTTTAAAAAGCTATATACATATATATTAAGGCTTTGAGAACTCTCAGAATGTGCTCCTACTCTTTCCCACACTGGATTGTCTTTCTAGCAAAAAGCAAAGTCAAGAATTTGTGTTAAAAATTTTCCAAGAAAACCCTTGTTTCCAAGTGAAGAAAGAAATCCTAAAAGAACTTAATGAAATGTAAGTACTGCTTCAGCAAAAAGAGCATTCTAGAACATTATCAAGGGTGAGCCATCTTGCATGAAACACAATTACAGTTTGGTTTGGTTTGTTTTTCTTGAGACTGAAATTTTTTTCCGTAGTACCACCTTCAGCAAATGTGTCGGAATAATGAAACCGTCAATATATGAGGTCATATATGGGGCACATTTGAATTGATTATATGTTCTAATAGCCTGAAATCTGAATGAAGAGGTTTTTTAATAAGGAGGTAACAGGACTACAGAGATCTTCATATAACATAAAATGCATGAGGGGGTGTATTGTAATGTGAATATGACTAATTGACCACCTTATTAGAGAAGCATTTATCTTGAGATGAAAAATGGCCACACTGTTGTTTGACATTTGGATTGTCGATGACTTGACCAGGAGAAACCTTAGTTGGAAACTCCAGAGGCAAAACCGGTTCAAGGGATCAGCTGCCTGCCAAAGGTCACTGGTGGCATAAAAGCGCTTTTATTTTTCACAGCCTTCAGAAAAGTATCTGATAATGCTTTCATCCCAACGAGGGGAAAATAAAATGCTGCCCAAAGTCATCTTTTTATTAAAAATAAAACCAGTCAATGTTCCAACCAATATGATAGGAAAGGCCGAAATCTCATCACAAAATCCTTAAGTAAGATGCTTAGGCTTATCGCTTGTATTCTGCTCGTCTGAAGTCCATCAAAAGTCGAATATTGAATTATTATAGAATATAAAATATAGCATAGATAAGAAGTCATCTGAATAACTGGTTCTTTAGCTTAAAATTACTTGAATGGGTAGAATTCTTTTCATTTTTAAATTTCCATAAGAAAAAGAGACCTTAGGTAGTCTTAAAAGTGTGTGTAATGAGAGTGGGGCATAGCACTCCTGAGATGACCTCAGACACGTAGAGACCCCGGGTACTACTAAGAAGAGAAATTAAGTGATGGGCAAGTGGAAGAGAAAGAGAAACAGAAGGATGTGGGCACAGGGAAGAGAGGCAGAACTGGAAACTTGATGATGAGAGTGAGGAACAGCCTGATGTGAGAAGCCAGTGGTGCCATGGTGGGATCCTAGGCTGTGCTGGGTATATGGCCCTGCAGCAGCAGGGGTCTGTTACCGCCGAAAGCCAGGCAGACATCCCTGGGCTGGGCTGTCACTCAGGGACATGTTGATGACTGAGAGCTGTGCAGACAGACCTGACCCCAACCCTCACCTGGGAATCATGGGAGAGCTGGCCCTGGAGGCATGAGAACAGAGAAGCTGACCCCCCACCCCCAGCCAGCTGCAGTACTCAAGAGCTGAGCCCGTATATCGTCGTCGGAGCTACAGGTGAGTCACCCCACGATACAAGCTTGGGAGAGCTGGCCCTACCACTCATCTAAGAAGAAGTACCCTCCTACCCTCTGCCTCACTGCCTGCAGCACGCAGAAGACATGGTCATGGGGTCATGAGAGCAGGAGAACTGGCCCTGCCTCTCACCACCTGCAGAACTTGGAAAAGTGGGACCCTGTACCTCTCTTGGACAGCACAGCAGAGCTGACCCTGGTGGCAGGGGTGCAGATGAACCAGGGCAAGAGAGCTGGAAAGCCAGCCTACTGACTAGTTCAGATACCTCTCAGGCCCAGATCCAGAACTTTGAATTGGCCCTCCCCAACATCTACCACATTGATAAACTGCTGGAGTGTATGAAGGGGCTGGTCCTACAGATCCAGTACTACAAGAGCTCCATGACAATGGAGCAACAACAGGATAACTGAAAGGAGTTCCAGTGAGGTGCCATATTGATAGAGTAGCAGAAGCCAGAGGCCTGGAACCAGACCAACAAGTCATTGCAATGAACATTTGCAAGCAAAGAAGTGTGGAGAAAAGCGTATACTGACTCTGGCTCCTCACTACCCTCCCAATACCTCCTCACTGTCTCTAAATTTTTGCACAGTGACTTTCAAGTTAAAACATGAAAACATGGCCAGTGGTGGTACAAGTCTTTAATCCCAGCACTCAGGAGGCAGAGGAAGGAGGCAGGGGGCAGGAGGCAGGTGGATCTCTTATTTCTGAGTTTGAGGCCAGTCTGGTCTGCAGACCCTGCCTTGAAAAACAAAAATAAACAAGCAAGCAAACAAACAAAAACAGAAAAAGAAGAAAGAAAGAAAAAGAAAGAGAAGAAATGAGATCAAAATAATGCAATTTGTTTGCAATTTATACTCATCTTAAAACTTCTTGCCAGCAAGCCTGATGACTATTTTGAGACTATGTATGTCTGGTTGGCCTGGAGTTCACTATCAGGCCAGCCCTGAACTCAGAGGGATCTCCCCTTCCTCTGGTGGGACAAATGACCCACCATTACCAAGCCAACAAAGCATCCTGGAGCCAAGGTGGAGATGCGCTTCTTTCTCCTTTACCTGAACTCCAGTGCCACCACTCACCTTGATCACTCTAGCATAAAAAAGATTCCCATGAATAGTTCTCCAATTCACTCTATCCCCATGCACTATTATGTGTTGGGATAACCCACACACATGGTATCCGCTGTGAAGTCGTGTCCCTGTATTCTCAGTTGTTGACTACTATGTGGCTGCACCAGGCTGGTAAGGCTATGTAAATGTTTGTCGCTCCCTCTGGAATTGGAACAGCTTGACCTGGAGCAGGAGACAAGGCAGATAGAACAGGAAGGAGAAAAGACTGGAAGCAGGACCAAGCAAAGCAGGGAGGTAGAGAAGTGAAAACTGTGGGGGGGGAGGGAGGAGACAAAATGTAAGAGAAGTTCAGTAGTGAGAGGCTAGCTGAGAGACAGCCCCAGCAAACAGGCCAACAGCCTTATACTATGCAAATGTCTCTGCATCTTTATTATTAAAACCTCAAACAAGACCTCCAAAAGCCCCGCAATAATTCTGAGAACTATCCACTGGTGTTTGGCAAGAAATTGAAATAGCCACTATCTTAGTTACTTAACTCATTGCTGTGGCAAATGTTTTGACGGAATCATTGTCTGGAAGTGAGGACATGGGTAGAAGGTGGCACAGATAATGGAGTGAGATCTCACCAACACCACATCATCCATCACCTTGACCTTGGACTTCCCAGTCTCCCAACCAGTGAGAAATAAGTTTCTGTTATAAACCAGTCTGAGCCTGAATGGACTAAGATATCCATAGTTATTCCCACTATGAAATACGTGGTAAGGATCTAAAGAGTTAGTGCAGTGGGTAAGAACATTTGCTATGTGAGCATGAAGACCTGACTTTAACTCTGCAGCACCCACACAAAAGTGGGACATACCCAACACAGTGGGGCGTGAGAGCAGGAACATCACTGGGATCCGCTGGCTACCAGCCCAGCCCAAGGTTCAGGCTAGCCCTGTCTCAGGGACTAAGGCAGAGAGTAATGCAGCAGGACACTTGATGTCCTCCTTTGGCCTTCATGTATACACCTGCACACATACAGATATGTAACACACACAAAGGGGAGATGGACAGGTAGATGGACAGACAGACAGACAGACAGAGAACTATGTGGTAACTGAAACATCAGGACAAGAAGGAATGAAATTTAGAATTATTTCAATCCCAGCACTTAGGAGGCAGAGGCAGGTGGATTTCTGAGTTTGAGGCCAGCCTGGTCTACAGAGTGAGTTCCAGGACAGCCAGGGCTACACAGAGAAACCCTGTCGCGAAAAACCAAAAAAAGAAAAAAAGAAAGAAATTTAGAATTATTTCAAATAAATGTAAAGGAGGCAATTCTGTTATAAATTCAACTCATTTTACTCGGACACCAACTATATATCACTAATGGGTGGTTGTTTAGTTTTAACTTCACAAGGTTCTTGTAGTGGTTTGAATGAGAACATGCCCACCCCCCACCCCATAGGCTCAGATATTTAAATACTTGGTCCTCAGGAGCTATCTGAGTAGGTTTCAGAGGTGTGGCCTTGCTGGAGGAAGTATGTCCCTAGGGGCAGGCTTGGAAGTTTCAAAAGCCCTGTGCTGTTCCCTGTTTTTTAGCTTGTGGTTCAAGCTGTGAGCCCTCAGCTTTCTGCTCCTACTGCTGTGCCTCTGTGCGGCCACACTTACACACCATGACAGTGACAGATACTTTTTCCTCTGGAACCATAAGCCCAGATACATCCTTTCTTGTGTACTTTGCCTTGGTCATGGTGCTTAATCACGGCAACAGAAAAGCAACAATTACAACACTTGTGTCAGAAGGGTTCTTCAAAAGATTAGAGCTGGAGAGATGGTCCCGTGGAGAAGAGTTCTGGGGACCTGGGTTGCATTCCCAGCACCCACATGGTGGCTCCCAACCATCTGTAACTCCAGTTCCTGGAGATCTATTGCTTTCTTCTCAACCCCTCAGTCATCAGATACACATATGGGGCACATATACATGTACATGGAGGCAAAAGGCCCATACACATAAAATAAACCGATACATTGTAAAAGATGTTGGTGAAAACCTGAGACCACCAAGTAGGAAGATAAGTGTGAATACCTTTGAAATTACTGAACAATGGCGAAAGCTTTGCAGAACTCATTACTATGAAAACTTACAGATGGGCTCCAGTGTCCACCACACAGTCAAGTCTGGAGTCGCCTTTTAACTATAGAAAAATTCCACAAGAAGATTCAAATAATCCCCTGGGTCATCTGAACCACTGAACACATACCCTGTATTCTAAATATAATCCTCTGCATTCTTCCTTAGAGGAATGCTAGTGACATGTGTGGACCATATGGTACAGTCTACTATCTCCCCAATCAGCAAGGAATTTCCTGAGATTCTTCATACGATCCCCCAAGGAACCAGAAATGCACAGCAAGAAAATTCAGCTTGAATTAAGGAACCCTCTTAGATTGAATTAATTATAGTTCTATCTGTAATGACATCAGGATCAGATAGGAACTTCTAGATACACTGAATAATCCTGAATGTGTATATATTATCTTAATGATTGTTTTATTTATAGGGAAATCAGTCCATTAAAATACTTTGTCATTCAAGAATCACAAATAAGTTTTTTTGTCTAAGGACAAAAAAAGAGTGTGCATACTATCTCAGAGGTAAGTAGGAAATGTACCCAATTAACTCGTGGTTTGAGACCCTCTTCCAGTATCATCTACTGGCTAAGTAGGCTTGCACAGCCTACAGAGGAAGAAAGATCTGTGAACTGCCTAGTAATAGGTATCAAATCAAACTAGCCTAGGAGCGTGTTGGTTACAGCCATCCCCCAAGAGTTCTGAGGCACAGATTCTGGGCTATAGTTTCCATGGCCTTTAGAATACAAATAATGCTCTGGCCCAGGGGCTCTTACTTGTAGACTGTATACACA
The DNA here is from genome assembly GCA_028551405.1 of Uromys caudimaculatus. Lineage (NCBI taxonomy): Eukaryota > Metazoa > Chordata > Mammalia > Rodentia > Muridae > Uromys > Uromys caudimaculatus. Next base: position 94,214,844 of record CM052701.1, read on the forward strand.
CACACACACACACACACACACACACACACACACACACACACACAGAATATACATATATACTATATATATATATATATATGTGTATATATATATATATATATATATATAGTATATATATATATTCTGTAACTCCTGTAAGTTTGTTTATTGCAATTAAGTAAGATTTTGCAGTCCATTACCCTGTAATGGATGTAGCCTTTGGGTGTTTTGAAAACTAAAATTAAAAGAAAAATGAGCAAGTAAGTAGGTTGATTAATTTATCTAGGAAGATCTTACACTATCTTTTAACCAGATGAGTGAACATTTTTAAGCAAAATAATAACATGAAAATAAATACATGGCATATTTGTAATGATAACCTGTTTTTCAAAACAACCACCACTGAGTTAATATTGCCTAAGCTATTCTAAAGATGCAGACAGGGAGGCAAAATAGACAACTTGCTTGTATACACAGCGTGTTACTTGGAGCAGCAGAATCTACTACATATCCACAGCCCCAAGTAACAGTAATTACTAGAGAATCCTTCAGGTTTCTAAGTTGTGCCCAGTTTACTCAAGCTATGAATCGTGCTATCTGTGTTCTGTAAAGGCAGGGTTGCTTCTGAGCTCTGAATTTTCCTGATTCAAACTATCTTCCAGGCCCTTTACTCAGGGAGAAGTTGATGAAACTCACTTTCAAGTGATTATATTTCTCCACTGGGGCTGCTCTTTCAGGTCTCATTCCAAAGCCTTCAATTTTAAGCTAAGATTCCCTGCTTACACACACTATACACACACACACACAGAGAGAGAGAGAGAGAGAGAGAGAGAGAGAGAGAGAGAGAGAGAGAGAGAGAGAGAGAGATCATACCTAGGCTATAACACAGAAACAAACAAAAATGTTTAACTTATCCAGAAGTTTGTGATTAGAAAACCCAGAAATAATACACTTTTACTTATGTATATATGTAATGTGGTGTCTTTTTGAGGGGTTGGGAGCTTTTTGGTTTTGGTTTGTTTTTTTGTTTTTGTTTTTGTTTGTTTGTGACAAGTTTAGTACCCTGGCTGTCCTAGGACTAGCTCTGTAGACTGGTCTACAACCTGGCCTGGAACTCACAGAGATCCTCCTGTCTTTGCCTCCTGAGTGACGGGATTAAAGGCATGTGCTACCACAGCTGGCCAGTGTGTTATCGTTTTAGTTTTTTAAGAATTTAGGAATACTTTGTGACAGAGATGAGGTACAGCACATGATTTCTGTTTTGAAAACCTAAGACTAACTGAAATAGGTCAGGTACAAAAGAACAAATATTATGGTCTTGCACTTCTGGGAGGCCTAGGACAGTCAGAGTCACAAAGGTTGAATGCAGGACAGTGGCCTAAAGGTGAGGGGTGGGGGGTCAGGGAGGAAAGAAGAAGGAGTCTGTGCTTGGTGGGTGGAGAATGTCAGCTTTGGGTACCGTTGGTGGCTGCACAACAATGTGAACACACTTAACGCCACTAAGGTTCATGCTTTACATGGAGAAAGTAATATTTTTGTGTTTAATACATTGCTTTTTCTGTTTAAAACAGATCGGTTTTTCAATTGTTTTGATTTCTAAAGTGCTTACCTAGTCTTAGGATCCTCTTTTGCCTGTCTCTACCCCACCCCATTTTCCTCCACGGTGTCTTTGTTTTCTGTCTTCATTGCTTCAAGTCATCATCTCTCATCAAAGCTGTCGAAATTAATCCTAAGTGGCCAGAGTGACTTCTTCTAACCTGTTTTCCACAGCTGCTTTCTGTGTCATCGTGCTGTCTAAGTTCTCTATGTCTTACTCCTGCCCTTAGAAGGTGCCTAAGCAGCCAGATCTCTCATTCAGAAGGAACCTTGTATATTTCAGGGTGAGCATATTCTCACATACACATTAGTTTGCTTCTTTTAGCTGGTTAGTACTTAGCTCTAACTGAATCCACTCTCCATGAGATAAAAGGGGCAGGCCATGCAGGAAGGAGTGAAACAAAGAGCCTCAGAAAAAGAAGAGCTAGACATAATTTTCTTGGACCTCATCACTTCACCCAAGAACAGAATAAAGCACCTCCTGGCAAGACCAGAGTGGGACACATGGACAATGCTTTGCAAAACAAAAATCTAAGCCAGCATGGTGACAGATGCCTATAATTCCATCACTCAGAGAACAGAGGCAGGCAGATCTCTGAGGCCAGCCTGGTCTACAGAGTGAGTTCTGGGTCAGCCAGGGCTATCCAGAGAAACCCTGTCTCAAAAACTCAAAGGAAAAAGAAAAAAAGAAATTAGAAAAAAAAATTCTGAAGTAGTTATAATCCTTGACAGAATGTAAAGGAAAATGGCAAAGGGTTTAGAGTGGAAAAGATGAATATATTATATATCACATATCATATGTCATATAGCATAGTTAGAGCTTTGACCCTTGTGCTGTTCCTGCTATAAGCAGCAGTCCTTTTATAACAAAGATGTGTACAAACTGTAATATGGGCCAGGGGGAAGAAGGAATTCAAATGAACAAAGCCAAGCTGGGCACGGAAGGGCACACTGATTCCAGTATGCATGAGGCCAAGAATGAAGAGGTTCAGGTTGGTTTGGGCTACAGAGTAGGACCTTAGATCACAAAAAGAAAATAAAGGAAGGAAGGAATGAGGGAAGGAAGGAGGGAGGGAAGAAAGGATGGAGGGAAGGAGGAGGGAAGGAAGGAAGGAGGGAAGGAAGGAGGGAGGGAAGGAGGGAAGGAAGGGAGGAGGGAAGGGAGGAGGGAAGGAAGGAGGCAAGGAAGGAAGGAGGGAAGGAAGGAGGGAGGAAAGGAAGGAAGTAGGGAAGGAAGGAAGGGAGGAGGGAAGGAAGGAAGGAAGGAGGGAAGAAAGGAAGGGGTTAAGAGAGAAGGTTGGAAGGGAAGGAGAAAGGAGGAAGGAGAGAGGGAAGGAGCGAGAGACTGGATGGTGGGGGAGATCAGATCATGGATAAACCATTATGGATAAACAAACCATGAAACAAAACCAGAATAAATTGATTTGGGGATCTTTACTAGCATCTAGTCCAACATTTCCACTTTAATGTAAGAAAGAAGTGTTTTGGAAACCAAGAAGAGTAGAGAGAGAAAGCTGCCCCCGCCCCTCCATTACTATAGTCTATGAAACAACCAGCAGACAGCCACCAGTGAGAGTGGTGGGATTCCCTTCTCCAGAGATCTGGTAGACATTGAAATCTAATGAATTCAGTGGGCTGCCAAGTTTGTTAAAGCAACTGGACGCTGGCCAGACTGCCACTCCACTCTGTGCTACATAGACACAATCTCATGCATCAGAAGCTCCCTAAAGCACTTACTATCGTTTTTGAACTTATCCTATTTCCCTTACTACCAGGTTTGTAAGTTCCTGAAGGGCAAGATACTAGGTTCTGAGTGGCAAACACTGGAATCACTAAAAACAGGGAATTTCCCATGTGTGGAGGAGAACCAGTGAACTAGGCTTCAGCTCCACAGCTAGCAAGCTATCTAGAATATGACTGACACAGGCCTCAGTGCTGGAATTACTACCATGATCACAAGAATCAACTCTTTTTTTAAAAACAATGAGGTAGATACTCCACAAAATGTACATAATTCTAGACAAACTGAGAAAGCTAATACAGCTAGGCAAAGGAAAAATAATTGAAAACCCTCTTCCCCAGTCTCCTTATCCAAACCTAGAGGTAGGTATCCAGTTGCTAGGAAAATAAACCATCTTCAAAATAAAACCATTTCTCATCACAGATATTTAATCTTTACTAACTTTCTTAAGGCTTAACTCATGGACTATCATCAAGCTTTTCAAATCTGCACAGTAGGGGTGAAAGAACGTTTTGAGGGGGCCCTCCAGAAAATGCAAAGCCTACTTAAAAATGTACATTCCTAACAAGGTAGTAACAATCCCAGCACTCTGGAGGCAGAGGCAGGTGGATTGTCCTGGAAGCATCCTGGACTGCATAGGATCTCAAAAAGCCAAAGTTTGGAGACATAGTTCAGTTCTAGAATACTTGCCTCTTGTGTATGAAGCCATGGGTTTGATTCCCAATACTACAAAAAGAAATATATTGATTTGCTTCTAACATTAAAATTTGTACTCACCCAATGGAGTGATAGGGACATCAACCTACTCACAAAACTTTTGACCCAAAATTTATCCTGTCTACAAGAAATGCAGGTATGGGGTACGGAGCAGAGACTGAGGGAATGACCAACCAATAACCTGCCCAACTTGAGACCCATCCCATGGGCAAGCACCAATCCCTGACACTATTAATGGTGTTAAGCTTGTAGACAGGAGTCTAGCATGGCTGTCCTCTGAGAGACTCTACCCAGCAGCTGACACAGACAGATGCAGACACCCACAGCCAGCGTTTGGGGACTCTTATAGAAGACCAGGAGGAAGGATTGCAGCCTCTAAGGGGATAGAAACTCCACAGGAAGACCAACAGAGTCAACTAACCTGGACCCTTGGGACTCTCAGACCCACCAACTGAAGAATATACACCGGTGAGATGTAGGCCTCCCTGCACAGATATAGCAGAAGTGCAGCTTGGTCTTCATGTGGGTCCCGAACAATTGGAGCAGAAGCTATCCCAAAAGTTGTCGCCTGTACATGGGATATGTTCTTCTAGCTGGGCTACCTTTTCTAGCCTCAGTGGGAGAGGATGCACCTAACCTCACAGGGACTTAATATGCCAGGGTGGAGGGATACCCAGGGGCCCCACCGGCTCAGAGGAGGAGGGCAAGGGGTATGGGGGAAGAATTGTGGGAGGGGTTGACTGGAAGGGGACAATGAGCGGGATGTAAAATGAATAAGTAGAATAATAAATAAATAAATAGCACGCAATTATATTTCATTAGTTTTGCTTCGAATATGGAAAATGATCCTCATAAATATCATTTCCATATCTATTTGCTTCTCAACTTTACTTAAGGTATATATTTTAAAGACTTATTTTTTAATGTTTTTAATTATATGGATGTATCTGTGTGGGTGTGTGCGGATGTCTGAGGAGGCCTGGACATTTGGATCCTTCGGAGCTGGAGTTACGGGCTATTGTGAGCTGCCTGGTGTGGGTGCTGAAAACCAAACTCTGGTCAGTATCTTCTCTTAATTGCTAAGCCATCTATCTAGTCCTATGGCAAACTTTCCTCTTCCTTCCTAATGAGTTCTAATTTTATCAGCACAATCCAGAACTAATTTCCAACTGGTAAGGAGAAAATTGAACATTTGTAGTATCCACATGCCAAATTCCCCGTTGAAGAAATGAAAGGTTGACCTTATCTATCATTTATTTGGCTCATGTGTATACCCATGTATATTACAGACATTTTATTTAATTATTCAAGAATAGGCACATGAGATGCATTATCTAATTCCTCTGGGGCCTCCCATTGGCAAAAAAATAGATGCAAAAAGTGTGGCCATAAACTACATTTTTCTTATATTTGAAAGTAATGACTTCATTATCTCTACATTTAATGATTCACTATTTTTAAAAGTTTAAATAATACAGAAAAGCCCTACAAAGAAAAAATATCGACAAAACCCTACAACCTAGAAGCAGCCATCAGTAACTTGTATCAAATCATTAACAATGTATCAAAATGTATCAAGCCATCAGTAACAATGTATCAAAACCCGTACACTGGAAGTCACCATTCCAAACAGTCAGTGCATTTCTCTCCTGACATCTCCGTGTTGAGGCTGGGAGCTGAGGAGTGATGGCGAACAAGCAGACACAATCGGTACCTGTCGTTTTTAAATAAAATATGAAGCTTACCTCTGCTTGCATTTAGCAAGGGAGAGAAACCGATGGAACTATCAGATAACAATGTCTTCTTCACTAAGAGAGCAGCTGGGGAAAAGGAGTCTTCTAAGAGGAGAGAGGATGCCTGACAGTTTATTTTTGGTTTGTTTGTTTGTTTGTTGTTTGTTTTAGCAATCCAAATGTTGTTTTAAGTTTTATAAGAGTGCCCTCATGCTACAGAACCCTTGGTGAAGCAGTCTTAAGCTAACAATAACATTTTTTGGGTGGGGCGGGATGTTGAGACAGAGACAGAGTTTCTCTGTAGCCCTGGCCATCTTAAAACTCATTCTGTAGACCAGGCTAGCCTCAAACTCAGAGATTCATACCTGCCTCTGCCTCCGGAGTGCTGGGATTAAAGGCATGCACTATCATGTGCTTAAAAGGTAAATTACATTTTATAACTACAACTGAAAGGGACAAGATTGAGGAATCTGAAACCTTTATTTCTCATTTGCATATAACTTGGAGTGACCCTTATTACTGTGGTGGTAGGAACCAACAGTTTTATTTACAGGTGTTCATTTATTTTAGGGCAAGCTCATCAGTATGCTAAAGTATATGTGTTGTATTGTTTGCTTTTTATATAGAATCAATTTAAAGACCTATAATATTCTCTTACAAAATTCTCAGAGTCAACAGCCAAACCAAGCATAACAAATTGTCCATAAAAATAGACTCAAAATCTTCTCAGATATCGTCCCCATGTGACAAATTCCAAGGCATCTTCAGAGATATAAACACAGCTATTTTTAAAGTTTGTAGGGGAACCTTACGCTCCTAGAAAAACTACATTATTCTGCTGTGGGTGTGTTTTTATTTGCCGTCAAAACAGAAAACCAAATTGGCTGTCTTGGCAGGTTGAATTGCTTTTTAAGTCAACTTAAGAGTTTTAGGGTCCAAGAGTGTACTGTCTATATCTGAATGAAAAATACCATAGTTTTAATTTGTTTTTTTTTTCAGCTCATTTTATGTATTGATATTGAATCTATCTTAGGTACAAATTCTTCATAAGCCAGAAGTTTCTTTCCTTAACCTGTATATTGCATACTTCACCCATCTGAAACATGGCTCAGGGTTCAAATGCAAGAGGAGATGCAGACATCTGTGTGTGCTGTCACTCACACGAGCTGTTGAAGAGGAGATGCAGACATCTGTGTGTGCTGTCACTCACACGAGCTGTTGAAGAGGAGGTGCAGACATCTGTGTGTGCTGTCACTCACACGAGCTGTTGAATGGTAGCTCTTTCGACAGTTAGATCATAAGCAGTTAGAAAAATAAACAATTGTTTTTACCAAGAAATTTACTCTATACATTTATTAGACTCCAAAGTGTCCTTTTTGTGTCTTCGTTTATTTGTTTGTTTGTTTCATTTTAAGTTTAGACTTTAACAAACTTTCAGTAGCTTTGTGTATATTAAGAAAACTCACAATCCTCTACTTCCAAAGTAGATCCAAACAGAAATTTCTTCTCTCTGCATCAACAGAGTTAAGAATGTAAATGGTTGATTTTTTTTAACTTCAATGTATACAGAATAAAATTGAATAAAAGCAACTGAATAAAAATAAAGAATGCTTTGTTCTTTTGAGGATGGGAGACAAGGTCTCACTGTGTAGTCCTGACTGTTCTAGAACTCACTATGGAGATCAGCCTGGCCTTGATCTCATAGCAAACCCCCTGTCTCTGAGTCCCCAGTGCTGGAGTTAAAGGTCTGTGCTACCCAAACCTACCCCCTGGCTAGAATTTATCATTCTTTTTTATATTTTTTTATATTTATTTTATGTGCATTGGTGTTTTGCCTGCATATATGTCTGAGTGAAAGTGTTGAGTCCCCTGGAATTAGAGTTACAGACAGTTGTAACATGCCATGTGAGTGCTGGTAATTGAACCTGGGTCCTCTGGATGAAAGTCAGTTCTCTTAACCACTGAGCCATCTTTCCAGCCCCTAGAATTCATCACTCTGAAAAAATAGCCAGTCAGGAGTATAGGCTTGGATTTTTCAAAGCGAACTTAGTGTTCTTAAATGCTTCTAGCCTATAGACTAGAGGTAGCAAAGAAGGTTAATAGGGAAAGGGGGTCGTGGACCTGTTTATAAGTAGTTCTTGAGACAACAATCTTCATTGTCAGGATATTAGCAGTCTAGTCCAATAGCAAACACCAAACATGAATCAGTAGCAGTGGCTTGATCCAGCTGCAACTGCAAGACCCCACTGAATTGGCACAAGTCAGCAGAAGCAGCAAGAGTCAGCCAAAATACCACAAGATTTTCTTTGGCGCATTTCTCTCTAAGAAGTGAAGACCAATGAAGACCAGCAAAGTGTTGCACAACTAGTAAACACCAACGAAGCATTGCAAGGCACAGCAGTGCATGAACATCTTCTCACTGTCTGTGGGGTTATATATTTATTTTCTTTCTTTCTTTCTTTCTTTCTTTCTTTCTTTCTTTCTTTCTTTCTTTCTTTTTGTTTTGTTTTGTTTTGTTTGTTTGTTTTTCGAGACAGGGTTTTTCTGTATAGCTCTGGCTGTCCTGGAACTCACTCTGTAGACCAGACTGGCCTCAAACTCAGAAATCTGCCTGTCTCTGCCTCCCAAGTGCTGGGATTAAAGGCGTGTGCCACCACTGCCTGGCTTATTTAAATTCTTTCTAAACATCATGCACTCTCTCATGTATCTGCTTCAGCAAAACATCCTTTCATATGTCTGCGTTGGCAAAACATCCTATTACAAGACAGCGTCCAAAAAAATCACATGACACAACTGAATTTCCAAAGAAACCAGAAATTTCCACTTCATAGGCTCTAGTGAGATGGCTCAGCAGTTAAGAGCACTGGCTGCTCTTCCAGAGGACCTGGGTTTGATTCCCAGGACCCACATGGTGGCTCACATCCATTCATAACTGCAGTTACAGGGGATCCTACTCCCTTTCAGTTTCCACATGCACTATGTATCATGTAGTACACAGGAATGCATGCAGCTAAAATACTCATATGCATAAAATAAAATCAAGATAGCCAGACAGAGTAGGACACACATTTAATCCCAGCACTTGTGAGGCAGAGGCAGGTGGATCTCTGCGAGTTCAAGGCGCTAGCTTGTTCTACATACTGAGTTCCAGGCTATAAAATGAGACTATATCCAAAATAAAGAAAGAAAGAAAGAAAGAAAGAAAGAAAGAAAGAAATAATGAATCTTGTCTTCTGCAAATAGAAACTTCTTTGATAACGAGGGTGGTGTGTCTACACTAATCTGTGAATGCAAGGATAGGTACTTATAATACAATTGGGAATTATACTAGCTTAAGAACACCGCAGTAATTTGTTCTCTAGGGTTCATGACTTCCTTAGTCACATGTAGTTGGCTAGATTTACAGTACTAGTCATGAATTCTCTCCTATTCAACAGTCTTTATGTCCAATTAGGTGGCTGTTGGTTAATACCAAGACATAAATGCCAAGGCGGGCAGTGGTGGCGCATGCCTTTAATCCCAGCACTTGGGAGGCAGAGGCAGGCGGATTTCTGAATTTGAGGCCAGCCTGGTCTACAGAGTGAGTTCCAGGACAGCCAGGGCTACACAGAGAAACCCTGGCTCAAAAAACAAACAAACAAACAAACAAAAAAGACATAAATGCCACTATATGCCCTTGGCTCTATCTTGCCATGCTGGTTACTGTCACAGCTCATAGGCTCTACAGCTCAGTAGGGTTGATGACTGTTTTTCTCCCTTAGCAGCTTACATATCGTGTTTGCGTACTATAAGAGCTATTCTTCAGAAAGGAGGTTCCTCGGGTCAGTTACAGCTTGATTCTGCTAAGTCCTGTATTAGAAGTGTGTAGTGTCTTCATTAATAGAATCTTACTTTCACGTTCTAGAAGGCAATCACGGGCAGTGGCAATAGCCTACATTGTTTGGGGAGACTTTTGAACTTCTCCTGGTCAACAAGTCAAACAGAGGTGTAGAGAGGTTCTCTTATAAACATCACCTGCCAATTAAAAAAAGCTAATGGCCAATGAGCTGAGGCAGGAAATAGGAGGTGGGACATTGGCAGGAAGAGAGAGGACTATGGGAAATAGTAAGAGTATAGGAAAGAGAGATGAAGAGGGAAATCCCAGAGAGATGGACGGAGGAGGCATATGTAAACCAGCAAGTAGATGAACTCAGTGAAATGCTGAGGGAGACACTGAAGAAATGCAGATAAAGAAATGGGCCAGGACTGAAGGAGAGGTAACTAACCAAATGGTGTACGTAGAATAGTTTAAATGGGTTAAATAAGTTACGAGCTAGTCAGGGAATGAGCCAAAGCTTATGGCCTAGGCCTTTAATAACAAATAATTAGTCTCAGAGTCAATGCTGTTGGGAACTAAGTGGCTGGGAGGAAAAACAGATTTAAAAATATTTTATTTTTATAGGGAGACTTCCCATGCATGGCACTAGGACTTTGGTAAGTAATTTATGCTTCTTTAGGGGATGATTATTACCCCAAATAGCAAAACTTTATTTGAATTGTTTGTATGTGCATGCACACACACAAACGTGTGTGTGTTTCTGAGTAAGCATAAAATAATTGTTTCACTGTGGCTTTTATGTTTGTCCTTAGTGTTATTTAGTCTTCATTTTTTACAACAGATGGATTGATTCCATCACAGAAATCCACAACTGGTCAAAATGCGGAGAACAAGGGACTGTGAGTACCCATCTCCTACTGACACATCTACAATTCCACCCCTATACCTAAGATTCACAGAGGAAGGAATGGGAAGACTGTAAGAGTCAGAGGATCAGGACTGTTACAACATAGTGTCCTCTATACACACCAGGGAGTTGCACCCACAAAATGTGAACAATACAGTCACCTAAACAAGACCTAGACAATGACAACACCAATTGACATCCCAACATGGATGGGAAATCACACAAGGACCCATCTCTAGATTAAGAGCTACAGGCAACTAATGGCTGCTAAGAGAAGCATCAGTCTTCTCCAGGGCCAAGCACACTGATGGGTTATCCAGTCCCAAGAAGTCAACGCTAAACACTGTATATATGAGCAATGCTAAGTGGACCCAGCTGGTTGGATTTATATATACTTATGTAAATGGATAGACAGGTAGGTAGGTAGGCAGGCAGAAGACAGACAGACAGACAGACATGTAAGAATGATAATTAAAGAAGAAAAGGTGATGAAAGTTGAGAGGGAATCGGGGAGGAGTTGGAGGGGAAATAGTGTGTGGAAGAAATGATGTAAATACAGTGCTCAGATTTAGCTCCTAAAATCAAAATGAGTGGTTTTTTTAAAAAGAGAGAATGATAAATTCAATGGAGGGTTCCACAATGTAGTAAAGCCAAGTAAATAGCCACCACGTCCTACTTCATGATACCTAGCCCCCAAAATACTACGTATGTGAATTCATATGTCACTCTGGAGGGCAGAAAGTTGAAGGGATATGTGATAGACTTAGCTTTATTATTGCCTGGGATGAGCTAGTACACTGGGAAGTGTTTAATGCTCATCTTTATTACTTCCAGGCTTCTCTTGGGCCTCAGACCCTTAATACAATGAGAGTTCAGCCATTACAAGTATTCTTTTATTAAGCTTCCTATTACTGTAATAAAGTACCCAAGGTAATGAACTTTAAAAGACAAAAGGTTTATTTTAGTTCACAGTTTGAGAGACTTCAGTTCATGTTGTATTTGGTCCCATGTCTTTCATCCTGCAGCAAGACAATATGTCATGGTGGGGAGCAGCAAAGCTCCTCGCATCATGACCAAGACAGGAAAGAGAGAAGAACCAAAATCCCCATTCAAGGGCATACGCTCAATATGTTCAACAAGGCCAGGATTTCAAATGAGTCACCTCAGGTGAGGACTAGAATCAAAGAAACCAGCCAGGTACCAGGACATGGCTTCCTGATAGGTCATAAAACCTGAGCCAGTGGAAGATGGAAAATGTCCCAAGACAGTCTGAAGTGAGTGCAGAAGGGACCCTATGGTGCCAAATAGAAAGGGGGAGAGATTTGATTATCCACACTTTGGATATTTGGAGATTTGATTATCCCATTCACTTGAAGTCTCACAAATCTTAATGGAACAGAATGGATTTGAGGTTTTTGATGTCCTGAAAGTTATCAACATTGAAGGATAAAACAATGAGTTTTAGAATCTGAATACTGAATGCTTACCTCCACTTGAGAAATCTTGTTAGAACACAGTTTATCTATTCAAGAGGAAGTAGTAACTTCTAGCAGGCTGTAACCGTAGCTTTTTATCCAAATCAACAGCAAAGAGAAGCACAATATAGATCATATATTAACAGGTTCTGAAACCAAATAGATTAAAGCATCAGACATGAACTTTAAACCAACAGCTTGTTGATATTAATCTACAAAACTTGGTAGTATTTTTTTTAACTTGGTAGTATTAAATAGTCATTTTAGTGATAACCAACAGAGTAAAGGACTGAGGAGAAATACTAAGACCACAAGGATATTTAATGGCCACCTAGAACAATCCCCTTTGTTTTATAGAAGAAGCTGATGTCAGGGAAGATATTTTTTCTTTTAGTTCTAAAACATAACTGATGATAAACCCTCACCTCCCTTCCAGTGGTCTTTTCTCAAGGTTTTTCACCTCAGCCTCTTTGATTCCATCCATCAAGGGAAACTAACAATGAAGTTCTGTTGTCTCCACCTAAACCTTCCTCTGTCTCAGAAGCAGAAGAAGGCAGCTGAGAACCTGTGAGGTGAGAAGAGCTCCCAGTCTCAGCAGTGATACAGCCCGCGGTCCCAGAGGCCCAGAAGAGCACATGATTGGAGGGGTCAGGAGAGCACCATTCAGCCCTCTTCTCCCCTTATTTGCTATCTGATGCATTTGAGGGAACTCCGCAATGGTTCTGGTTCCTCAAAGTTGAGAGAGGGCAACAAGGGCTGTCAACAGGTCAATGATGTAAAGCAATCAGTCAAAGGAAGAGGGGGAGAAACATTGGCATGAACCCAACAAAACCTAAGCTGCATTCATCTGGACCCTTTCTGGTCCCCGGCAAGCCTTATCTTTCAGTCATAGTTTTGTATATGTCTTCTTGATTGGGCCCTTCTAAACTGTGTAAGTGCAGGCTCCTGATGATAGGATGTACTCAACAGTTCGGTGTCCCCTAAAAATGCCTGGAAACTGTCTGTGGTCTGTTTCATTAGCTGTTCCAAGTTCAAATGACCACTTTCTGGCCCTCCTTTCCCAATGATAGGATTCAAAGCAGAAGAGATAATGTTGAAACTTCTACAAGCTAAGTGATAGATAGTCTTTTTCATATGAATATTTAGGATCTCTTTCCTCTTAGTTTATTATTGAATTTAATTTAACAGTTTCTATTGAAATTATATTTCTGAGCAACAAGGATAATTTAAGAAGCAATTACAAATGAGATGTTCAATAGAGCTGTTTTGCATATTTATTGCATTTTCATATCTTAGAAACAGGATAGAGGTAAAAAACAATAAAATCTTGATTTCTATTTAGATAGAGATTTATCATTATTTGTGAGATATGTCCACCATGGTTTTACTTTAAAACCACAAATAAAGTTTTAACAATTGGCATTTTTCTTGTTGAGAGGTCTGTGGTCAGACTAAACATCTCACAGAACCTGATTAGACCCTGAGGTTTTCAAATTCAATATTCAGCAAATATAGAGCACTTCTTTGGCCATAGAAATAATTAAGAACTTCAGAGCTGATGTAACTTGCCTGAGCCTGCTTCACTTTCCATGATGACATGATAATCAGACATAACCTCTTCTTGTATTGTGTTCCATCATACATAGGTTTAAGGCAGAATAAATCACTCATAATTAATCTTTTCAGATTCTAGGTGATGTTGCTTTAGGCTTTTCCATCATCAAGGTCTTCATTTGCCAATAGTCAAGTTAGGGAAATTTTATGTTATTAAATGCTTTCTTTTTCCTCCCAATTATCCTGAATCTAGAAAAGTAGACACTCAGTCATTATGTGAAGACAAAGGAACATTGAATAGTTAATTATACAACAGCCCAAACTGTCCATTGTATATTCATTCTTATAATAGATTGCTAGAGGGTGAATTAGCATATTTAGTTTGAAATCTTGTAAGATAGAAATGGGATTGTTTTTAGTGGCTAACATTTGCGTGGCAGCCTCAGAGTACAAAGATGGCTGCTATAAAATGCACAGAGCTCCAAATAATGGGGAGGAGGGTGTTCTGTCAGTGAGTCACATGACAAGGTGTGTCTGATGATGTCTAGGATCCATCTTTTCTGAATTCCCACAGTATCACTGTGATTCTTCTGGCTTTACTCACTTCCCTAGAAACAAACCCTCTCCATATGACAATCTGAAAATCAAATATGCAGAAACCATTGAGTTGTAGCATTTTCTATAGTGTTCTTTACTGGAAGAGATCTCCAAAGGTCACCTAGTTCGTCCCATCTCCAGCCAGGACTCTTCCTAATACTGAATATAGCCATACAGTGATCTGCATTAAGAAAGCTTTTAAAGATCCCTGGGGTTGGTAAAAAAAAATAGCTAATATTGGCCTGATTCATAGAACAGTATTATGTGAATGTCAAAATAGCCACCTTCATCAAGGAAGACATCCATCAGGGCTGTTAAGTGCTAGGGCCAGCTTCATGAGAAAACACTTTACTTTCTCAGAGAACCGGTGGTAGATTAAAGAAATGACCAAGTGTGGTAATAGTTCTTGTTTAGGTAGTTCAATGCTTGTCAAAAAGGAAAGACTGTTAAGTCAAAGACCACAGCAGGAAACTCTAGAGGTGACTAAAGAGGAACAGTTAGGAGGACTTCTAACAAGTCTTTTCAAATAGCGGTAGAGTGCAGAGAGGAAGCAACTGCTTTAAGCAAGATCTGATTAGCATCAAGTTATTGAGAGGCAGATAATAAAACATATGAATAATATCAACAGACCTACTCATAAAGTATCCCCCCCCCCAGCAGCTGAGATTGCTAGAACTAGAATTCTTTCAACTCCCTGAGACGGTGCATGAGGACAAGAATTCAGGCGTAATCTCACATTCCCAACACAACCAGCACATTGCTGCGGATCATGAAAAGTAATCTTCCACTGTTGTTTAGACTTTTGAGTTATTAAAATAGGAGTGATTATACTGAAGTCTAAAAACGTAGTGGAGTGAGGTTCCTGTGGGACTCATTTGCACCTTTAAGTTTTTCTGTTGAGCTGTTTAGGAGCTTAAGAAAATGGGGTAAGGCAGGAGGAACGTCCTAACTTGATAATTTTATAAAGCACACACTTGCTTTGACGTGTTTCTATTGCACTTTTCTTCACAGTTACATAACTATGGGGTAACCCAGGAGCCCTGTTGATTGTGGGTTCCTTCTGCAGAAGGGAGACTGAGTGGAAATAAGAGTAGAGTGTTTTGTTTTGTTTATTTTTAATCTACCCTCTGGCCAGATTTCAAATTGTACCTCTTCTAAGAAATTCATTTTAAAAATTCCAATGTTAAAAACAGACAAGTAGCCAGCGATGGTGGCTCACACCTTTAATTCCAGCACTTGGGAGGTAGAGGCATGAGTATTTCTGAGTTCAAGGCCAGCCTGGCCTACAGAGTGATTTGCAAGACAGCCAGAGCTATCCAACCTTGCCTCAGAAAACTAAACAAACAAACAAAAAAGGACAAGTACTCTGTGTTCCCAGCCAGAGCTTAGTCTAGCTTATAGGAAGAGGATGCCCTTACTACTGGCTTCTCCCAGCCTCCTTTAGATAGGAAATAGCCCACTGGGAACTTTTTGATGAGCAGCTGCTTTGCTCAGAGAACACAAAGGATAAAGAAACAGAGTCTTCAGGTCACCTTTCCTCTTCCTTTTGTGAGAACAGGAGAAACAAGAAAAAGCAGATCTCCCCAAGTGTCCCCAAGCTGGACTTTCAGCATTCCTGCAGTGGGTACCTGACCCTTGGGTTAATGTGCATGTTCACCATAAAGCCAAGGGCAAAGAGCTATTTCCTAGCTGACAGTGGTGGTGTGCACGCCTTTAATCCCAGCACTTGGGAGGCAGAGGCAGGCGGATTTCTGAGTTCGAGGCCAGCCTGGTCTACAAAGTGAGTTCCAGGACAGCCAGGGCTATATAGAGAAACCCTGTCTCAAAAAACCAAAAAAAAAAAAAAAAAAAAAAAAGAACTATTTCCTTAGTGTTTTGAATTTATCAGAGTAACTCTCTGCTATGAACATCAGATTTTTCCAGATAATTATGGATAATTTGCTTTGTACTTACAACCTGTAAGAAGTGTCACTTTTGCCAGGCGTAGTGGTCCATGCAAAACCTTAACTCCAGCACTCAGGATGCAGATACAGGCAGATCTTAGAGTTCAAGGCCAGCCTGGTTTACAAAGTGAGTTCCAGGACAGTCAGGGCTACACAGAGAAACTCTTCTCAAAAAATAAAATAAAATAAAATAAAATAAACAACAACAACAACAAAAATAAACAAAACCGAAGAGGAGGAGGTGATGGCGGGGGTGGTACTTTTAGGTTACCAATGTAAATAAACTCCCATTTTGAAACTGGATCAGTTTAAGGAATCAAAATGAAAGGGATGTAAGAAGAGGCAGAGAATAGTAGATTCTGTAACTTTTATTACCAAAAAAAGGTCAAAATCTTTACATGCTATGCATGACATTAAATGTCATATATAGGGTTCACTGCAAGCAAATCTTTTAAAAATATACATACTGTATATATTTACACTTCAAGTTTGAGTAACTGATGCCAAGGTATAATTCAGATTCTAATCCTTACCTACCCTGTGGATTTGTTCTGCTACTAACTAAACAGTGATTGTGTATCTTCACCCAGGCACGGGAAGAGGTAGGAGCCACTTTAACTAAACAAACTGGAGTACGATATGAAGATCATCATTGAAGCAGCTTAGCTACATCGAGGAAACGCTAGCTAGCTTTGGTCATCTCAAGAAGCTGAATAGATGTAGTCTGTCCAGGAAATTAAAACTGAAGTAACGTCAGAGAGGTACGTTTTTGACCACATCAGACTAAGAAGGCCTGCCACGCTGCACCCAAGAATTGTACATGACTCGCATAGCAGTGTTTAGGCTGGTAGCTAGACACCTTTCCCCTGATGAGGCAAAAATAATATGCGAATAAAAGATATCAAATATATATCTCTATACACAGCCTCTGGAACTCAGAAGCCAATTTAGACAATTCCTTTGCCAGGTAAAATCCGTATTAATTTCTGCCCAGGCCCACCTCCATTTCAAACTAAGCTCTCAAGTCTATACAAAGGTGGGGGGTCAGTCTGTGACTTCTGTAGACCAAAGGTCCTCAGGGCCTCAGGAAGGCTCTTGAGCCTGGGAAGGGCTTCCTAGATTCCGGCCAGACTTGATGGAACTTGTTTCTGACCGGGGAAGCTGAAGCGAGGCCACAGAGGCCGCTGTGGCCAGAAGCCCCTCTCGTTCCCTTTTCTTCTGTTTCATCCTACGGTTCTGGAACCAGATTTTGACCTGGGTGTCATTCAGCTGTAAACAGTTGGCTATCTCGATGCGTCGGGCTCTAGTTAGGTACTTATTGAAATGAAACTCTTTCTCTAGCTCTGTCAGTTGCTTGGTGCTGAAATTCGTACGGATGGCACTGGAGGGGCTTGTGGCTCCATATTCGGACAGTTTGCCTGCAACATAAAGACAAGATGTGAGCAGGAAAAGGAGATGCTAAGACTATCCAGTGGGACTTAAGAGTTAGGATCAAAGTCACAGCACAGCTCTCCTGAGTGATGGACACAGCTGGACCAGAGGAAGCGCTCTACCGAGGCCTCTGTCCTAATTTTCTCAGCTCCTGGGGCATTTTCTGTCTCTGGGCTCTGACCTCTTAGAGGCAGAAGCTCTCTCCAGATCTCGGTGGCTACACGTTCCCGGCTCTTCTCGGAGGAAGCGGCTCCCCAGACCCCAGGTGCCTCCCCCCACCCCCAGCGCCCACCTCCTTACTTTTCTTGGGGGCGTTCCTCTTCACTTTCATCCACTCGAAAGTGCTGTGGGCGGCCGGGAGGCCGGAGATGGGAGAGGCGGGCTTGGGGCAGGCTCCGGGGGCCGGGGACGCAGTCTGAAAGGGCCCGGGGTGGCCGTCCGCGGGCTCCTTGAGACACGCGGGGAAGGGGCCAGGCTCGCCAAAGGCAGCCAAGTCCACCTGGCCGCTGAGCAGGAATGATCCTCCTCCGGAGAAGACCGCCGAGGTGGCATAGTGGACGTGAGCCCCGCCGTCGTCCGCCGCTCTCCCAAGTGCGCCCGGAAAGTCGAACGCCGGCCCGGACCCCAAGAAGCCATACTCGGCGGCAGAGGCAGGTGCGGCGCCACGCTCGTAGGCTCCTTCCTGGGTGCAGGGCGGGTACCGGGGCGCGGCGGGCTGCGGGCCCGGGGGCTGCGCGGGGGCTGCGGGAGGTGACGGCGTTGGCCGGACGGTGGCCAGGGGCAAGCAGCTCACGAAGGCGCCGTCACCGCTGCCCAGGGGGAAGGCTGGCTGCAGGGCCACAGGGCGCGCGTCGGCGCGGCAGAACTTGGGTGCGAAGCCCAGCACATCGCCGCCTACCCCTCCGCTGCCACCGCCCGCGGCGCACGACACGTACTCCAGGTAGGAGCTCATGGCTCGCTCCGCGCGGCCCAAGCGCCGCACCCTGCCGGTCCGCGCAGCTCCGCCTTCCCGCTACCCTCGCTGCCCTCGCCGAGCCATGGCAAGCGAGCCCGAGGTAAATAGTGGTCTCATATACTGGCGGCGGCAGCCACGTGGCGCCAGCCGGCCAATCGGCGCCTTCCCCGCACTGGCCGGTCCCGACTGGAGTGCGGTTCCAAGCGCCTGTCCTGCTGCCAACTTAGCCAAAGCGGCCGGGGGCCTCCGCCCAGTCCGGGAGAGCGGCGCCGGCGGAAGGGCGGGGCGATAGCCCTGGACATCAGCTCCCCGGACAGGTATTGCGGGAGAAAGGCAGTGGAGGGCGAGGGATGCTGCAGTCAGGGCTGGTCCCTCTCTAAACCCCTTGGACTACTTCCCGGGGAATGACGGGACTTGGAGGAAGCTGGGTAACTTTATTGCCTTTGCCCTGCGGGGACTCTACCCAGCCCTCCCTCTGAGAAGGTCAAGTTACTCTTGTCTCCCTTTTCTGGGTGCATTCGGGTTTTCTTGACCCAGGAGTCGCTCTAGTCCTAAACCTTAGGGCCTTTCCCCTCTTTTCTGCCTCACCGACGACTCCTGGGAACACCTAGGACGGGGGATGAAATCATGTTCACTAGTTTTTCTTTGCACCATCCCCCACAGCATTCATTCCCTTCAGCTCCCCTTCCAATTTGTGGCGACGTGGTGAGGATGGATGTTTGTAGTGTCAGTGTTGATTTGGGCAGGAAAATAATTTTTTGTCTCGGGGAAGAAGCCGGACTTTCCCCTCTGACGAGGTCATCCGAAGACCATATCCACCCTGAGGCGGAAAGGCCCTTGCACAGTATTTAGAAGGCTGACTCGCGAGCTGCGCACGCTTTCAATGAGACTCTTGGCTGAAGGGCGCTGGGCATCCTGGGGACTGGTCAGATCTCAGAGCTTTGGACTGGCTTGTACCTTAAAGCAATCAAAGCTTCTATTCCACCAGATAAGTGCTGCGTTGTCTCTTGTGAGTGTAATCTGAGGGCTCACGATGTTAATGGGCTCACGTCTTTCCCTTGATAATATGGTTTGTTTACTGAGTGTAGAGAGACGGGAAGTAAAAGTGTAATTGGCACAGGAGATGGAGAGGAGAAGGGTTGTACAGACAGGCTTTACACTGACAAACTTTCCAACTTCCTTAACCATTTCTTTTCATGTTTTCCTCTTTAGGGCAGTAGGAAAATGCCAAGTTAAATAAATACAGGTTATGTACACACGGCCATAAATAAATGAAGGTGGTTTTCTAAAAGCCTGTATAGTGAAGATTCTAAAGAGTGTGCTCCTACTTTATTCAAGTGCCCTTGAAAACTTGATCTTTTGCAGCCTCTAAGTTAGAATGAGTGAGGTTTTGTTGTTGCTTTAGGCATCCTTTGGTCATGAAACAGCGATTGAGCCCTTGCCTAAAGTTCTGAAACTCAGGCATCATAGTCCAGGGGTGAACTCCTTTCAGGGCGGTGAACTTGTAAGTAATCAAAGCTACAGAAAAAGTATATTGTGCTGATGAGGCGGAGCTGGTGCAGCTTAAGAACCTAGACTTGGAAATGGACATGTGACGGAGCACGAAGCTACAAGAGCATGGGGTTCTTGTCATTGAATGGAAAGTAGAATCCTACTACTAAAAATAGACCTTGCACCTAAAACTACCCATTATTTGCTTTCCTGAAGCATATTTTTGACGATTCTGTCTTTGCTTGAAGTAGAAACTATACTAAAATTAAACGAGTAGCTATTGGTATTTGTACTATTGTTGCTATTTTGTTTTAACTATTGTATTGAGAGTGGACACTGGACAGGGAGGTTGGAGTAGGTTTCAATATTTGTTCAGACCCAACTGTAGTTCCCTGGTGAACCCATAACAGAGAGCTATGGTCTGTTTATCATTCTCTCTTCTTTTAGTTTTTTAGTCCTTGGGATAGCCTATGCTCTGGAGTTCAGACAGCTGTCTTCTTTTATTTTGGTTTTGATGTACTGGGGATCCAACCCAGGGCCTGACACATGCTAAGCAAGCACTCTACCACTGAGCTACATACTACATACTAAGCCCTTGAGTTGGTTTACTTGTTGTTTGTTGGAAACCAAACCTCTGGTCATTTCATGCCCAAATTAGCAGATGTTTGCCATCTGCACTAGGTTAAGGACATTTTATTATGCCTAGAAAAAGATATCCTTAAGCAAAGGAACAAGATTCACTTCTGACAAGATTCATCCTACTTCCATTTGCTGTACTTCAAATCTACAATATGGTTCTCTCTCTCTCTCTCTCTCTCTCTCTCTCTCTCTCTCTCTCTCAGTCTCTCTCTCTCTCTCTCTCTCTCACACACACACACACACACTCACACACACTCACACACACATGCACACATCACCTCTCTCTCTCTCTGTCACACACACACACACACTAGGCAAATTCTCTGTCACTGTATCCTCAGCTCATACTACAAAATAATCTTAGTTTATAACTATCTGAGGAGAGATTGGAAGGTATTATTCAGGGAAAATGTGCATAAAAATATGTGAATAGATGATATTTTTAGTAACTATCCAGTTTGTCTCCAGTGT
Source organism: Uromys caudimaculatus (assembly GCA_028551405.1). Classification (NCBI taxonomy): domain Eukaryota; kingdom Metazoa; phylum Chordata; class Mammalia; order Rodentia; family Muridae; genus Uromys; species Uromys caudimaculatus. The sequence goes on from CM052701.1 coordinate 94,235,890, forward strand.
GAACAGAATATGAGGGAAATGTCTTACAAATTATATTAATGTGTAAGTCCTGAATTCCCAAGGGCCACTTGCCTGCCCCTCTGAGTCTTGGTGCTGCAGGATCTCCCTGGGAGGTGACAGCTGAGGGGCCGATTGCCAGAATGTGTTTGATGTAGGAATGCTTTGAAATAGCCAGCCTGCTCACCACAGCAGTCATCACATTCCCACCCTCCCCCACTACCTTTCTCTCCGGTTCCAAAAGCTAGCTTCTCTTCTGATAGAAGAAGTGGCTCCTGGTGGCCTATCTTCTGTGTGTTCAAAGCTGATCTTAAGAAACACCAGGACACCTCTGCTGTAAACACTACTGTGCTAAGCCTTGGAGAAACTTAAGCACAATCAAACTCTTGACTCCACATATCCAAAGCAGAGGCTCTCTCTTTGCCTGTGGGAGTCAAATGTTTTATGCCAGACTAAGAGAAAAGAGATTAGGGTAGAGTTCTCTCAAGTATCTTCAGCAATCAAAGGATAGAAGTAAGGATAAAGAGGTCCCAAAGATAAGAATTTTAAACTTTTTAGCAGTCTAATAACAGGACCCTCCCTAAGGAAAGAGTTGAATGCTGTGCCTTTCCCAGAATCTTATAGAGGATGCTCATGGGCCAAGGCGGCTCCTGGAACTCACTCTGTAGACCAGGCTGGCCTAAACTCAGAAATCCACCTGTCTCTGCCTCCCAAGTGCTGGGATTAAAGGCGTGCGCCACCACTGCCCAGCCCAAGCCAGCTCTTGACACATGATAGGCATTTAATAAATGTCTGTTGGTCAGAAATAAAGAACAGAACCAGTAGTATAGTCTACTATAATTTAGTACTAGCTTAAATAAGAGTACCCTCAAGTTATTGACACCCAAAACTACTTTGCAATTATGGGATCACCATAGAGCAGTGGTTCTCAGCCTTCCTAATGCTGTGACCCTTTAATACAGCTCCTCATGCTGTGCTGACCAAGCACCATAAAATTATTTTCATTGCTACTTCATAACTGTAATTGTGCTACTGTTATGAATTGTAATATAAATATCTATGTTTTCCAGTAGTCTTAAGAGATCCCTGTGGAAGGATCAGTCCTCCTTCCAAAGGGATCATGAGAACCAGTGCCAGACAGTCTTGCCTAAGGTACAGTTTCATTGGGACATTGTGAGAGGTTTTGATCCAACTGGTCTGACTCAGGAATCTCTATTTTTAACAAGCTTCTTGTTACTCAAAATTACACTTTGAAATTTTCTGCTGTGGAAGATGGGACTGGGGAAACAAAACAGCAAGGAAATGCTTCTGTAGGAGGGACAGTGAGCAAAGTGAAAGACCAGTGTCACCTGGCTAACTGACACATGAGTATACCTGAAGAGTGTCTACATGAGTAGCTGGATAGAAAAGTAAGTGTAAAGGTCAAACTTAAGCCTAAGTGGTCTACAGCTCTAGAAAATATCTTAGAGACATGGTCAGTTGGGGCTAGAGAGTTAAGAATACTTGCTGCTCTTGTAGACCTGAGTTCAGTTTCCACCACTAACATTGGACAGCTGACAATGGCCTATAACTCCAGCTCCAGAGGATCTAATACATTTTTCTGGCTTCCTTGGACACTTCCACATGTGTGCTTATGTGCACACAGACACAAATATACACAGATTTGTGAGTGAGTGAATGAATGAATGAATCTTAAGTGGTCAGTAGGAAATTCACAAATTTTACTGACCAGTTAGTGTTTCCCAATGACTGATCACATTCTGCTAGTTATAACACTTAGCTTACCTTGAATGGGTAGGAAGTGAAATGTGTTCTTCCTTTCCTTAGAGAAACCCAGGAGTCCTTCTGAAGCAATGTTATAAGGACAGGAATGAGGATGGGGTTTTCAACTCTCATTTCCTTCCATCTCCCAGCTTATCTGGAAGGGGCATCTGAGTCTAAGGGATCCAGAAGGGGTGAAACGTACCTTGGCCTAACTTCCTCTGGGAAAAGGCTGATCTTCCACAGTGTAAGATGGCAAAGCTAGAAGACACCTCACACATAGAATGGGTCAAACTCTTGGTTCTAGGGAGAAAGTTGCTTTACTCAGGAGTTGAAAGAGAATGGTATCCTATCAAAAATGACAGAGATTGGGCTTTCCAGTCCATTGTCTTCTGACAGCCTGGACAAAGGACAAACGAAGGCAGCCCCTTTCTGGCATTGACACTACAGCACCCTCGATCCTGAGCAGGCAGGACAGTGTTGAAGGTGCCCTGGTTTCTCGGAGAGCTCTTCTCCCTTTGAGAGTTTGCTTAACCTGTGCATTAGACTTGTGTAGCTCCACCCTGAGTGTCCGAGGAGAATAGGTCCCCATCCTCTCCACCACCTTCAAGGATAAAGGATCACCACATTCCCATGGAGGTTGACTATCATCAGAACCCTGGAAGGACCATAAGAAATGACCCTAAGTCTAGTTCACTGGGTAGAGCAAGTATAAAAAAGGAACAGACATGAGATGGCGTGTGTTTGGTTTAGTATTTCTATTAGAAGGTTTGAGTCTTCTCTTTATTAATTTAAATGTTTTTACGCATATAGATGTTTTGCCTGTATATCTATCTGTTTATCACATGGGTACAGTGCCTATAAAGGCTAGAATAGGGGTATCATGTCCCCTGGAACTGGAGATACAGTTGCTAACTGCTATGTGGGTGATGATAATCCAATCCAGATCCTTGGGAGAACCAGCCAGTGCTCTTACCTGGTGAGTCATCTCCCAGCTCCTAATTTGTTGCTTTGACAGTTGGGGTGTAGCTCAATTGTACTGTGCTTGTTTAGCATTCACAAAACCCTGGGGTTCCATACACAGTATTGATGATGATGATGGTGATGATGATGATGATGATGATGATGATATTTATTTTTTTAAATAAGTAATAAATTGACAATTATATGGTTCATTCAAAGGAGTATGCAATGAAGTCTTTCTCCTACCCTTGTCCCCAGACATCTAGTCCCTCTTCACATAAGCAACTAATTTCATTCATTTTGTGAATATTTTTTCAGAGACACTTATTTGTTATTTATCTTTTTATTTTATGTGCATTGATGTTTTCCCTGTATGTATGTCTGTGTGAGGGTGACAGATCTTGTAGCTGCAGACCATTGTGAACTGCTATGTGGGTGCTGGGAATTGAACTCTGGTCCTCTGGAAGAGCATTTAGTGCTCTTTACCACTGAGCCATCTCTCCAGCCCCTCAGAGACACTTTGTACATGAATAGTTCATGTCTCTCAATGGTAGCGGGCTAGTCAGAGTCCTTGGCTCTTGTGTTCTTTGCTTTATTGTATTAAGATTTCCCCCAAACAAAATACACACAGAACTGCATAGCCACCTTTTGAAACTTCATACTGTCCTACTATGTACACTTTCCAAGTTGCTTTTACTAGTTCCTGTCAACGGGTCTTCATCTGTTTCAAACTTCTGCTAATAAATGCATATACACAAATTTTTACCCATTAAGAAATTCCTTGAAAATGGGCATTAGTGGCTCATGCCTTTAATTCCAGCACTCAGGAAGCAGAGGCAGAAGGATCTCTATGAGTTCAAGACCAGTTTAGTCTACAGAGTGAGTTCCAGGATGGCGAGAGCAACACAGAGAAACCCTGTCTCAAAAAATATCTTGACATGGAATCACTAAGTCAGAGTATGTATGTGCTGTCAACTTCAACACATTTTGCTAAATTGCTCATTTTAAAAGCAAAACAAGATAGATGTGTCTGTATGTGCTTGTAATTCCAGCCCTCAAGAGGAAGGAGGATCAAGAGCACAATCCAGAGGCTGGAGAGATGATTCAGTGGTTAAGAGCACCTGCCTCTGCTCTCTTAGAGGACCTGGGTTCGATTCCCAGTACCCACATGGCAGCCAACTACTGTCTGTAACTCCAGTTTGAGGGGATTTGATCCCTTCTTCTGAACTTCTTAGACAAAAAATATGGTGAACATATATCTACATGCAAACAAAACTATCATATCCAAAAAAAATAAAATAATTTTAAGATGAAAGAATACAAGGCACAATCTGGGCAATTGAGAAAGGCCCTCATCTTGTATTTCTATCAGTAACTTACCAGAGTTCCTGTCTCCTTACACCCTTACCAAATCATTGGGATATTAAAGGTTTGTCGTTGGGGCTTTTTTAATCTGATAAGTAGAAATTTTCATCTTTTATTTACCTTTACAGCATCCCATAAAATGTCATTTCCCCTTATCTGATCTATTTCACAGATAACTGGTACAGAAAAGACAAGCAACTGGTAGCCACGTGCCTGTGAATGGCCAAGGTCAGGTGCCCAGTGCTTTTCCTACAGTACGCCTTTCCTCACAGAGCTTACAGATAGACATATATTAAAAAAAAAAAAAAAAAGCCCAAACGCTTTCTGACATCTGCTAAAAGGTCTCCTTTTTAGTGGTCTGATACCAAGACCACATTTCTGTATGAATTCTCCTGAGAGCACCCCCTCTGGAAGCAGAGGGCTCTGATTACTGATCTGATCTGACCTTGCCCTGAGCATTAGCTTAGGTTCAATATCTGGGAAGCAGTAGGGTGGTGGTGTTTTTAATGTCCCTGGGACTTATTTCTCTGTGACCACCCAGGATCGCAGTATTGATCAACATGAGGGTGGGAGTAGGTTCCCCCTAGGTTTGAGCTTTATAGAGAAGATTTACTTGGGCTTGGTTAAGATAATTCTAGCTCCAGCACTCTCAAACACACACACACACACACACACACACACACACCCCTCATGATGAACTTTTGAGGTAAATATCTTTATTGACTGTTTCATTGATGAAAGTGAAATTCAGAAAGATTAAGTGAATCGCTTAGGTTCTTGCAGTGTATGGGCAGCAACGTGAAGCCCTGAACTGAGGACATTAAATTGCCCTCCAGCCTCTTCCTCCTCTATTCATTGCAGTCAATGGCTTGACTCCCACTCAAAACAGGAAGTCAGTCATTTTACCCACCCAGTTTATCTCCAAGAGCTGAGTCCAACCTCTTAATGGCTCTTCTTCTCAACCTTGTTCCTTTCTCTAAATTTGACTATCTCCTTTCTCCAGTTAGATACAGTGCTTCCAAGAGTTAGTTTTTCAGTCAGATAATGAACCTGATTCAACAGCTACTCCTCACAGGAGAGGTCCAGCCACCTCTGTTCGAACCTTGTAGAAACTCTCTTGCCAGCCATGGCCATTGGTCTTCCGTCTTTGTTTACTGCACAAGGTGCTTTCTCTGCTTGGCACGTTTGTTCTTCCTTGATCTGGAAAGCTCTTAACTCTTCAGAAAACCAAAATCACCTGAGTAGCTGGTTTGATTCTGCAGTATGGTTAAGGCCTCTTTTCTTTATTCCGGGAACAGTGTGAGCACAGCTATGTTATGGCCCTATGTTTTTAGGAGAATCTTTCTCCCTCAGTAGATTGAAGGGCACCTTCTGTTAGTTAGTGAGCCTTGTATCTATCTGACAGCACGATGCAGTGCACACAGGAACTGTTCAGTGGGTTGGTAGAAGATCAAGAGGACAGGACAAACTGAAACAAAAAAAGCAAGGTTAGCGTTTTTGTTTTTGTTTTTTTTGTTGCTCAATGGGTTGGGGTATTGTGTTAAGCTTAAATGCCTCGCCGTCTGTCTGAAGCAATTGGTAGTAGGACTTTTTTTTTCCAAAACAAGTTAATTTCCACCCAAAATAATGAGGACAAAGAAGGCCGGGGGAAGGAAGGACATTGTAGGACCTTGGTGAATGCTGAGTAATGCAGTTTACCCAACTGAAGAAACATTTCTGCCAGAGAAAAGGGCACAAAGGGTACTAGCAGAAAGCTTTTGTAATTTACAGAGAGCATTTGCCACTCCGGAAGTGGTATAGAAGTGTGTCACCACCTACTCCACCCAAACAGACCTGGTGCAAATAATTCCAAGGTTCATGACTGTCTGTAGAAACTTCCAGTCTTTCCTTTATACCACTAAAATGAACTTTCCAAAAAGCTGAAGTGAAAATACTTAATAGTCTTGCTGCTGCATTAGACAGGAAAGATGTTGTGGGTGATGTAGATGAATATGTACATATTTTTACTAAACTTTAAATGGAATTCAAGTTTACTCCAAGTTCAGTGGCAGCCTTGACCTACTTATTCCCACGCAAAGAGGCCTGCAGGCAGACTTGGGGACAATAAGAAACCTTGATTCATTGGGATTGTTCTTGACCTGCCTTCAGAGAGAGGGCTTTCCTTTCTAGGAATAGAGCGGCCTATGTGAGTGTCACTGGGGTAGGAGTGAGAATGCTGGGTCACAAAGGGTCAGGAGACAGCGTGGGTGCAGGTTTGCTATGAAGGTCCGTGCTGGTGGGCTGCGGTTAGAGCTCAGGAGTGGCCCTCCCTTCGGGTGCCGCGCAGAGATGTCCCGGATCTTCCCCTCCGGCGTGCCTGGAGCGCTATCCTAGTCGCTGCTGGGCAGGCGCAGGACTATGTGTCGCCCCCTCCCTTAGCGCTCACCCGGAGCGCCAGCGTCTCCTCCGCTTGCGGTTTCTGGTCGGCTCCCAGCTGGCCCAGACTTGCTCTAAAGTAGGAGGAACCGCTGTCGAGCGAAAAGTGCACACCGGGTGATTGATGAACTCTTAATAGGACTAACCTTTCCCGCCCCCCACCCCAGACACACACACAGAAGAACCCCACTCCCCATCCCGCCTCCAGGGCGGGCGCTGAGGACGCGGCCGCCAGCCGGTAGGGTGATTAACTCACCGTTTGTCTTTCTCCGAGAGATCTAGGTGGACGCGGGAACACCGGCGAGGTCCCGCAGTCGGGTCAGTGCGCGCGTCGTGTGGCCGCGCGGACTAAGCCGGCTTTGTGCCGAGCGCCCGACCTCCCGGGCAGGCGGCCGCTATTGTTCCCGCGGGCGACCGGGGCTCTGAGACTGGAAACCACACCAGCCTCCTGCTTACAGTGACCCTAAGGTCCGGGGACCGAATCGGGGCTTCTTTTGTGTTCTCCTGCCAGCCGCGGGGATGCAGTCGGCGCTGCTCCAAGGAATGGCAAACAGGAGTGAGGAGCACTGGGACCAACTCCCCAGAGCTCTCCTCGTGTGACCCACTTTCCTGCGCGGCCCAGAGAAGAAGGTGGGGAGGGCTAGGGTATTTGCAGGCCAAGGAAGTGAACAATAGAGACATTAAAGGGTCTTCCAGTCTCCTTTCTTTAAGAAAGGGCTTTGCTCACAGGCTCTCGCGGCCTGTTTTAAGTCTCTGCTCCCCTGGTCTACCATTTATGTATCTGTACCAAAAGCTCTCCGTAAATCCTAACTAATACCGGGATCTCCTCTTCCTCTGGTCCTCTTTAACGTTAAATCTCACTTTGGTAATTTTTCCAGATCTTATTGAAAAATGAGCCAGACTAGCCAAAGGAACCAGTCAACGTGTTTTGGTCATGGGCTGTGGGTGTAGCTTAGTGGTAGAGTGCAGATTTGTCATCCGCCATATTTACCATCAGTTTAACTCCCAGCTTGTGTTTTAAATTTAGTTATCGTTATTGTAAGATGAAGAACGTGAAGACATGTGCAACGGCCCCCACTCCCACAGACCTGATGGGAAAATATGGTGACATTTATATCTCTCTGCTACCGCAAAAGATTAGGCACCCTTGTGCCTTGGGCCTCTTGCCATGTGGGAAGTCTGTTCAGTTTGCTTCACACTGGACCTGACTTAAAATGGATTGTCTTTGAACTTTGCAACTAGACAGGCAGGACCTGAGGGAAATGTTTAAGGAAGGGCTTCAGGCCAAGTTTATAAATCCATTTGACACCGACCTTGGACCCCAAAGGTAAGAACATTTGTAGTGGAGTAGAAAACAAGGTAAGCGAAGGTACACTCCAGCACCAGCACAGCAGGAAGGGCAGAGGAGTCACCCATCCGGTCTTGTGCTATCCATCCAGACTTTCTGAAAGAGAAATCTAGAGGAGCCAGCCCTTAAAAATGTGGGTTAGGTAAGGCTTGGCTAGGGACAACTCAGTCTCAGTTTGTTAAGTGTCTCATCGCCCAAAGGTCTGTTGACCTAGGTTCTAAATATACCCTGTCTGGGAAGTTGCAATGTCCAAGAGTGATGAGACAAGACCAGGAGTGGGGGTGGGGGTGGTCTGGGCCTCCTGCCTCTCTTGCATACTCATAAACTTCTGTTGTTATTTTCTTTAAGTTTCTCAAAGAAGGACCAACTCCCAGATGAAGACCTTCCTAGACCTGTAAACTGGGATTACCCAACTCTTGACTTCACAAGGAAGTTTCAACCAATTCTCCTGGTAAAGCCAAAACAGACCTGTGAAAATCCCTTGAGTATTAAAGGTGTAAACAAACTTGTACCCCCCCCCCCCGGGGTCAAATATGCAGAAGGAAGAATTAGCTTCTTTGTTATTCAAACACACACCCCCTCCTGTCCTCCTCTTTACCCTCTCTAAAGGAAAATCCAGCAGATGGAGAGCCTGGGCTTCCTAGCCAGGTGACTGAGGAGAGCACTTCACTTGAGGACCACTGGAGTGATACCCAGTGAGGGAGAAAGGACAGTAGCTGGGGTAGGAAATCACTATCCGTTGTTAGTAGTTCTTATAGACAGAAATTTGAAAACTCTTGTTCAGCAAGGTTAGCAGCCTCTGGGGCCCAAGAAACCAATTTAGCTGACACATCTCTGATAGGGACTGGGCTTGGGGTTGAACCAAGAGGAAGTACAAGCTCCATATTCTCTTCCTCTCTCCCATTTGAAAGCCTGTACAAAGAAATGGTACAAATGGATGGTTAACTTAATGATTCTATCAGAGGCAGATTTTTCTCTGTCAGTTCCCTGGACGAGGTTGATCTGAAAGCTAGAAGGCAGAATATGTACTTGATCTCCCTTCCTTCCTTCCTTCCTTCCTTCCTTCCTTCCTTCCTTCCTTCCTTCCTTCCTTTCTTTCTTTCTTTCTTTCTTTCTTTCTTTCTTTCTTTCTTTCTTTCTTTCTTTCTTTCTTTTTGTTAACCTCCTTACCAGTGGCCAGGGCTACCCTCCAGGGCTTTCCATGGCAACTTCCCACCTTCTGGCTAACTCAATTGGATCTAGTCATTCCATTCCAGAATGGATCCCGAGGTTTCCCAGGATGTAAGGAAAACACGTTCCTTCTTCCTCCACCCCCACCTCCATTTTGCTGCAGGGCCATACCTCTGCCTGACTGCCATCCTATGTTAATCCACATTTGATTAACCGGACTGAACAACCAGGGAGGTTCAAATGACTGCCACCAGATTCAAGGATCTGATCTCTTGCCTTTAGGTCTAATGTTCTTCAACTCTACCGGAGATCCACAACCTTCCCAATCCTCCCCTACACATACACATACACACACACACACACACACACACACACACACACACACACACGCACACACACACACACACACACACTCACACACCCTCGCGCCCCAAAAGCTATGGAGAAAAAAGAAGTCTGCGCAAGGCTGGACCGAAGTCACCCTGCCCCTTCATCAAAAGAGGTAGACCTCCCAAGACCAACGCCCTCCGGAGGAACCCAGGCGCTCCTCCCTTCTGGCATCTATTCCGTTGTGGCTACTAATGCTGTCTCTGCAGAGGTCCAGAAAGGAAGCCGCTGGCACAATGGACTCTGGGCTTCGGGTAGATCTGACTGCTTTGGGGATCCTCAACCGAGTAGTGAAGCCTCGGGGGCTGGGGGGGAGAGGAGCGTCGTGGGAGAAAGACAAGCTAGGGTGATGCTTCCCTATCCATGCCAACTTCCCGCGTCTTGTCTTGAAGCGAGAGCGGAGGCCTGAGACCCCGGCGCCATTGCTGGCCAGGCTCCCCTCCCCCACACTTCTTTCTTTGCTTCTCGAAGACCCGGGAGGGAGGAGGCGGCGGGCGCCTGGGTGGATAGAGCTGCTATTGTGACCTTCCCGGGCTGAGCGGGGAACCCAGCGGAGTGTGTACTGCCCGCGGTGGCGGGGGAGGAGGTGACTGTGTGCGAGCCTCGAGTGCAGAGGGGGTGGCACCGGGAAATAAATAAAGGCTTGCAACCTCGGGCAGTTGGACCCTTCAGAGGGCGTTCGGTTGTGTTTAGACTTGGGTGCTTCCTAACACTAATTGCAGGCTCAAGAGGAGCGGAATTTATGGCGAAGGCCAAGACGGCTTGTTTATAATTTATGAAGTTTTAAATGGTTGTGCCGCGGGCCCAGCTCTCTCGGGCGAGCGGCCGCGTGGGAGTGTGCCCTCCCAGAACTCGCCGCCGCCCCCACCCACGCTAGAAGCGAGTGTGCCTATCACGTGACTCGCGTTAGTGGCCGGAAAGAACCGAGCAATTCTCTGAAGTCTCCAGAACTTCAGAAGGTAGGCGAAGGCGGCAGGTTTGGTCGAAGCGACCCCTCCCCCTTCCTCCAACATCCTCCCTCCACCGCCGGGCCTGTGAAGCTGCGGCTGCCTAGAGAGTGGGAACCCCCAACCTGACACTTCCTTAGAGCCTATGTGTGAGAGGAAGCTGATGTCAGCCGGGCTAGACACTGTTTAAAGTCTAATCCATGAAACCCTAAGCCACAGATGACACTTGGGGTTTTGCAGACACCCGCAGACTCAGCAGATACTCCTGCGGTAACACACCGCGCTGGGAAACGCCTGGAGCCATGATGCATTATGTATTTTTATTATTATTTATGGTACGAAGAGGAGATGAGAGAAACCGGGCTGAATCTAAACAGCCTGACAATTCATCTATTTAATATTTAGCCAGTTAAGAAAGGTGGCTGCGGCTCCCTACGAGGCAACTAGCATTTCTTTGATTTCTGTAATAGCTTAAAAAATAATTTCTTACAATTATAAATTTTGCCTAGGAATGCAAGTTTCAGAGAAAACAATGTTAAGCCTTGAGAGTGGGTAAAATATGCCTTCGATTGAAGTCATTTATTCTGTTGATACAATTCTACAACATATATACTTTAAACTTGCTCAAATAGAGTGAAATTTAGCAAAAGGATATCCCCTCCCACCCCCAGCCTAACATGCCATTTTAAAAACAGCACAAAGGAACAAGGAAACGAAATATTATTTTGAGCCATCGTTACTGCGCGAAACACAAACATCCAAATAGAAAACGATTGCTGTTGCACCAGAAGAGAAGGTCTTTCCACACAATGGGAATTTCACCTCGTGTCACCAGGCTGGTAGTGGGAGTTGCAGGTTTGCCAAACCAACTAGAGATGCGTGGGCGAACTTTGCTAAAATACAAAATAATTGAACCTTGTCTGAAGGCCTTTTTCCAAGTGCCCCCTTCTATAGAAGTGGGTGTAAGAGCTCGACCCTAGCTAGAGCCACACTAATAATATTTACAAAACGATTATAAAGTCTGTAGACTTTTTGCCCGTTTTGCACAAAGAAACAGGAGTAAGCAAGGTGTTTATATGCTAGGTTCCATTCATGAAACTTTTGTTATTTTACATTGTGAAGAATGTTTGTTTTCTTTAGAAATGAACTACTGACCACTACAAAGGAAACATTTGTGAGCACTTCCTAGGGGGTGGGGGGAGCCTGATGCTTGTCTCTACGTGATATTTTTTTATACCACTGCACCTTAGCTTTTCATAGCTTAATCCTTCCTGTTTCTCTTATGCTTTTTCTTTGATTGTCAGGGTTTTTCCCAAAGTTTAATTTTTATTACATAATGCAGTAAAATGACCCCCCCATGTGACGATCATGTATAGAAAGAAGTGACAGAAAAAACCGTGCAGGCGCTGCTCTGGCAAAGCCCTATTGCAACCTCCCCACTTAGAATATATCAAGGTTTGCATCCTCTAATTACTGCCACCCAATTTTAAGAGCTTAAATGCAATCAAGTATTTCTCCACGCCAATTTTGTGCAATAGGTTCCGAATAAATAAAATATTTTTCAGAGGGTCCTTTCCCCCAACCCTGGATCATACAGCAGGATAAAGACAGAGTGATCTGCTTGCAGATGTGTGTGATTAACACAGATACACTTCCAACTGAAAAAAGGTTTTATTCTAAATATTTGCTCAAATAGTACCAGACAATTTGAAATCAATAAGCTGTGTCGAGTGGTGAGGGCTTCGGCTGTTGAGAAACGACTAGCGTGAGCCGTGCTATGCCACCGGACTGCCTGACTCTACCCATGAAGGAGCATTTGTGATCTCAACCCTTTACATCAACTACAGACACCAGCCACGGTTACAACTGTTCAAAACTATTCTCTCAACTAGTTCAGACCAAGGGGACTAAAGAGGTGAAATGTGCCCCCACCCCAGGCCTGGGAGCGCGTACCTAGGCCAGGCTGCAGAATTCTACAAATATACACATAAATACATTAAGAGGAGGATAAATAATCAGGGAAACGAAATTACTCGCTTCAAATAATAAATACAGATTGTTTAGTCCGATGCAATCTTTACAGGAGAGGAAGGAGCATTATAAATTAAGGTCTCTGAAACTAAGCTAAAGAGAAGGGCCAGGCCCGGGGTTCTCCAGGCTCTAGTCCCTCTTCAGGACACGCCACGGATGGGTCTAGGACTTACCTTAGGGACACCATTACCAGATTAGAGTCCCTCGGTCCGCAGTTTATGGCACTGTCAGGTTTACAGGGGAGGATCCTTGCGGCTGATTTATGGCGAGTCACCCAAAGGAGGACGCGCCTGGAGGGGAGGCCCAGTCGTGTAGCCCGAAACTCGTGAGGCATCTGCCAGGCCAGATCGGGGAGGTGGGTCCCCTAAACTGCCCCTCGGGCCCCGCCCCGCCACCACCCCTGCCACCAAAACCAGAGAGGTAATTGCGCCTGGGCGGCGGCAACCGCTACAGATGTGTCAGTTTGGGGGCCTCGGGCAGGCGTCCCTGAGAGGAGTGGTGAGCCGAGAGATCTGTGTAGGTGGGATGAGGGTCGCACGGTCCGTGGTGATGGTTGCCAGGGATTTGCGCGGCGCAACTGTAGTCCACGCTGGCCGAAGACGGGTGCGAGAGGTGGCCCAGATTGAAGACCGGCCCGGACGCGGGCGCCATGGAGTCGACGAAGTTGCCACCCACGTACACCGGGCTGCCCTGCAGGTTGGCGCTGGTGAAGCCGCCGCCGTTGCTCGCCATGGGGTGGGGCTCGAACTCGGGCGCCGCGTATCGCTTCTGCTGCGGCAGGCAGCTGCTAAGCGGCGCCGTGTAGGCGGCCAGGCCGTACATATTGGGCTGTGATTTGGCGAAAGCGGGCGGCGAGGGTGCATCGTAGGCCAGGCCGGGCACCGGCGGCAGCTGGCCGGAGTAGGCCACGTGGCTCGCCGCACCTCCAAGAGGTGGGCTGCGCTCGGGGGACTGGCCGGCCGGAGAATGCAGGATGCCCTTGGCCTTCTGGTCCTTCTTGTACTTCATGCGACGGTTCTGGAACCAGATCTTGATCTGGCGTTCGGTGAGGTTCAGCAGGTTGGCCATCTCCACGCGGCGCGGCCGGCACAGGTAGCGGTTGAAGTGGAATTCCTTCTCCAGCTCCACCAGCTGAGCACTCGTGTACGCCGTGCGCACCCTCTTGGATGCAGGGCCCGGTGGGCTCTTGTCCTCGCAGTTCTCTCCTGGGCAAGGAGGGAGACAGAGAGGGTGCTGAGCGAGGAGTAAGGAATCCCAGAACGGAAAGAGGTGCTTCTCTGTCTCTACGTTCCTCCCTGGCTCTCACCTCCATCCCTGTCTAAAGCAGGGTGGGTCTTTGGAGAGGTAAAAGTCTGAGGGAGCGCACATCCCACATACCCCTGGGCCTACCTGTCCGTCGCCCCTGGAACCTCTCTGCCTGACTCTGCCCTCTTTCCCCCCCATCCTAGCCCCTGTTTCATCCTAATCCAAAGGCCACAAAGGACATTGTTGTGAGGCTAAAAGCAGCTCATGAGACACTCTCCCACCAAAAGAGCCAGACTTCTTTGAGCACCCCTCCCAACCTCTGCTGCTTGGGGCTGGGGACTAAGATGGGGGTTCTGAGGCAGCTCCAGCCTGCCTTGTTTGTTCACAGGTCAAACACTCCAAAGAGCAAAGAAGAAAGTAGGGGGTCTTGGCACCCCACTCAAGTCAGGTGCACCCAAAGGCAGGAAGGTGCTAATACCCTTCCCAGAGATACTGCCCTGGAGATTTGGGGGATCCCAAGGCCGGGCTGAAAGCATAGTGCATTTGGCATGTTAGGAGCAGCAGCCTCGCACTGGCTTCACCTCTCCTGCCACCCCTCAGCTGCTTGTCCACTCCTTCACTGGGAAGACAAATGGATTTCTCCTGGGAGGGAGGGCCTGTGTCTGAGCTAAGGAGGGAGGGGCAGAGGAGGAAGCTTTCAGGCAGGAAGACACTTTCCCTTAGGAGCAACAGCCCAGGGAGCATCAGGCCGAACAGAGACCTGATAACAAATCATATCCCGGGCTTCAGACTAGCCCTGGACCTGGAAAATAATCCCCATCAAGAACACAGAGCTAAACATTTTCAAGAAGCAGCAGTCTGAGCAACCAGAAGGCGTCAGCCCCTCACCATGCCCACTTTCTCTCAAACTCAGAATGGACCATGAGAAGTCTTTCTCAGCTCTAAAGTCTCCCTTTCAAGGGCAAGAAAGGGACAGCTGCTCTTGTTGCTAATTATTTTCTCCCCCTAGAACATGCTCTTCCCTGTTAACAGCTTCACTAGAGTGGGTTGAGTCTCACTGAGTTATGCCTTGAAGGCCTTGAAGACATCCTGGTTAGAGCCAAGGGCATCACTTTGCAGTTCTGTGGAACTGGGAGAAGAAAGGATGTTACCTCCTATTTTAAAGAGGCTTTTGGAAAGTTAAATTTTTTAAAATGGATGTTTATAACTTATTTGGGCATGGATCTTTTTCTTCTGTTTTGGGTGTTGTCTCTCCTTGGGTTTCTGTGTTAAAACAAGGTCTCTTAAAGGTTTCTGGGAACTCACTATGCTTTCCAGACTCTCCTTGAACTCAGTACACTCCTGTCTTAACCTTGAGTGGTGGGATTATGGGTGTACAAAACTATACCCAACCTATCTTCACATTTGAAGGGCTGTTGGATAGAAGAGGAGGCTGAGTTATAACCAGCAGCCTGGGGAGGCAGATAATATGTCAGTATAAAGAAGGACTTTCTATTAATAAGTATGCAACCAGTCCAGCAGTGGAACCAGCAATGAAAGAGTGCTCTATCTCTGCAAGGCTATGTACCCAATCAAAGTCACTGAAAAGGACAGACATTTCTACACAAATGAGGGTTTGGATACACTGTTGCTAAGGTTGCCCTTTTAGCTTCCAGTCCCTTGGTTCCCGGGTAATAGGTTCTTGGGGCCCATCTGAAGGGATGTGGTCCAGGGATGACCTGCTTAGAGAGCTACCTGAAGTGGCACAGCTGTTCTTCTGCTTCGAGTTCTGTCGGGATTCTTTCATCCAGGGAAAGATTTGCTTGCTGATGGTGGATGAGGAGCTAGAAGCATTGGGCCCACCCTTGGTCTTCTTGGCAGGCACTCCGCTTCCAGGATTGGTGGGTGAGGATGGGGGCAAGGTGGGTGGTGGAGGAGGAGGTTGTGGTGGCTGCTGCTCTGAGTTCAGACCAGGAGGTTGGTTGCCACCACCCCCACCCTGGCTGTTCCCAGTGCCAGGACGCATGCAGCTACCATTGAGTTCAGCTCCTTTGTGGACCGGGGCTCGGAGAGGTGCAGAGCTCTGGATGGAACAAGCAGAACTTGGGTAATCACTGTCCAGGGAGTTGGCGGCAGCAGGGGGTGGGTAGGGCTGATGAGGAGTACTGTAGCCATATGTGTCTGTGGCTTTGCTGTATCCATAGCCTCCAAAGAGTCCTGGGTTCTCATAGTATGCAGCCTTCTGCATGGTGCACTCAGGAAGCTCCAGGGCCTGCTGACCCTGCTCAAATAACATTGACTACCACTTCTCCTTCTCCACCAAGGCCAGTGTCTGCTGAATCTCGACAGAGCTGGGCGAGCTCCCAGGCTCCAGGTAACCTGCCAAGAAGAAAAGTGGAAGATCCTAGAGGGACTGTCATTTGCAAGATCAATCAGTATAGAAGGCCTAGAGCGTACTCTCAGCTTCCCACTCACCTCGAAGTGGAAGAAAGAGCAAGGTTCTGGACTGGGGCTTTTATGGGGCTCAATTTATATAAACTCTTAAAAAGTTGGAAAATTTCTCCTAAATGTAAGAAAAGACCTTTCCTTCTCCTGAACTCAACTTTAGCCTAGGGAAGTGGTTCCTTCCAACCCAAGATTCTCTTGGAGAATTGTCTTTCTCCAAGATTGTCAACATAGCTTTTGAGGCTGCTGGGAAAACAATTTATCACTGGCTGATTCTTCCCCTAAACTATGAGTTTCTAAAAGAGAGGGATTGTGTTTTATTCATCTACATATGACTAGCATTAAGCTCAGTGCCCTGTGTGTAGTAAGTGCACTAAATGATTATTGAATAGGTAGATAAATGGGTCACAGTCAGTCTTTGGATAATGCTAGGGTTTGGCTTTGCTTGGTGCTGAAATCAACCCCGGGGCTTTGTATGTGCTATGTGGGGTCTCATACCCCCAAAACCTTCATCTCAGTGTTGTGGTAGAGGAAAGAAAAAGCCCCATTGCACACCCAGAGTTTCCAGAGCTTCCTCCCAAAAGTATCTTTTCCACTTGGTTTCAAAACCACACCATCTTTTTTGAAGACCCAGACAGTCCACTTGGATGGCAGGGTGAGAATCCACACAGCTAGTTTTGTGGGTCAGCACTATGAAATCTATGGTGTAAAAAACTAGGTAGTAAAAGAAAAACAAGAAAAACGAAAAGACTTCCAGACTTACTTTGAAGAAAAAAAAAGTTTTTTCAATCACACTCTTCCACAGTCCTCCTTTGCCCTTCTTCTCCTCCTTCTAAAAGGCTGTCCCTGAAAATGGGTGATCTAGACTTTGAAATGTTTGTTGTGTGACTGAATGGTGAATGTTGTCATAACTTTATCATTTTCCTTTGGATCTTTACATAAATAGATATTATTATTGACCTCTGCTCTGGACCTTCCATTCTGTCCCACCTCCCACCCAACCTTTACCCAATGAGAAAAATTCTCTGGTGACATGATGAATGGACCCAGAATTGGAAGGTTGGGGGGGAGTAAGAAAAATTCTTCCCCTTTTGTGTGCCCTGACTCTTCATGGGGGATGCTTTTCCCACCCCTCTGAAAGGTTCCTGAGAAGTTAATGTATAACTGATATCATTCAATCACTTTTGTCTGTTTGATAAAGAAAACTCACAGGTCAGCTCTCTAGTTTTAATTCTTGATCTCATCTTTCAGGCAAAGTTTTTTTTTCCAAACACTCTCCCTGGCTTCCATCATCATGAGAGAACCTATCAGCCACTTCTGGCAAATCGGATTTAAACACAGGAACCAAAATACTTCTGCATTGATTTCCCCCTGTATTTACACCAGAAAGTCCAATCAACTACAAAGACTCTCCAAATTCGCCTTTGTTTGGTAGTATTGTTCCCCATTTTGTTTTAGAATATAAGTAAATATGTCACTTATCTTGATAAGAGATAGGGCCCTTCTCAGTGGGTTGCAGTAATACATAAATGTGTGCAGTTAAGATATCTACCTAACAAAGCTAGACTAATTTGTTTGATTAGTTTTCAATACCAATCTCTGGCTACTAGAGTTACCAAATGGACAGTTAAATCCTCATTCTGTGACTAATATGTATATGTTTGCTCCAGGCCAGAGAACCTGGCATGCTGGCTTGCTAAATTCTAGAGCTTTTCAGGGATCCTGCTTACTTCTGGATGTCTAAATGGTCACATCAGGCTTCTGAGACCACCAGAATTTGCTGCTGCTTTGTCATTCCTTGACAACTGTGGAAGCAAAACATCCCCCTCCTGCCTCTTTGTTGACTAAGTTTGTCTTGGAAGGTGGACTAGTCACATTAAAATAGATTCTTGAGGAACTAAGCAAGCCTGTGGGACAGATGACTTTGCATATTTTGTTCTGTGGCATTTCCCTAGAAAACTCTCTATATATAAAGACTCAGAGGTACAGCTAGAGCAGGCAACCAGAGCCATCTCCTGCCTGTTTACATTGTCTTAAGGAATTTCCAGGCCTACTTCACCGCTAATGTCCAATTTCTCCAGAAGCAGAGTTAGCAACTGTGTTGTTCTCATTGGGAGAAGAAAAAAAAAAAAAAAAGCCTTTGCAGCACCCACCAGAGCCCTAAAGAAGCCCCTCTTCCAAAGCACGGTGACCTGAGAATATTGTTACAAAACTAAAAAAAAAGAAAAAGGAAAAAACAGTTTATTTCATTCCAGAAATCCCTACTCCTTGTGAACTCTGCTTGAACCTAAAAAGCAGGACTGGGTCATAAATCATTTGGACAATGGTCAACTGTTCAGTGGCTCATCTTTTCGATCACACCCCCCCCCCCCTTTAAGGCTTTCTTTTCTCACCCTTTGGTACCTTTGCTCATTTGAGCACCAAGACCCAAATGCTTGTGTGTGTGTGTGGGGGGGGGGGTTCGGGGGAGGAGCAGTTGAGCAGGACTTCTTGTTTTGGAGTAGTCCTCTGTTTCCCTCTCTCCTTCCTCTTAATTCCTCCTCCTCCTTTTCCCATTCCCCCTCCCCTCCTCCAGCCCGAGGAATGGGACTGTGCTGCCACTCAGTCCCCTGGAGCACCCCTGGATCCCTTAGGGAAGAGTCGCCAAACAGGCCAATCATTTTCCAAAGTTCCTGGAAGTTACTCAACTCAATTTGGAGGCCTAATGGCAGACCCAGAAGACAGGGCCAAGTGGTTTCCAACTCGAAGGAAGACCAGGCACCCTCTCAGAACTCGCTCTCTCCAGCCATGCTGGCCCGCCCAGCATGGCCTAGCCTTAGAAGCACCAGAGTCCTGATACTTGCTCACTGCACTTAATTCTGCCCAGATCAATACCTAATATGATACCGAATAAATAAAAGGCGCTCACAGCAGCCAGGGGACAGGGTTATTAAGCAGCTGGAGCTCTCACGGTGCATATCAATGCACCTGTCATTGTGGTTTGTAACAAAATTTATGACTGTGACCACGGCAGCAGTAAACGCTTCAGTAAGGAATGAAAAGAAAAACACTTCCCAAGGCCCGGCACTTTTCAGAAGTGGAAAGCAGGCTCCGCGTAGGAGGCAGCACAGCAAAAGAATCCCCTACTCCGCACTTTTCCCGTTTACACACCCTGCGTGCGAGCTGCGGGATTATATAAAGTGGCCGGCGCCAGCCTGGCCTAGTAGCAGCTGTGCTCAGCAGCCCGAGTTGGAAAGAGAGGATCGCAAGCCCGGCCGAGGACCACAGACCTGCTGCCCGCCTGGTCTCGGACTCTAGGAGGCTCGATGGATGCCAGGCGTTCGCTCGCCCGCCCGCGGCGGCCGCGGGAAGGCCGCCGGAGAGGGAGGCTTGGGCTGGGAGGGAGGTCACAGCCTCTGGCTGTGTCTAGCGCTGCTGTGGTAGTGAATAGCGCACCGCCACCGTCAGTCCGGGTCAGTCCTGGGTGCCAGAAGTGGGAGGTGATGGGACACTGCTTGTGTCAGTTTCTCTTAAAATTCTTGGAGATTTAAGTTGGTCTAACCTCCACTCCCTATTTTGCCTAACCCGGGTCTTCCAATAACCCACGGATCTCATCCTGGAGGCCACGACTTTTATTGGGCATTCTTGTTAATTCAGTGGAACGGAGAGATGACACTCTTTGCCCTGGTGGCTTTGCTACTTCTGGGAAACCAGTCTTCAGGGGGTTTGCTGAAAAGAGAATTGACTGCCCACTTTCTCCCGACCCCTCAGCCTGAGCCTCTTCTGCCCTTTGGGAAGCCCAGGACGCCCATTCTAAATCACTCCTGTTTAGCCGGATAACTCAGTACTGTAACATACCCTGCATTTAAGACAGCGGACGCACTCTATTAAAGCGCCATAAATTTGAAGGCCAATGATCGGTTCTCATGTAACAGGCGGCAGTTCACACTGAGGTGATCCACTTCAAAGCCACCCTTTTTTTTATGTCTTGATGTATGAATCCTGGGATGGCTACCTTGAGTTGAAGGGGGGGGCATGGAAATGTAGTGCAAATTATTTATTTGTTTATTTAAATCACCTCCACTCACCACAATTTTGCATGTGTATTTTCTTGAATTTTATCTCTAACTCTTTTTGTAGGCTCTTCAGTTTCCTTTGGTATTCTGTGGAAGCAGATCTGGAACAAAATGGAAAACTCAGTAACAGCCGGTTCTGTCTTACAAACAGACCAGGAGAGCCTTTACCCCCTTTAAGGGTGTCACAATCAATGTGACTATTGTATGAGGTGCCTGCAGCTATTCCAGACGCTTTGGCCCCAGCAGAATGAAGACACAGTTGGATCCAGGGGAACTAGAGGGCAAAATCTTTGGCTGGATGGGGGAGGGGAGAGAGAACCTGGTCATGAGGAAAGGACCAGGGGATGAGCCAAGTGGGTCAGCCCGCTCTGAGAAGCCCTGAACGAAGGTGGGAGGAAGCTTACAGGTTAGAGGAACAGGAACGGAGGGTAGATATGTAGACGCACAAGGGTGGATGTTACTGGAGCTGCCCCCCCAGGGCCGGAGTAAACCAGGAGTTAGGCGCTAGCTGTATTCTGATTTGCACATATCTCTCTGGCTCAGCTAGTTTTCCTGGATGTATTAGAGAATACCCACACCATTCTGGGCCTGGACTGCTCAGTTCTGGGTCGGACTAGGCTATAAACCGCCTAAGAAACCAACAACCTTCCCTATCTCCAACCCCAAACTACGAACAAGCCAAACCGCTCACCATTGTGGCTGCTCAGCATGCGCTGGCCTCCCGGTCAGGTGAAAGGAGGGAGACGCAGTCTCTCTCTTGCATCTGCACTGTGCAATTTGTCGACTCAGTAGTTTGCAAACACTAAACTGCGCCCGGGAAAACCCCACACAAAGCGTTCAGGGCTCTTCTAAAGACTAGAGAGCGTAGCCATAAGCCTTTGAAGTGACCTTTGGCTCATGCTGCAATAACTCACCCCTTAATGAACACCCAACGGAAGCGCTTCAGAGAGATCCCAGCCCGGTAGGACTCCTAACTTCGCGCCCTGACTTCAGCTTCCCAGATGACCTGGGTTGGGGAAAGAGTCCTCATTTGTCTGCTTTCTACACCCCAATCCTCTTGGCTGCCCCCCCCCGAGGGTGACATAGTGTAGGTGCAGGGGTTATCAGGATGCTCAAACCTGTGGCCGCAGTCCCCAGACCGTTTTATATAATACAATCGCATGGGCAGACATCAACCTGCGCAGCTTGATCGTTTCTACTTATTTTTTAGAAGGGCTTCTTTAGAAGTAGGATCACTCCCAGAGAAGAAGAGCTTCGCAGTCCCAACGCATCTAGCTAAATTTTATTTTCCAGGCGCTGAGGAACCCGGTAAGTTCGTGCCTGGGCTTTCTATGGTGAGGGGTGTTCTCTGAGCTCTGGGTACAGGGGTCTTGGGAAGTGGAAAGGGGAAAGGATCCTAAGTTAGTTAGTTGGGTCACAAGCAAAACACACTTTCCCCAGAGCGCTCGTCTGCATTCCCCCCCCTGCCCTGCTTCAAGCCTTTGCAGCACTGGCCTAATTTTGGCTTTTGGGTGTCCCCAATCGTGGCCTGAACCAGGCTGGGCTTCATCTTGCCTGAGTTCCAACACACTTTTCACAGCCAGAAACTTCAGAAGCAGAAAGGGAGTCTTGTCCGCTAGCTGTTGGGGGAAGCTCTGACTCCAGACATACCCCCATACCCCACCCACCAGCAGTACCCAGGGAAAGCTCTTCAGGATAGGGCCAGAGTAGAGCCTTGGTGGGGATTATTGAAAATTTCGGGCAAGTTATAAGTGAGTGCTCCATGGGGCCAAATGAAATGCTGCTTGCAGTAATTGGATTCAGCTGACTAAGCTGGCAGGCTTGCAGCTCTGAGGCAATGAGCAAAGAAAAATGTCCACCGACTTCAAATTCTGATGGAGCCCAGTGCAGCTGATTGACAAAACAACTTTTCCTGCTCCCTTTGATGGCTCGGTCCTTGGAACTCAGTCCTCCTCCCACTAGGGACTGTCCCAACTTAAATTTAGACAGTGCTTCTTGTTTTGGGGTTCCGTCCAGTAAGATATGGCCCACTTCTGCTCACAGGGCCACTCACTCTTGCCTTGGTTGGGGGAAAGACCTGTGATATTTGTCTTCTACGCTTCTAGCCTGAAGCCACGAGGAACAAGTCAACAAAGGATATGAGGAGTGCAGGAACCAATATGATTTAGCTTTCACCACGTAGCGTTATTTGGAGAGAAGGACCCAGAAATACTAAACCTGTTATCATTGTAATAGCCAAAGCCTACGCTGATGAGACACTGGAGAACCCTCTCAAACTCCTCAGGGTAGTTTTTTTTGGGGGGAGGGTCTTTAATTTTGGAGACATTTTAACTCCTATGGGGGAACATAGGAAGCCAACAGCAAGAGGTAAAGGCTGAGTGTGTGGAGGTGGCTCCCAGAACAATGCAGGGAGCTGGCTGGCCACACAGTTTCTTTTAAATATGGATAAATCAACCCTCCTGCACCCAGCCCAGCAGCCCAAGACACAGAATTAATATGATATTCCATCTTACTTTGGCAGTGACAGTGTAAAAAAAAGAAAGTCTCTTTTTATTCATTTCATTTTCAGTCCATTCTCATAACTACACATTTACCCTCAAAATACCAACTCCATCCCCTAGTCCGCTTAACAAACCTATTCCTCCAACTGCTATGTCCCCCCCACCCCCAATGCTGCCGGCCACCCTCTAAGCCTGGTAAGGTAGTATCCTCTTAACCTTTTGTAGGCGGAGAATGTCCCCATAAAAGCGCACCTCGTTACGATTAATCACCGTCCTCGATGTATATGTAGAAGTGTCTGTAGGGCTGCGGGCTGCCTCACCAATTGGCAATAATCAAGATCACAGATTACACAAAATAAATCATATTTAGTATCCCGCTCAGGGCAGCAAGCAGCCCTGTGCCCAAAGATTTCCATTTTGTCATGCAATTGCTTACCTGGATCCCAATTTATCATAAACCTGGTGTCCTCGGTCTCAGAGTGGGCGCCAGTGGGGGGCAGAGCTAGCCTTCCCCCTTTGTCTGCAGACAACAGTGTCCCAACCCTGGTCTTGCGCGCTTGCAGACTCGGCCATATACCAGAGCACACGGAATTCCCGGTAGAACGGAACCAGGCTGAGGTTCAACTACCAATAAACGCTGGAGGAACGAGTTTGTAGTCCCCAAGCTGGCTTCGCCTGCGCTGCTCGCTGGTCGGTCCACCCGCCCGCCGGTCCGCTCCCAGGCCCAGAGCGGCGGCCACTGGCTCCCCCACCCACTCCTGGGTTCCTGCCCAGCCCTCCCAGGCCCCCCAGAGCTCGGGGTTTGTTTTGCTTTCGGAACGTGGTCCTTTCTGAATTTGGAGAGAGCCCCGGAAACCCCCTCATAGTCGGGAAATACAGACGCTGCCTTCAAATGCGAGCATATTTGTTCACGTGACCCCGAGGGAAGATTGTACTGATTGAGGCTGAAACTTTCACGCCATCCAGCCCAAGAGCGCAGCCAGGCCTGGGGGCTGGGAGGAGGGGCGCAGGAAGCTTGGGACCCAGGCGCCTTCCCCCGGAGCAGACACTGGTGGGTGAAAAAAGGGAAGGCTCCGTCCTCGCAGCTTGGGATCAGCGCAGCCACAGCGTGGCCCAGTGCGGTGGGATGGAGGCTTGAGAATCTGTCCGGGCAAAGACCTCTGACCCCGACCCGGCCTTCTGCCAGACCTACCAGTGGATTAGACATTTTAAAGGTTGCCTCTTAAAAGCCTTTTTGGAACAGGGCTATGGAACAGAAATCTGGGACTCCTTGGCTTCCTGTACTTCACATCTGCATGCACCTAGACAAGATACCCTGCCCGTCTGCCCTAGGTTGATACCTTACTATCCCCACTCCCTGCCAGGTACTTAAGCTGTGTCTCAGCACCCGCTCTTGCCTTAAGGTGGGACCCGCTGGTTCTCAACTCTAGTCTGTCACCCTGCCACCACCGGCTCTCCTTGGAGGCGCTGACTGGGGTTCGCAGACTCAGCAGGCAAGCTGCCACTTCTGAGCCAGAAAAAAAAACAACAACAACAACAAAAAACACCTAACAGCAGGGCAGGACCCGGTATGATCTCCTTTCTTGCAGCGCCGAGCACTCCACCCAAGTCCTTTGGGGTCTGGAGCCACATAGGTGAGGAGTCCCTGCCCATCTTGACCTGTGTGATTCCAGATCGGCTCGGAGCCAACGGGATTCCGCAGGCCAAGACGCAGATTCCCGCTTCCTACGGTAGCTCCAAGAGGCCAGGGAGGGACTACTGAAACGGGCTTACCTGGGATAAGGAGATTTCTATTTTAAAATTACTGTATCAGAACACGGTCTCACCACTCTGCAAGTGGCTAGAAGAGATTTGCGGTGGGTATTCTGCATGTGGGAAGAAGAGTTAAGCGAATCTAGGCCAGGGCTCATTCCTGGATTGTAGCGAGCTCCTAACCTACCTCTGTCAGGCCTCCCTCACCATAGAATCTCACTCCATGGGAAACTCAGAATTTGACTTTCTGAGCTTTTTTTTTTTTTTTTTTTTTTTTTTTTTAATAGCGGTTCTGCCACGGAGTTGATGCCCCGATATGGCTTGTACAGCCTCCTACCATCCTAAGAGAGAAAGTTCCTCAAAGCCATAAATGACCACGGGGGTGAGGGGAGGAAAAAAGGTTCTGAATCGCCAAGGTAGAGAAGTCCGCAGGTCTCTCAAAGGAAGAGTCACTGGACTCAGCTCTCAAACATGACAGGGAATTCCTTCCTTTTCGTTCACCTGTCCCAGCCTAGGATCAGGCCCACTTGGGGTGCTTGTCGCAAAGGACCGTAGGCTGCCCCCACTCCACCCCCATTCAGAGGACCCCGCCTCCAAGCCTCCAGCCAAGGGCTGAGCTTGCGGCCCCCGGCAAGTGTTAATCCCCTGCCAAAGAGGGGGGTTGCTTTGCGGGAATTTGTCTCCAGGAAAGGATCTAAGCTTTCTTCAATCGGAGCATATGTTCATAGAGCAATAAACCGGAAAGATTTACAGTCCTCGCCCGGCCCCCAACAGCCTCACACCCTTTCAGGAATTACTTACGATGATTTATCACACCAACCCCGGCAATTGTCACACTGATAAAATAGCCCGGGCCTGTGCCCGCCAAGCCGGGCCTTTGGAGGCTGTTGGCGGCCCAGCCTCTAGTGAAGCTGGGGAACCTTTTTGTGGGTTCCTTTCTGAGCCTACAAGGGGATGTCTGAGTGGATTGAAGTGGGTGGGGTGAGAGGAGCGACGATTCTCATTGAGAAAAACGCAAGCAGAGAATGCACCCGGAATCTGCGTGCAGGAGTCACTTGCTAAGCACATAAACATTTGTCATCTTTGAATAATTGAATTAATGTGTTATTGTTTGGATGTATAATTCATAACGGGGGAAACTTTGTTGCTGTCCTGACTAGAAATATACACATACCAAAAATTTAAACACACACACACACACACACACACACACACCCCTAAACAACCACCACGCAGAGACAGTTCCTGCTTGCCGAGAAATCATTCTCAAAGTCAATGGGGGCAAAGCACAGATGTTGGGAGGCGGGTAAGGAGGCGTATGAAAAGATTGGCCAGTGAGACACCCAGACCAGAGCTTGCAGCTAAAGGAAGAGAATGTTTTCTACTTGCCCCCACCCCAGGAACAGAGCTAGCTGGGGTGCGGTAGGACTGAAGCTAAGCCGCATTTGGGATGTCAGAGCTTCTTGGAGTGGGAGGAAAAAGAAGCTAAAATAGGAGCAAGAGACCCTATTGCTTTTGCAGCTGGCCGCAGCCTCCTCTTCCTTGGAGGCTCCCCTTCGCCTGAGTTGCTCCGACTTGGGAGAAGGAGGACTTCTTTTTGTTTTGTTAGATATTCAAGAAAGAAAGAAAGAAAGAAAGAAAGAAAGAAAGAAAGAAAGAAAGAAAGAAAGAAAGAAAGAAAGAAAGAAAGAAAGAAAAAGAAAAAATTACAAATAGAAAACTAATGAGGAAGCAAAGAGAAACTGCTCGCTGGGGCGACAAGCAGCTGAGCTTGGGGTGAGGAAGGCGAAGAGCAAGAGAAGTAGCTTGGACTCATTATCTGTTGGTTAAAACCTGCCTGGGGTAAAATTTCAACTCGATTTTATAGCCTTCTATTATGACGCAAAGAAAAATTTACGAGCCTAGCTTGAAAAGAGGGCCGGGGCTTTTTTCTCGCTGGTTTAAGAATAGGCGGCAGATGCGGTGACAGCGACCATTGTTCCTGGTAGACACAGGCGACCGGGCAACCTCGGCCCGCGTGCGCCAGGAGTGTCCCCAGCCGAGCGGGTTTTTTTTTTTTTTTTTAAACTCCTGTTGTCTGGGGAGCAGCCTGCGCGCACCCTCACCCCTTGCACCCCCACCCCTTGCACACCCTCACATCCTCATCCTCTCTCTCTCTCTCTCTCTCTCTCTCTCTCTCTCTCTCTCTCTCTCTCTCTCTCTCTCTCTCTCACACACACACACACACACACACACACTCGGCCGCCCGTAGTAATTTTTCATAAGTGCAAAGCTTCGCTGAACCAAAGGTCACCATCCAAGCCACTAACAACTTCTGACCGGCGCGCTGTCCAAACCAGAGAAGCAAAGGCAACTATTTGTCAGCGACTCTGACAGCTAAGTTCATTAAGAATTGAAATCTGATGAAATAAAAGTCGCCCAAATATTTACCTGCGGGCCGCGCTCGGCGCCCTGGTCTGCGGGCGCAGGGGGCCCCCCTCGGCGGGCCGTGTTCTCGGGATCCCTGCACTTTCCAAGTCGGAGAGAGCCCTTTGCGTGGCAGATTAATGACGACTCCGTGTTTCTTAAGGGACGTGCTGAATTAATTATTTCGCCAATCACGTGGTCGCGACTTGTAGAAATCTATTCTTATCATCTTCCTCGCACTTTGAAAATTCTCCGGGTTATGAGCGGCCCTCCCCTGACTGCCGCCGAGCCCCCGGCCTCCCAGCCCGGCGTGGGGGGCAGGGAGGGCTCCCCAACATGGCGCCGTCTGCCGAGGGTCCGATTTACTGTACAGTACTCAACGGGCTTAGCTATGGACTCGCTTCCTCCTCATCCCTGCCGGTGATTCAATACACACAGCGGTATTGATGTATTGGTGGGCACAGGAGGAGCCATTAACCAGAAGACGGGCAGAGGACAATCATAAAATGTGTCTGAATATTTAAACTTCTGTCTGCGCACTTATAAATACACATGTCCACGCGTCTGGGGCGAGCCCTTCCATATATTAAGGACATATGTCCTACTTTATGCATCCTGCTCATTCCCTGTCTCCAGCAAGACACCCCCTATCTATTTTGGAACTCCTATCTTGGCCCCCTCTTCAAAGCTGAGGCCAAGATGTGGGAAAGCCCTCGTGGTAAAAATAGTGCATGGTACTTTTTATAGTAGAGAGTGTTTATTGTTGTCAGAGGGGCAAGAGAGATGCAGGGAAGGAGGGAGTAGGTGTTGAAAACACCAGAAGGGTTCAGTAGCCCCAGAAAAGTGGGAGGCCAAGATGGGAGGCCTGCTAGGTCAGGTCGGAGCAACAACTACCAGCCAGTCCTGGCTGGGCCGAGAAAAAGCATTCTCACCCAGCCTCTGGAGAGTGCAAAGGTTTCTCATGCCCACTCTGAAGGAGATCTAAAAACTGGCCAGAACCAAAAGCGGATTTGGAGCCCCTTGGTAGCCCAAGCAATTGCTTCTCTTTCAACAAATAATACCCTCCACCTTCCAGCCTGGATCCCACATCAGGTTCTCCACTGCTCACAAAACAGAGTAGCCAGATTGGGAGTAGCAGGGGAGTGTAGAATTGCTAAACCTTGGGTGACTTTACTTTCACACCATAGGCACCAAATAAATTGGTGTCTAATTTATTGCAGAAAATAAGGAGATGAAATGTTTATAATGAATGTTAGCTTTTAGAAAACTTAACAAAGAGTCTCTAACAAGGCACAAAACAGGAGGGAGATTTTACTACACCTTTTTATTATTTCAAATATAGATCAATGGATTACATCAAAACTACAGGCAACAATTAGTATAAATAAGACTTTAATCAGTGGCAGCAAAACATGGTCAGTCCTATTTTAAAAAGCGTCTATTGTGAGCAGACTCCAAGGGGCTGACTGACGATGTCATCTCACAACAAAAGGCTGTAAATGGGCAAGTGAGATGGGAGTCAGAGGCGCACTGTCCTCGGCAAACATTCCAACCCTCAACCCCAGGCACGACCCCAACACAGGTTCTAAAACACCCAAACAAATGCTTCTGGCTCATATTTGGGGAGAACAAACTGGAAATAAATAACAACAAATGGGCACTGGAGCCTTTCCAAGCTTGCTTTCTCTAGAGCACGTTCCCAGATGGAGACCTTCCTGCTCTAGGTGACTAGGGTGGGGGCAGGGGCCACCTCTTTCCTGGTCCACTCCTTTGGGCCCAAATGGGTACTAGGACCAGAATAAGACTTTAGGACTAGTAACTACTCTCTGGGCCAAGTAAGCACCATTAGCATTTCAAAAGACAATCCCTCCCAGCTGAGAGGAAGAACTGAGATTTATCAACAAAGAACTTGTTTCTCAGCTCAAATTAGTTTCCAAAGTAGTGGGGCTATGTTTGAGAAGAAGCTGAGGTTTTCTTCAGGAAAGCACACTCCTGGCTTTTGGCTTTCTTTGGGGCAGGAGGAAGGAGGGGTAGTATTTGGTCTGAAGCTGGGTGAGAAACCAGAACTTCTGAGGAGAGGGGAAAATCTATATAATAGTCTCCAAAGTGGCTATATAGTTGAATATTGTGAAAATATACACTCCCCGCCCCAGGGACATGGTTCAATATATGCTCAGATTTGGCTTTTAGGCAAGAGTAGTAACAATTTTCCAATTGTCCTAAGGATAGCGTCTCTTTTCAAATGCTATACCCAAAGATTGCCTCCATGTTACTGGGAGGGGGAAAAAAGAGAAGGGAAGGGAAGTTAGAGTCCAAAAGGTTAAGGGTTTAGAGGTCAGTCCTCCAGGCTGAAATACAGCTAATCGAACAGAAAATTTGTCCTCTGGGTGAACCTGATTCTGTAATTTAGCCGAACTTCAGTAAAATACCTTTTCAGCTTCTCAACGTGAGGGCGTCAGAAAAAAGACATCTTAACTATGTATGAACTCTGTGCTTTTTGTCACAGAAACAATGACGCAAATAATGCAGGAATATCCATCTTTAATATCCCGACGTGGTGATATTCAAGGATTGCCATGTGCAAGTCTGAGAGGCAGGCTCACCCCAAGGAGGAACAAAGAGCTTTCCCCAGGGTCTAATACAAAAGACCAAGGCTTGGAAGACACTTCAGAGAGTAGAATTTCAGCCTAGGGACCCCAGTGAATCCCTGCCCTCAGCTCTCAGGAGACATAGAACCAAAGAGCAGGCCTTTCCCTTCTCCACCTAAGTCTATTTTTAAAGGCAACCACTGAAACTTTCTAAAGTGTTCTGAAACCCTGAAAGAAATACCACCACCATGCACATAGAATTAAAATATAAGTGTACCCTTCCCCCACTTCTTACTTTTGTGAGAGTAACTGCAATCAGGGGTTTCTGTTTGGAGTTTTGGGGTTCAAGCTTTCAAAGACTTGTTACATTTGACTATATAAACCCTGTCATTACCTTTGACTCTTACCCTCCTTACCCTTAAGAAAAGATTTGAGCTTTTCCCAGGCATGGAATAAAAATAAATAAATGTTAAAACATCTTTCTTCTTGTTTGAGATTGTTTTGAAGTTACTATTGTCAAGGTAAAGAAGTGGGCCCGAAAACTTTCGGAGTTTTACAATATCTGCTTCTAATTAATGTCTCTTCAAAAAAAAAAAAAAAACCAAACCTTCAAGGGAAATCCCTTTAAGATTAACTTCTGTGGGCTTCTAGAGTCTATTAGTTTCTCTTTAAAAATAAGACTTCCTTACCTACACACTCTCTCCCTGCTGCACAGCACCACTCCACATAGGCCATACACAGAATCCTATACCATGCTGCTGTTGTTTGGGGTAGTTGGAGCATTTGGAAATCTAGTCAGAATAGAAGATTCAGACACTATCTGATGAGCCAGAGCATATAGGTTTTGTTTTCTTTCCCCAGAGGAAAATATTAGACCATTTGTTTCTTTCTCCACCCATCCACCCCCTTTCTTTCAACCACCCGGAACTGCTTGTAAACATGGTGCTGCAAAAGCACATGTGGGAACACATTTCCCAAAACTCGGTTTTCCTGGATCCTTGGCTTCCCTCTTGAAGGGTTAAGGGTCTCCTCTACAAATCTCCAGGGTGGGTGATGGTAGGAGGGAGGAGCCCAGAACCCGGAATAGGGTCAGAAAAGGAGTCCACAGCTTTCTAAGCCAGTCCCCCGAAGTTTAAGCCTATTCACCATCCTAAGATTTTTGGCACGCAGGTGTCGGTTATTTTCTGCAGTCCACCCCCCCAACAAATAAATATTTAAGTAAATATAATCTAAACATAAAATAACCCGTTTCCACTTCCTTCTTGGATTTATTTCTTTGGGCATGGGTCACTGGGAGCAAACCATTTCTTTTGATCACAGAAGAAATTCTATAGATAATCCAGAAAGTTCTGAGGTTCTGGCTCATCCTCTCCTGCTTGCACTGAAAGCACCTAGCATTAGGTGCTGGCCTTCTGCCTCAACCCCCCCACAGTTATTAAGCCACGCAGCTCCCTGGAGGGGTGGTGTGGAGGGGATTGGCCCGGTTCACACTGGGGTAAACTCTCCAACCTTCATTTGCAAATTCAAAATCCAACAGCAGAGATTTTCAGGAGTTTAATGACTCGCCAAGGGTTTATGTTCTCAGTAGCTCCTGCCATATGATAATCTACTTAAAGAAGCCCGCCCACCCTCCCACCCTTCCCCACTTTAGGGAGGGGGCTGCCCTCGGGCAGGATGGTAACCTAGTCCGAGGGCGGCCTGCAGGTCCCAGGTCCACCCCCACAGTACCTTAGAGCCCAGTGAGGTGACAGCAGGCCCCGCCTGCACCCGCAGCTTCGCCTCAACCTGGAGTGCAAGAAGGGATGGGCCCAGGGTCCCCACTTCTATAAGGTCGTCAGGTCCGTATGGTGGTCCTTGGACATTGGCTGCAAATGCTGGCCGGGGGCAGCTGAAGAGGAGCAGGAAGATGAGGAAGAAGACCTGCCCTTGGTGTTGGGCAGTTTGTGGTCTTTTTTCCACTTCATCCTCCGGTTCTGGAACCAGATCTTGATCTGGCGCTCAGACAGACACAGGGTGTGAGCGATTTCAATCCGACGGCGCCTGGTCAGATACCTGTTAAAATGAAATTCCTTTTCCAGTTCTAGGACTTGCTGTCTGGTGTAGGCCGTCCGGGAACGCTTGGGCTCCCCGCCGGTGTAGTTGGGGTTCACTATGAGACAAAACGACAAGACAGTTAGCTCAGAGCCCGGCCAGTAGTTAGGCCCCAGGCTTGCCTCTGCCCTCACTTCCTGGCGCGTCTCGCAGCCCTCGGGCCCCCCCTGTGCTCCAAGCTGGCCAGCTTCCTCCCGCCCGCCCTCTCCCTAAACCTACACTCACTCCCACCCAACCCCTTCAATGCACCCACTCCCCACGCTCACAGGTCCTTAAAGGTGCTCCCTTGCCCCTGGTCCACCAAGAGCTCGGGATCTTCAACATTTTGGAAATAGCCTTCTTTTGCTCTGCGTTCCCTCTGCTGTGGAAATGGAGTCCTCCCCCACCCCACCCCCATCCCCACCCCCTTTTTGCGCCCACAGCCAAGCAGCCAGCCACATGGTCCCGGCCTGCTCCCTCAGCTATAAAAATTTATGGAGAGAGTAATTGCGGCGCCCAAGGAAGCTTCACAAACCCCCACCCATTTGCAAACCCTGGGGGGGGGGGGGGCAGGCCAAAAGATGCGAATAGGGATGAGGGAGGGCTGTGAGGTCGCTGCACCCGCTCCTTACCCGAATTCACATGCACCTTCTTCATCCAAGGGTAGACCACAGCGGGCTGCTTGAGTGCTGTCCCAGGGGGTGGCTGCTTGGGGCCGGTGGGCTGACTGCAGGCCCGAGCGCCAGGCAGGGGCGCAGGCGGGGGCGCTGGGCACGGCTCTCCCGGGGCACCGTAGTGACTTCCCGGGCCGCTCGGCTCCTGTCCGTGACCCCGCGCCGGCAGCGCTGAGCCAGGCCCGGGCCCGCCGCCTCCGAAGGGTTGCTCACCGAAGTCGGGCCGTGGGTAGAGCCCCGAGGGCTGGAAGTCGGCGCCCTGTGCACCGCTGCCGTAGTAGTCGGCTCCCTGCTCGCCTAGGTAGCCACCCTGCAAATATTCCTCGCACGGAGGAAACTTGGGGTCCACGTACTTAGAGTTCACCATATACGAACTCATGGCCATTAATTTCAGAAGGTAGAAAATACTAATTTTTCTCGTGTTGTCTTTTTTCTCCTTCCATTGGGCCCTCCTACTTGCTGTCAACTGAATAAAGTTGGGCGGCCATGTGACTAGGCCAGCCAATAGGAAGAGAGCATGTTTATCACCGGGTTGGTGAGCATCTCATAATTTTCACAAATTTAACTAAATAACATACGTGTAATCAAGTGACTTGCTGTGCCACATTTGAGAGTCCCTGACAGATGTTAATATAGTTCTGATTCTATCCCTCAGGACCCCAATTTCCGGCAGGTAATCTCAGCTTTTGTCTTCCACTGACTTTGCTAATAACCTCCCATGCCCTCCTCACCCAGCGCCTGAAGCAGCCCCCAGAGTGGGCATAGTTCAAAGAAGAGTGAATTCTCCTATTGGGGTGCAAAATAAGGAAAAATGAGTGTGGGTAATGTGGCCTCCAAGTTGGATAGAGTCCTAGTCAGGCAGCCTGCCCGGCCAGCTGGCAGGAGTCCTGGACTCTGACATACAAAGACCTGTCCTGGCTTTGTCTTCATCAGGGTCACCCAAAAGTTACCAGAATCTGGCGGACCTGAATTGAGTTAGGCAATGAGTAACCACTATACTTTTCTGCCAGTGTCCAGGCTGGGATGTTTCTAGTTGAAGTTGGATCTTGCTGGGATGGCAGAAGGCCCTCACAGTTCTGGGTCTGGTGGCTGAGGGTTGGGTCAGGTTGAGATGGTGGTGAGGGGGACCTTAACCTTGCCTAAACGTACCCCAACGGTCTCCGATGGCCTTTTTTTCCAGTTTGTCTTCTTCCCACACTAGGGTCTTAAAAGCAGGTGAGCCCCATTTGGGAACCTTTGTATCTCATGCTCCTTCAGGGCAGGGCTTCTGGAGCTTGCTGGTCTTTCATCTCACTCTCTAACACCCTAAAACCTGGCCCTTTGGCCTTACACTCAGGCAATCACTTAAAGACCTACTGGAACATCTATAGGAGTTTCTCCAGGAAAAGGCTGTACAATTTCACCAGGCAAAGTCGATCATCCTGGAGTCTAAGGTAATGAAAAAGGAAGGGGTGGCTTGCCAGCTCGGCTGCCACTATTCTCCGCATCTCAGTCTCTGGTCGTGTCGGAGATATATGAAGTTTTTGCATCGACCATATATTCCCCTAGAATCGAATCTGTGACTATGCGGGTACCACACAAATTCGGTTCTACAGGGTATATATAGACAACGTTACAACCTCGGGTCCTACCCAGAGCAGAGACATTCTGGCAGCTGCCAGACCTGATCTCTCCAGCACAGCCACCAGGAACTCTCCAAGCCTGGCGAGATGGTGCAGGTAGGCTCGGAGACAATTTGCAGCAATGAGTTCCCTCATTCTCTTGCCAGGATCCGGAGCTACCAAGCAGCTGAGCAACCAGGACCTTCTTCTCAAAAAATAAAAGGAAAAGAAAAAGAAAAAAAAAAAAGAAAGAAAAGAAGGGAATTTTTCCCCCCAGAGATGGCAGCTTTATTGCTCCTTCTCAGAATCCAAATCTCCCGCCCCCTTATCAAGTGGTATTTCCCAAAAAGAAGCAAAGGCCCTCAGCAGCGAGAAGGGAGTTTTGAAAAAGGCAAAAGGGATATTCTTCACCAAAACCTGAGCCAAGTTAGTGGCCACAGCTAGGTCTCCTAGAATTCGAGCATTTACCTTCCTGGGCCCTCAGCCCCGCCGGACTTTCGGATCCCGCTGCTGCTGCTGCTGCTTCTGCTGCTGCTGCTACTGCTGCTGCAGACCCGGAGGCAGGCGCTGTTTGCGGCCACCGACCCTCCCTGGGCTGAGACTGTCGAGCTAATGGTGAAGGGCAGGGCGAGGGGTCATTCGAAATCATTTACAAACATATCACAAAGTTTCATTATTTTTGCTTTGCCGACAGCAGCACAGAAGAGTACAAAAGTTCACGAATTTCGCCGCCCCAGCGCCTCCGCTGTCCTGGGCTTGCCCCTCAATTCAGGGCATCAAGAGCCCAGATGCACTCTGGGGCTGGGCTGATTTCAGGGGCAGAGGGATGCCCTGGCCTGGGCTGAACTTTTGCATGCCTGATAACAGATTGAAGATGACCACATTTCTAAGTATTGTTTTAATCCTTCCCCCATAATTTGAAAATCACTTTCAAGCCCCACGCCTTGATTTTGATGGGGTGGGGCAGGGAGACTCCCCTCATCATATCTGGCAAAATAGGGTGCTCACTTTTACTCTGTGCTTGGCTCTTCCACTCCCTCTTACCATCTTTTACTTCCACTATTTTGAAGGGATTTCCCGGGTGTAAAATCTAAAAAGGGTTAAAATCCGTTTGTTTAAAGACTCTTCCCGGTTTCTCCTAATGCCAAGCCCTTTCACCCATGGACCCATGGACAGGCCTTCCTCGGGACACCGGGCCTACCTCAGCGTTATCTAGATAAATTGGGGAAGTCCGATGGGTTGAGTGGGGACCAAGATGAGTACACACATTTTCATATTTGTTAGACATTGTGACCTGCATTTCACCTTATTGCTCGACTTGTTCAGACAGGTCAAAGCCAACAAGTTATTGATGAACAAAAGCGTTAAATATTCACCTCCCTCTCAACTGCCCATACAAATGCTTTTGATCTCTCCCGGCTTTTTGTGCTGTGAGCAGCTACAAGGAGCCAGATTCGGATATGCAAGCAAGCAGTCTCGGCAGAGATAAGCCCTCACAGCCAAGGGTGCCAAGAAAGGGGACTGGGGGAGCAAGACCAGAGAAAGTCTGGGGAGTCCAGATTTTTCATCATGGACCCTGGCTCACTACGTGCAGGCCTGGTTCATAGAAGTAACTACAAGCTACAAGATCTCCACTTCGCCTGTGAGCTCAGCCTCACCAGGGGCCCAAGCAAAGAAACCTGGCCCTGAGCCTAGTCTCAGCTTCTCTGACCAGGAAGGGAAGACCTCTCACAAGAGAGGGAGGATGCCGGGTCCCTGTGGCCCTTACCAACCTACTCTTCCATTAAAATTAAACTACCTGGGGTTTGCAGTGACTGACAAGCTCCTACTACTTCCTTGACTCTCTCTTCTAGTGCCAACCCTTCTAATGACATCCAGAAGATGTCACCAGCATTCTCAGCTTCAAACTTCAGTGCCAAAGAACTGGAGTCCCTGCCTGCAATCCCACTCAATTCCATTGGACTCTGGAGTAGAAATTCTTCAACTGCAGCTAAGGAGAAACGGAGGTGAAAAAGAAAGTACTCTTCTTGTTCACCCGGTATTCCAAACTAGGACTCACACCAGTGAAGCTAGGACCCAGAAAGGGACAGGAGAGAAATGTCTACTTAAGCTCAGAAGTTGTAGTCCTTCCTGGAAGCAGGTCAATCCAACACACCCAAGGCCACCAAGGGTTATATGTTTGGTTTTGTTTGTAATAAATCAATTTTTAAATTAAAACACTTATATATACAGCAAGAGAAGGCTGAGATAGACTGGGCAGAGATAATAATGGCTGGACTGGAGAGGGGGACCCTGTTGCCTAGGTGTTGATTGGGTCAATTCTAGCAGTTGTGGATGCTGGCCCGCCCGCAGTTCGTTGATAGGGTGGGCTGCTAATTAGCTGCGAGTCCGCTGCACCTGTGCGAGCCAGAGAAGCCTGGAAAAGGCCTGTAAGGTCCAGGGAGGTCCGGGAAGACAAGGGTGATCCCCTGCGGTGCGTTTACTTGTGCAGGTGACTGTGAACTAGGCCCCAGAAATACTTCCTAAAGGGTCAACCTGGAGCTTCCACTCCTCCCAAAGCGAGTCCATTTGGGCCTGGGGAGGCAGCACCACTCCATAACCCTACCATCTCCGCTGGCGCGGACCTTCGCCCACCACCTCCCAGCCTTAGCACTGCCCTTTCGTTACTGGGAAGCAAAGGGAAGTTACTTACAGTGGTTCTCCCTGATGCTCCGAAACCTGTTGCAATGAAAATGGGGTCACTCAAATTTCACAGGACAATAAAGCAGACGTAGACTTGCAGAAAGTGACAAGGCCCAGACACTCCACCAATACCTAGAACTCCTTGCTTCTGTTGACCGCCTTCGGGGAACTGCGCAGTTCTCTTCTGATAGCATCCTCAAAGGCAGAGCTAAGGGGTATGGGAGTGTGTCCTGGTCACCTCCCCTACTTCACGTACCCTTGGGCAAAATCCTACCGGTTATAGGGCCTGACTCAGACTGCCTGAGGCAGGGGTTGGGGGGGTGGGGAGGGAAGTCAGGAAATAGGCCTTTGTGCTTTTCCTTCTGGTGCAGGCGGGTGGGTACCGGTCCACTGGTGAGCCTGCAGACATTCTATTTGTCTCGACCCCAGTTCCCTGTCTGCTCCCTCTGGGAACAGCTCAGCCCTCCTTTTCCAGTTTCAGGTTGGTTTCGAATTCCACTCCAGCATCCAAACCTGCATTCTCCTCAAAGAGGGGGTAGGGACATACTTTTCCAAGTCTCCAATTCAAAACAGTCATTTCCTTCCGAGGGGAAATGAGAATCCAAAAGATAACCAGAAAGGAAAATTGATGTGTTTAAAGGAAATTGGCCCATTTCTTACAGAAATGGCCTAAACTATGATCTAATTCTATAGGTTTGACACTAATCTTTTTTTAAAAACATACCTGCAGGAGCACCTACAGACCGATCAAACAGAACAGTGGTTTCCCAGGCGCTTATGTCCACCTTCAAGATTTTAGTCTTCTAGGAACAGAAAGAAGAAAAAATGAAAAAGAAAAAAAAAACCCACAGGCTCTGAGCTATCTCAGAGGTAAATCTCTCCACACCGGTCCCCTCTCGCTCCCCACCCCCAACCATCATTGCTTTCTTCCACTTTTAATGGAGTTGCTCCAATACTGAGAGGAGAAAGTAAGCCCTGCTTTTAGGTTTGAAACCCTCTTTCCCCAACTTTCCAGGTCTACAAAGGACAGGGAAACGCCAAGATCCCCATTCTATTTCTTAAGTTAGGTTTGGGCTAAAATCAAAATTAACTTCGATAGATAGGCTTTCCCCCAAGCAGAGAAGGCTGGGCTCAGACCACCCCTGCCCCACAACTTTAGAGTTATGGTGAAAAAACTCACAAGTTACTTACTGTTCTTCTTTTCTAGTGGGTAGGGTAGCTGAGGGGAGAGCCTTCTCCTGAGCCTGGCGCTGGCTGGAGTCTCTCGCGTTCCTATCGCAGCTACAGCAGCTAAGCGGCTGCACTTGTACGCTCTTAACCTAATTTATGGTGGGAATTATATTTTGGCTTGTCAACTCTCAAGCCATAAAACAAAGTTTATTGGAATCACGTGCTTGTAAATAGCCACTCAGGTCCCTTCTCTGAAGAACCATAAATAACCTTTGGCTTTAAACTTTTATTCACTAAATAAAGGTTCACTGCAACTGTTCCCTTGGATTTAAATAGTTCCAAATATCCAGAATGCGAGAGAGGTCATATTCATATCAATACCCCAGGCTTTTCAACTTGCATCTTTTCAGAGAACGCTGTTTAAATTGGGGGATAGTGCTTTTTGGAAAAGGCTGGTTGGTAGGCATGTCCTATGACTCTTTGACTGCATTCGCTGTGAGTACCAACAACTCCTTTATTTCAATCATTTTCTAGCATTCGATGTGGTAAGCAGGAAAGACAAAGGCCACTTCTTACTTGCTTATCACAAGAGTTGGAAATTATTTGAGATTTTGCTTGATTCAATACAGACGAGTGGCCAGGGGAGAGGCTGGGTGGCCTTGGGGGTGGGGAGGCAGCTGGGATTAACACTTAGTGTCCTCTGTATTGTTGTGGATGGGGCTTGGTGAAAGTTGAAGATTGCCACATGCCTAGAGGTTTTTATAATTTGCTTAGATCTGAAAGAGAAGCCTTTGCAAGTGACCAAACTGCTTAAAACAGCAAGACTTGGGGTTTGGTGAAGTGAGAAAGTGGAGAAGAGCCCCCACCGGACTCTGGCAAGTAGGCTGTAAAGAAGGTTATAAAACAATAAAACAGCTCTGGTGTGAAGGGGTCAGGGTGTGAGGAGAGCACATGAGGCTCTTAAAGAACCTGAGCCCAGGAAGTCAGATGTGCACAATCCCACTGTGTGCCCAAGCCATTTAGTGCAGGGCTCAAGGGTCCCTGAAGGCCCACATCTGAGTGGGCTCTTCAGTAACTCCTCCCCACTGCTGGCCCCCATCACAGGGAGAGACTAAGAAAGAAAGAAGAGTAGGACTATCTCTGTCTATCCTGCTGAGCAATCCAGGAAAAGGGCTGGACACTCCACACCGAGAATGTGGCTGTCTCTGCTTGTGGGAGATATGAGAGACGGGAGTGGGGGATGGTAGGAAGTCCCCCCACTGCCCAAGAAGAGGCACACATAAGAAAAGAATTGGCCCCCATCACCTTTCAGTAGCCCTACAGAGGGGCCACAAACCTTGTGAAAATGTATGATTTTTTTTTTTTACTACTCTGATAAAACAATGGATGTGCTGCACAGATTTGTAAAGCACACACACACACACACACACACACACACACACACACACTTGATTTATAAAATCAAATGCACTTACAACAGTTCCTATCAGAAAACCCATACAGCCCAGAAGAGAGATTCTTTGTATAAAGATCTCTTTGCATGCTGGGCAGTGGTGGTGCATGCCTTTAATCCCAGCACTTGGGAGGCAGAGGCAGGTGGATTTCTGAGTTCAAGGCCAGCCTGGTCTACAGAGTGAGTTCCAGGACAGCCAGGGCTACACAGAGAAACCCTATCTTAAAAAATCAAAAAACCAAAAAAAACAAACAAACAAACAAACAAAAAAAAAAAAACAAAAAAAAAAAACCTCTTGGCATGCTAATTTCCAGCCATTTGCAAACCCACTTTCTAGGCCATCCTGATGAGTCTTTTGTAAGGAGGTGAGAGCCTGTTAATAACAAGCCTTGAGACATGGTGGACAGATAACAGTGTCCCATATCTAGCTGGGGATCAGTAGTTACTTTGTATGGATGAGAAGTGATGAGGAATGATGTCTGAGACGTGCATGCAAACTTGACTGCACGGTCCACAGGAAGATGCAACCTACTCTGGGTGTTTAAGGGAGTGACAGGAAATGAGGTCAGCTGTGAGAAAATAGTTGGAAAGAAGGAATACATTGAGGCAGATATATTTGTTTTCTAATCCTAGAGCTCAAAGGCAAATGATTAAAAAGCAAGTATGTATCTTCCTCCAACCATCACTTGTTATTGTTACACCTCCAGCAGCCTAAGTTTTGTGCATGCAAGAGAGAGAATAGGGGTCTGGCAGAGAGAATTTGAGCATCAGTGGGAAAAGCAGAGGACTTCTGTACTAGTGTGCTTCCGGTTCCCCAGGGCTTCTCCACCCCACCTCCTGTAATTGAAATTTCTAATAAGAACTTGGAAAGGCCAGGGAAGTGCCCAAACTCTCCCAAGAACTTTGAATATTGGTAGTTGTTCTAGTTGACAAGGAAGGGAGAAAAGAGGGTAGCCCTCCTTTAAAATCTGTAAGGAAGCTGGGCAGTGGTGGTGCGAGCCTTTAATCCCAGCCCTTGGGAGGCAGAGACAGGCAAATCTCCTGTGAGTTCAAGGGCAGCCAGGGCTACACAGAAAGGCCTGTCTCAGAAAAACAAAACAAAATAAGACAAACCAACAAAAACAAACAAATAAAAAACCAACAACAACCAGCACCAAAAAAAGAAAAAAGAAAGAGAAAAGAAAAACTTGTAAGAAATTAGTTTCCCAGTAAACTAGGACCTGGGTATTGCCTCTTCTCGTTTAGCTAGAGCCAATCCTGAGAATTTCTTCCCAGTGGCCTTCCATAATGTAAGGTCCCCTGTAAGACTTCCCCAACCCAGATGTTCCCAGGAAGGAGAGAGGGAAGGGGTCCCTGAAGACAGCATCAGATATTTCAGGTTCAGGGAAGGTCAACCTTCAGTTCACCCTAAAGAAACTCATGCTAATGCTGGCTCAGTAAGAGAAGAAGTTGAGCTCTCAAGCTAAATGCACAACAAGTAGGGACAAATAGAGTGGAGCCTTGGTTGAATCCCTGGCCAGAGACATGTTGTACAAGGAGTCTGCACAGGCCTTCTGCTTAAGGACACCGGCTAGGGTTACAGTCAGAGAAGAACTCAACAGGGATTCCCAAGCAATCAAGAGATGTGATTTTGTCCTCCTGGCACTTACTGGAGTTCCTCTCAGTGGAGCTACTTAGTAGTTTAGAGTCCTCTGTAAGGAAAGGAAGACCCTAAAGGAAAAAGCTCTCAGTAGGATGTAAGAACCTTTTGTGGAAAAGGGCCTGGAGGGGGCATATCTGACTTGGGGTCAGAGGCTAGAATAAATAGGCTTCTGTGGTTCCAAGGAGAGTCGTTAAATGCTAGAGAGGACTGGGCTAGATGGCTTGGGAATTGGATGGTCTGTAGTGTTGCTCCCTGAGGCTATAGATAGAACTTTACAATGCACCAACTGGAGGGAGAAGACACTTTGTATGTTTTCAGAGATAATCTGACTCAGACTCCTGGTGTAGACAGGAAAAGTAGCTTGGAAGATGGTGGTGGAAGCCAGAGCTAATGAGATGGGAACCTGGTCTCAAGGAGTGTACACATATGTGTGGGTTATAGCCTAAAGTGGTGTTTATGAAATTCTTCATAAAAGAGAAAAATTTCAACCAAGCACAGAGGCACACACCTACATCAATCCTCACATTTTGGAGGCTGAGGCAGGATGATTGACAGTTTGTGACAAGTTTGAGCTTCGCGGCAGGGTCCTGTCTCCAAATTTTTGTTTGTTTCTTTCAAGGAAATGGAGGGCCTTTGAAAATGTGAAGGATTCTGAAAGCACACTTTGTCATTACTTTTGCCCAAGGTGGGTCTTGGGTTTAGCCATAGTCATGATACCCAAATCATAGGGTGCAGGGAGATTAAGCTGGGAAGAGGGGCCTGGCTCTTCGCTTTCTTACTCCATCATATTCCAGGAGACTAGGATGCCCTGGGAACTGTAGAAGAATGACCCTCTCGGTGGGTGTGGCTGACAGGACAACAGGGTGGTGTTGGAAGGGACTGGAGGATCTGACAGTGAACTCAAGAGAGACTGCAAGCCCTCCCGAGTAGTTTTAATTCAAAATACACCTACTGGAGTGTGAGGCCACTGGTTAAAGAGCCAAGAGCTCTTTCCTCCTGGGTTGAACCCCGATGTGTGTAGGTACTGGACATTGAGATCTGAGAGGCCATTGCTGATGTGACCTGACCATGATTTATTTTATTTTATTGCTTTGTTTTGTTGAGATAAGGACTTGCTAAGTAGTCTAGGCTGGGTTTGAACTCCATATGAAGCCCAGGCTGGCCTCAAATTCAAATGCTGATCCTTCTGCTACAGCTTCCTTAATGACTATAGGCATGAACCATCATGTCCAGTTCAGGTCTCTTTTATCCTCTATAGAACTCAAGGATTTAGTGAGTAAACCAGCTAGTCTCTTTCACCTGTAAAAGCCAAGGTCTTACTTATGAGAAAGCAGAGCCAATACTGTTAAGGGTCAAGTGTTAACTTTGTATGTGCCAAAGCAATGTTTTAAGTACTTAGCTAATAAGTATAGTCAACACTGTTAGTATTGTGCTCAACACAAAAGCAACATGAAAGTAAGAATCAAGGCTGTGTGGTGGGCCCCATGATACCTTAGGGACTGGAGCAGAAGGGTTGCCAAGACCAGTCTGGTAACATAATGACATCCTGTCTTTTAAAAAAGTAAGATCCTCATAAGAAATCTTGATGATACTCTTACTATTTCTACTTTCAAAGGAGGAAACAAGTTCAAGGACATTGTCCTGCTCACCTAAGGTCAAGCAGCAAGCAAGTGTAGGTTATGGGTCTGAACCCAATTAAGCCTGAACTTAGCTTAGAACCTGCTCTCTGAGCTTTCTAAACCCAACCAGAGGAATGCATAGACCCTGTAACTTCATCCATAAAATGGAAGAAATTACTTACCTGTAGTGTGGTAACTTCAAAACAAAACAAAATAGATAGTCATGATTGTAACTAACTTAAAAACAAAAACCAATAGTCATGATTGTAGCTCCAGGGACTCTGGGGATGCCCAGTGTAGAGAAGGAACTCAGGATGAGGAAATACAGAGCTAAGCAGGAGACACCCTTAACCCATGGCTCTCCAACCTAAGTACATATCCTCCTTGGCTTGGGGAGAGTGTTTTCAGGGTGCTTGAATACTGCTTCTTGACATTGGAATTCAAGGTGTTTGGGGTGGAACCTAGAAACCTAATTTATCCAGGCATTTGGGCTTACACAGATGTTTCCTGAGAATCATTGCCCTAAAGTAGTGAAGAGGGGGGCATTGCTAGGGTACAATAGAGGATCAGTGAGGCTGGGTGAGTTGAGGTCATGTCCCCTTTGAACTGAGACCAGCCAGCTAAGCACACAGTAGGCCTTCAGTGAGCACAGTGGTGGAGCACTGGTGTTGGGGACAGAAGTCCACACATAAGTCTGATTCTCAAGCTGTGGATGGATGTGTAGGGTGGGATTTCCCCAGACTTTCAGAGAGTCAGAAATGTGTCACAGGGCCCAGGCCCTGTTCTGAATAAGTAGGAGGTCAGCTGCCTTGCTGTGCTTTCCCAAGCTGCCCATTCTGGGTGCTAGGAACTTGAGACAAGTGAAAGGCAGGAACTGAGGCTGTTCATGGGGTGCTGCTTCCCACTAGGGGCCTGTGGTTTAGGAACAGCTTGCTCTACCACAAAATCTAGTTGCCTGCTCCTAGAGTAGAGAGTGAGGAAATAACGCCCCCTCTGGGTCGGCGAGGGAAACAAGGTGGCCTTTCACCCCAGAATCAGTTTTCAGGTTCCAAGGATCTCAGAGATGCCTCTGTTGAGGGCAGCTAGCAGGTAAGTGACCGCAGCATCCACCCTTGTCTGATGCCACGCACGTTGAAGAAGCTGAGGTGAAAGGCGGGGCAGAGGAAGGGGTGGCTCTGTGTCCTCCCATTCCCCTCCCACCCAGGGCATCTGCTGCATCGGCGAAGCCAGCGAGACGCTTGTCCTACAGCGCCTCCTCCTGGACAAAGTTTCAGACAGCCGAAAAGGGACACCACCGGCCCTAGAAAACCAAGACCAGGCACTTCCTTCCTGGGGCATCAGAAGTTGGTCCTGCCAAGTCCATTAGAGAGGCAAAAACGAGTTCAAAAGTCCTTGAGGCTACCTCTCAGCGCCCCACCCCCAGCTCAGACAACAAGAGTGTGACCCAGAAGCGAGCATCTTCTCATTGATTAGGCGAGGCAGGAGGAAAATCCTCCCAGTTTGTTCATGCATTTATTTACTTATTTATTTACTTGATTGCTCTCTGCAGAGCCTGAGCCTTAGGACGTGCTGTGCTGGTGTACGTAACAAGATCCGAGACCGGTTGTCCCGAAGTTTGTCAATTTGAACGGGCGCCAGGAAGAAAGGCCCTTTTCTGGAGCAGACAGTGCTAGCCTG
This sequence comes from Uromys caudimaculatus, assembly GCA_028551405.1. Lineage (NCBI taxonomy): Eukaryota > Metazoa > Chordata > Mammalia > Rodentia > Muridae > Uromys > Uromys caudimaculatus. The sequence goes on from CM052701.1 coordinate 94,279,833, forward strand.
AAAAAAAAAAAAATCTATGTATTTCTGAGGGTCGTGTGAGTGTGTGTGTGTGTGTGTGTGAATGTACACCTGGAAAAGAAAAATTCTACTCACTACTAGCTCACATTTGCAACCTATTTCTAATGTCCAGACACATTAGGGTGGGGTGGTTTAAGTCTAAGACTGAAAGTAATTGTAGTAGTGGCTATCTTTAGATGAGAGGCTGGAAGAAACGATGAGCAGCAAATCCTAAGGAAAGGGTAATGGATCTGGTTATCTCCTCCTATCGCTCCCTCCCCCAATCTGTGCAGTGCTGGGTCAATTCCTGGGATGGGCTATTTCACTGCACATGCGCTGGGCGTGCGCAGCCCCGCACTGCCGAGGCTCTGAGCAATGCCCGCCTCAAGCACAGTGCCCTGGGATCCACCGAGCACTACTCCAGCGCCTGGCTGTGGAAGGACTTGAAAATCCTATCTAAAAGAGGCAGGAAGCACAGTTTTCTTTTGCAGGAAAATCTTAAGTAATGCCTAAATCAATCTTTCTAGTTTGCTAGTCTGGTTCCGTCAAATCAACAAAATCTCCATATTGCTCATGGACACTCTCAGTGTTGTCTTCGGCTCATAATTTTCACATATGGGGTGCAGTTTCCCTCTGTCATCTGTTAATGTAGAGGGGGAACACCACCTGGGTTTAAAGAGCATAATTTCTCCTTTAGTTTTGCAAAGCTATCAAGTCTAGGAGATACTTTCCTTTGAAACAATGGTATCTATTTTTATCATTTCCGAAAAAGTGCACCTAAATTGGATTTAAATCGGAATTCCGAGTTCTTGGTTGCTTCTCCACAGCTTCCTGTGCCCCCGCATACCCTCACTGGCCGCACTGCGACAAGGCCGTAAACACCTCTAACAGCTGCCTGCCAGCCCAGGGTGAAATACTGTCTTTGTTCCGGTTTCCCCTGCCTCTTGGGCTCAGAGAACAGAATTCTGGCAAAATATACGTATTAGTAGAAAGATATGATAGGAAAAAGACGATTGGTTTTCAGCCAGTTTTCTTGGCTGCATTTGTAATAGCGAACTTTGCTTTTTTTTTTTTTTTTTTTTCCTAGCCTTTCCAGAGACTGCAGTCCCAGCAGTCCACACAAGAAGAAACCAAGGCCAGGACATTGGCTCCCCAGTCTATAAATAGAGATTTGGACCCCGGACGCTGGGAGTTCTGCCCATGAACCTCTAAGCTCTTAGGCTCCGAATAACATTTAAATTTCGTTTCTTTTTCTCTCCGTTTTCTTTCTTTTTTGTTTATTTTTTGTTGTTAGGTCCACAGAGACAATAAAGGCAGTTATGGCGTGCCTTTCCTTGTAAACCGTGCGACTTCCCAAACATTTATTTCTCAAGATGCAACCAACCATTTCTTTCCAATAAGCTTTTCATATCACCACGAGGCTTACAAAGATACCCTCGGTCCTCCATGTCTGCACATGACATCTCAGCTTCCTCCGTGTAATCAGAACCATGTTAGTCACTGAAGCAGGCTGGGCCACCAAACCCAGGAAAAAGCAGCTGAAACCCCAAATCTACAACTTGGCCAGCAGATCAAGCCTACCCCATCCCCACCCAGCTTCAGAACTCCAAGTCCATCCCAGCCCCACCCTGTCTCAGACCACCAAGTCCTTGAGCCCCACCCAACAGTCAATGGATCTAGTGAGCTGCAGGGCCTATGGACCCAGTCAAAGAGCCTGCTTTTCAAAAGGGAGTGCTTCCTCTCACTATCAGAGGATGATCTCAGTGTCATCACTGTGTAATAGGGAACTGCTTACAAGATACAGACACTCCGAATAAAAATCAAATCAAAACAAAAACCCACTCCACAAACAGTGAGTCCTCAGAGTTACTGACCCAGGACAATTCTGCAGACATCATCTGGTCCTCCATTTTGAAATGAGAGTGATTCCATCCTTAATTACTAAAAACACCTTTCTACAAATATACCACCGATTGTTCACAAATATTTGTATAGTCAACACTGTTGTACTGGAATATTTGGGCAAACAATAAGGATTTGTCCATAGGCACGTTGGGGACTATAGACCACCACCATGTGCAGTCTCATGCGCAATGCGGCAGATTGTCTAAGGTTTCAGTGTTTCCCTATGTGTTCATGAAGGAATAGGAAATAGGGGTTTCAAAATGCATCCTCAAATATCATCCAAAATTTTGGGGAGTAAAACAACATTATGTTCTGCAAAGATTTTCTTTCTCTCTTTTCCTGTGTATTTTGGTTCAGTAGCTTTGAATAGGAAAAATACTGCTGTGTGGTGTTTATGGGAAAATGAAAAAAAATTACCACAACGCATTTGGAAAGCAAAAAGATCTATTCTTTCCCCACTCTGACAAATGAGAAACACACGCGATGTTTGAACTTCGAAATGCCTCGCATTTCTCAAATATCTATTGGGTTTATCCTAAAACCTGTACCAGATTTTCTGATATTACTTCCCATAACAAGCATCTATTTCGTGACATAAAACAGTCCAAATTCACCTGACACATTATCGTATGTAGGAGGAACCTAGCTTAGGTTATTAGCATGTTCCCTTTAAGAATTAGAGAAACGTTTTAAAATAACTAAAGCGTCTTTATACACAAGGCCCAATAAACTATAGATCCTAAAATTTGGCCTCACCCATGAAACACATCCTAAGTACACCGAAGCCGCCCCACCCCCACCCACGACCCAACCCTCGAAAAAACACCTGTTAACCTAGGGTAGCTCTGACCACCATCAAACCACAGAAACACAGTATTCTATACTATACGAAACCTTTACTGACACCCCCACCCCCAGCCAAGCTGAGGAGTCCAGAAACCATTTGCACATTCTTCTTCCCAGGGCGGATTGGGGGAGGGGGTTCCGGATCTGCGGGTTTCCAAGTCAAGGGATCTTTGGGGGGAAAAACGAAGGAGTCTCCTATACACTTTTGAGCCTAGCGGGACCCTACCTCGAGCCCCAAGGGACGTACATTAGGGACGGGGATGCAGAGAGCGATCCCCAGGTTCTTGGATAATGCAGGGAGCTGGAGAAGTGGCACCCATTGCCCGAGGCGGTGGCTCTGGCAGCTCGGGCGCCAGTAGGGCGGCTCTTACCCGGAGGGTGCCGAGCTGCGGGCGGTCGGCCCGGGCGGTGGCTGGAATCCATCCGGCGCTGCCGGGCTGCGCTCACCCTCGGCGGCTGGTTTGGGCTCATGTTGCTGGAGGGATCGGGTGGGAAGCGCGCGGCCGGGGTCGCCCTGGCGAAGCAGGCGGTCGGCTCCCCACAGGAGTGTGAGCGGCGGCGGCGGGTGGCTCGGCGCCTGGGGCTCCTTCCGGGCTCCCCGCCGGCTCCGGAGGCGGCCGCGATCACGACCCGGGGTGAGCTGCCGTGGAGTCGCGGCGGGAACCCAGGCCGCTGCGGACCACGCGATCCCGCAGCCGGCGACTAGAGCCCACCTCTGCAGAGACAAAGGTTAGAAAAAGAGGGGGTGAGGCTCTGGGAAAGCAGAATGCGGGGGCAAATTCGCCTGGGAAATCAGGAAAAGGCCGTGAAGGCGAGCGGCGCCTGCACATGACCAGCCGCAGCCAATGACGACCGCAAATAGGTCATAAAAAGGTCTATTACCAAGTTGTAAATTTTCTTCAAACAAAAAGGAATTTACTGCAATTCCTTGCGGATTTTGCACATACAGCTCGCGAGCGCCATGTTTTTCCTCTTCTCTTTCTCTCCTCTCTCTCCTTACCACCCCTCCTCTTTTTATCTTTCTTCTTTCCTTTTTCTTTTTTCCTTTCTCTTCGGAATCCCTTTCTTCTGTCTCCTGCTCTCTCTCTCCTATTCTCTCTCTCCTGTTCTCTCTCTCTCTCTCTCTCTCTCTCTCTCTCTCTCTCTCTCTCTCTCTCTCTCTCTCACACACACACACACACACACACACACACACACACACACACACACACACCCTTTCTAGGAATTACTGGGCATTTTTGGTTTTGTTTGGCTCAAAAAACGTCTGTGCAATTGGCTGCCATGTGGCAGGAAAATGAGCAAGCAGTGCTCAAGCTCCGGGGATGTCATCCTACAGCGCCCCCCCGCCCCCCCCCGTCCCACATGCCACCCCACACACACGTTGGTCACTTGGCTACTCTCTTCCTCTCCCTCACAAAAACACTTGTCCAGAAGGAAAGCCAGGCACTCTCAGTTTTTACCCGCTCATTTCAGGAAAGCCACATGCCAATACTTTGCCCAGAAAACGGGGCTGCACAGGCCAAGAGAGCACATTCATTTCCCACTTGGCTCCAACCTAAATTCGGGTCCCTCCCGCCTCCTGCGGGTTTCTGTGGTGGGGGAACAACCACCCATCCCAAAGCTGTAAATGGTTTGGGATACTTGTCTACCTCTCTGAAATACCATTTTGTGCACCCACGGTTGGGCTTTTAATCTATTGCCACAGAAACGAACACCCACCCATCCCCAATCCCTCACTTTAGGTCCTAAGATCAATTCTTGCTTATTGGGGAATACTAGTCTTCTGTGCTCTTCCGTCAATTATTTCAGCCTCTTGCCCCCATGTTTGACCATTGAAAAATGCTCAGTGCAGCTCTGGGAAGGAGTTTTTTCTGTTCTTGAAAAGAACAATCTAGGATCAATCTTTGTATTATTGTCAGTGGGAAGCTCACTGGTGAGCTCCACCTGAAAGTCAATGCTATTGCAGGTTCCTCTCGTGGGTACTGCCGACCAGTGCTTGCCTGAAAGGGGCCACCACCCTGGTCAGTCTTTTCAGAACAGTCTAGCAAGATGTTTCTAAGTATTTGCATGAGATGTTGAAGCTCTCTGCCAGAAACATCTTTATATCCTGTAAGTAGTGGAGATGAACTTATTTAAGTAGGAAATTCATAGCATCCTTTCGTGCAGGTCATTTGTATCCCAAGAGAAAGTTCTGATGACCTTGGATAATTTTAATTAAAGGGTTTCTGCCACCATCTGTCAGCAAAATTCTTAATTCTTGAAAAAGCCAGTGGGCCCTAATTTTGCTGGTCCATTAAAATGTTTTATTTTTTTCTCTTCCCCTTTCCACCTCTAGACACCCAAGAATTCAGGAAACGCCAAAGATATGGAGGACAGACTCTGGATGTGAATTCTTATGCAGTGAATTAAACAATATGTTATTACACATGCAAGCGGGCAAGCTGGTGTTTATTCCCTGGTCTATACACATAGAAGTGGGTAAGGAGATTGTCCAATTCTAAAACATTCTAAAGACTAATCTCAATTTGTCTCTGTATCATCTTCCAAATAAAAGCAGAGCTATGGCTTGCCTTTTCAGCCCTGGGAAATGAGGGATGGGAAGACACTGCATAGAGAGGCAGCCATGTTGTGCTGTTGCTCTGCTATGCAGAGGCAAGCAATACCACTCAGAAAATGGTATCCTTGAGCTGACTTTTCTCTAAAAAGGAGTAACAACCACATCCTCTTTTTGTGTTTCTGGTGCTTGTGTTGTCTAGTCGCTCTAGTCTCTTTTAGCCAGTGTTCACATTGAGGGGCTCTTGATATTTCTGTGATCACTCTCTAGGTCTCCTTTCAGGATAGAAAAGCTCTACATGGTTTGCAAGGTCTCTGAAGGTTTATGTAAATTTATGCAGCAAAAAAAAAAAAAGTTCATTTTTTGCTGCAGTGCTTCCCTGTTTACAGATCCGAACCAATTAGAAATGCATCCCCTACTCCCTGGCTAGTGCCTCTTTACTGAGATACCATGGGGTGGGGGTCCAACCCCGTGAGAGGAATGGGGGAGGGTAATTCCTCAAGGTCTCTATTTGGAAGCCTATGCTATTTGGTAGCTGCAGAAAGAAGCATCCATTTTTACATTTATTATCAACATTTTCTGTGTGAATCCATGCGTATTTCCAAATTTATAATCTCAAAGCATCATGTGTTGCAGCATTCTGCAGGTGAGCTGGAATGTTTAGGGGCCAGCGTGCCCCAAAACAAAGGTACATTTCCAGAGCTGTAGAGTCTGTCAGAATGTCAAAGGTGTGGCATTTTTACCTTACTTTCTACCCTTGATTTCTAGTCCCACTCACCCACTTAGTAGGTTCCTTTCCTAATTGAATCCTGCCAAATTTTATAGTTTGAAAAGTGATGTTTGGGGGAGCATTCTTGAGTTGGAGATAGCAATTTTTAAATTGCTTTTTTATTCTATGTGTAGAAATGTTTTGGCAGCATGCATGTAAGTGCACCACATTCTATTCCCTGGAACTGGGGTTAGAGATGGTTTTGAGTCACCACATGGATGCTGAGAACTGGAACCTTGGTCTTCTGCAAGAGCAACAAGTGCTCTTAACTGCTGAGCTGTCTGTCTTTCCAGCCCCAGAGATAGCAAAGTTTAAAGAGTTCCTTAAATCAAAAGCAGTTGGAGATTAGCCAGTGCTGGTCTTAGGTAGTTCGTGCCTAAGGCTGTTTCCCAGCTAGATTCTCAGCCTGAAGCTCTCTGTTCAGCCAACATAGAGAGCGATTGGTTCAGGCAGTACACAGGAGCAAAACAGCCCCAAATCCAACACTGGCTCTTGCAGCTGTCTACTCTGTACAAGTGTTTAAGCCTTGGCCACTCCTGACTTAAGTCTTTCCGGGCTTAGGTTGACAAATGTCACAGTCATGGCCTCTTCCCTGGGTGGAGAGCCAGGTGGTGACTTGCCTTTAACCCAGGCAGTACCAATCCTACCACTATCCACAAGATAGCAAAACACCCACTAACACCTGGCAGTGAACCTGGTCCAAAGCTAAAGAATCTTTTCTTACTGATGCAATAGAAACCAGCCTGGAAATTAACAATAAAACAAAAACCACACCCATAAAAGTAAATGTGGCTAGAAAAAGCAGCCAACTCTCAATGTCTACTTTAAGGTGTTTCTATTTTTTTCCCCACAAGAAATATATTTATTTGAATTTCTCTTTTCCTTCCCTTCTTTTCTCTCCCCCCACTCCCGTATAAAAAGGCAGCTGCATGAACAGCCCCAAATGGGAAATGGATATCCTGTTAATAATAGATGCTAAACCCCAGCTTCAACTAGGACTCTTTGGAATTAAACTGTGGTATAACCTGGCCTCTGGGTCATCAGGCCTACGACTTGACTTGAATCCTTTTGAAGTTCAAAGCTGTCACAGCATCATGCCAAAATTATTTAATGGAAGAAGTGTGGGTGGTTAGCCCACTCTAGGAGGTCCCCATACCATAACCACCACCACCACCACCACCATCAAACAACTTGGGGAGTATATAACCCACACCCGTTTATCAAATAGAAGACTTGACCAGGTCACTGCCTTCATGTGAGCCCTGGTCATTGGGACTGGCCAGGATGGTGTTCTCGGCGCTCACAGACACTAGCTCTGCTCTTTAGGAGGTACATCTCTTTATTAAGGAGCTATGCTCTGGAGCGGTTGTTTACACTCTGTTTCTGCGTTTACACTCAGGGCTCATTTCAAATAGGTGAGGCCATGGCTTTCCTGAAGAACAGCAGAGGATGGACGTACCAACCGACATCTGAGATGAACACAGCAAGCTGGCTTAAAACAAGCAAGCATAGGAGCAGTGCAAGGAGAATACAATAAATATGGCACCTACTTGAAAAAGCAGAAACACAAAGCACAGAGACCTACAAATCCCAGGCAATTACAAGCGGGGATCAAAATGAAAGCAAGGCCACTTGCCAGAATGAACAGTTAGTGAAAATGCTGCACTTAGTTTTCAAGTATGAATTCTCTAGATTTTTCAGTGGCCACAATCTGTATGGACGACAGAAGCCCAACTAAAGGTCCAGTTGAACATTATTCTTAAACTCTTGCCACTAGCACAACACTCTCCCAAGTTTAAGGAAGTCGGCAGCCTGGACAATACATTGCACTCTTCAGCTAATGTGCTTTTCCAAAATTTGGCCCAGACTCTTCCCTGACAAACATTTACAAAATGCTCAAAGAAACCTTCTGGAAGTAAACCAGAAGACACCTGAACCATCCTTACAAAAGCAGAAAAAAAATATAAATAATACATTTAATCAAACAATAAAGTAAATATTCTGCAGGCATAATTTTAAAAACATTATTAATAAACTTCTTTTAATTTACTCACCATAAAGATTTTAAAACGTTCAAGTGCACTTGTTTGATTAATAAAGCATTTTATATTCAATCATCTAGTGCTGATCATTAGGAAGTTTACGTTGTTGAGGCAAATCACCAGCTCAGATGTTAAAAATTACCATTATAAAAATATAGCTACAAGGTCGGCATCAAAATACCCTTCTATAGGACAGCTCAAGGGCTGCTTCTATGTGATACTACAAACTATTTTCTTTAAAAACACCCAAATCCCTTTCAAAGCGCAGAAACCTCAAGAGCAGTGACATTAAGGTAGCTTGAAACACAGGTAAAGTCCTTTCCAAAAAAGAAGAGGGGAGAAACGGTGGTGTCCACCAGTATATACATTAGTCTTAATAGTCTGTGGTAAAAATGTAAAGGTAGAGTTTAATTTGTGGGGCCTTCAGCTCCGTCTTCCTCCAGCCCTGAGACTTCCTTTTTGGGTTCTCCATCCTTTGCCTCCGGTCGGGACGCTGGAAACTTGTCTTTGTTGTTCTCCTTTTTCCATTTCATTCTCCTGTTCTGGAACCAGATTTTTACCTGTCTCTCCGTGAGGGCCAGAGTATGGGAGACCTCGATTCTTCTCTTCCTGGTCAGATAAGGGTTAAAAAGGAATTCCTTTTCCAACTCTAGGGTTTGGAAGCGGCTGTAGGTTTGTCTTCCTCTCCGTCTACCAGGAGCTGCTGATTAAAAAAAAACAACAACAAAAAGGGGAGGAAAATCAACGTTTTTATTAAAAAAAAAAAAAAAGTTGATTCTCTGACTGCTGCTGGAGTTTTCTGGAACGGGCTTAAGAGGTGAAATACACAGTGGTCTTTAATTCTGATATGGATATAGAGTGGTCAGGCAAGAGAGGCAGAGACAAGGTCTTCACAATTATTCTGTCCTCATCATCTTTACATACTTTTTTAAAGTCGGTATTAGTTTATGTACAAGAGCCACAGTGGCTACACCAGAAGGAAAAGGAGGGGGAGTGGGAAAGGACAGGGAGTTTTAAAGCTGGAACGTGAGATGAAAGCAGATTTCTCCCTTTCTCCCTTCCTTTAAAAAAAAAAAAAGCGCATCCCAACCTTGTGGTCTCATCCAGGGAAACATTTGAGAAGGAGACGAGCTCTGATTTAAGTGGTCTGGGTCCTCGCCAATATTACCACTGGACGATTTACAGTCAGGATATTGTACCAGCTCGGCCTCTTGCTGGGTCGTAAAAATCGGCTGTCTCTGTAAGTTATCGTATCCGTAAAACTTCGCGGGCTCCCCGTGACAGGCAATCACGCCGCAGGGGGGAGGCGGCGGCGGAGGCGGAGGGTGCGGAGGAGGAGGTGGGGCGGCCTGGTAGGCAGCGGCCGGGCTGCCCGCGCCGGCGTGGAAGTAGTCCTGGCCGGGGCCCGGGCCGCCCCCTCCGCCGCACCCGGGCGGCGGCGACGGGTGCGGGTGCGCGTGCGCCTGCGGGGGCGCGTGCGGGAAGCCGGCGGCACTGTTGCCATAGAGCTGCAGGGCGGCGGCGTGGCGGCCGCTGACCTCGGGCGCGAAATGACAGTCGTAGTAAGTGGGATTGATGGCCTCGCCCGCCGCGGCCGCCGCCGCCGCGGCCGCCGCCTTGTACTTGGAGTACAGCGGGTTCACGAAGTACGAGCTCATCGGGGCGGCGGCTGCGGGCGGTCGGGCGGCGCGGAGCCGGTGAGGGGCGCGCCTCAGCTCGGCCGCGCTGCCGCGGGGGCCTCTGGGATGGCTCGCTCGAGCCGCGGGGGCCGCCGGGCCTCGTCGGCCGGCGCGCGCTTCCCCCTCAGGCCCGACCGTCCGGCCGCCGGCCGCTCATGCCCGGCTCTCGTGCCTCCGCCTCGGCCTCGCGCCGCCTCCCTCGCGGGCCGCGCGGCCTCGCCCGCCCCCGCGCGCCGCCGCCCCGCGGGCCTCTCCCGGCGCGCGCCTGCTGGGCCGCACTAGAAGCGCCGACGCCCCGGCGACCTGCCCCGCGGCCTCCAGTTTCCTCTCAGGCACCAAGGCGGCCGCAGCGCACCGGGTCGAGGACAAGAGTGCGCGCGGCCCACGGGGGAGACGCTTAGGCTTGGGTTCCCGAGCCCGCGCTCTGCAGGGAGACGAAAAGAAAACACACCCTCTGCCCGGTGCCACCTCTCACCTCAGCCCTCCCCCCGCTGCCCCCTCCCAGCGCTGTCGCCGCCGCCGCCGAGGCTGCCGCCCCGGTGCGCGCCGGCGAGCAGGCATTTTCGCACCCCGCCACTGCGAGGCGAGGGAGCGAGATGGGGGCGAGATAACCGCGCGGAGGGATCCCGGCGGCGGCGAAGCGGCCCCTGCGCCGGACGGAACGTCGCACGCCGGCCCCGGGATGCCTCCGCCAGCCTTAAAGGGGGCCCATAAAGCCGCACTGCCAAGGGCTCGCGGGGGGCCCTCGGGTCCTCAGAGAGGGGGCGCGGCCGAACCTTAGCCTTGGGGCAGGCGGGGAGGTCACTCCCAGGAGGCCGCGGAGCAGACGATCTCTCCGCACGGCTCCTGGAACTGCCCAGTAGAGACTGGCCCTGGCTTTTTTTTTTTTTTTTTTTTCATTTCTGACCGTGGACGAGCGAGGTTAACGGATTGGTCCACGCATTTGTTTGGGCCTAGCTAAGTGGTTTTGATTAAAAAGCCACAATCCAGCCTCCAAATCCTGACCTTATCAAAGAGAATCAAAGTCCTGCTTTTTCCAGCCGAGCAGGCCTGGTGGAAATGAGATGTACATTTACCCTTGACGCACTGCATGCCTGGTTGAGGCTCCCAGGTTAATTGATATTTAATGGAAATCATGCCCATGAATATAGTTTCCATCATTTCACCCTTGATAGACGTCAGTGTTGGCCACGGGGAGGGGGGAGGCGAGAGAATGTGGGAAAGGGACATTAGCGTCGCTGAGAGAGTGAAGAGTGGCAGAAACGTTCCCAGTGGGCAGACAGACTCAGGCCGGGGTGGGTGGCATTTCCTAGGGCAGGGCGCAGGGCTTCGGGGTTCCAACCCAGGCGCCCAGACTTGGACGGGCTGTGGCCCCTGGTGGAGCACGGCGGTGGGAGTGGGGACCGGACCGGAGAAATAGAGTTCCCCTCGGCAATCGGACCGTGCCGGTTCCAGGCAGCTGCAGGAAGACCTTCCCTGTCCTGTGCTTAACGACTTTAGCTCACACACCAATCTGAAATAACTGCAGAGACTGAAGCATACCTAGCATAAACTCGATTTTCCTGAGAGAAATAAAGAGAAGGCTCAGAAATAGAACGCCCAGTTTGTGGGCGTTAAGGAAGAGACGCAGTGTCTTGTGCGGAAGTCCAGAATTTGCATTTTCGGGAATAGGCAGTGCCCTTATTGTGGCACCTGTGCAAAGCTGCGTGGCTTTGCACCAACAACCCCTTTTCATTTTCCCCCTCCCGTTTGAATATCCAATAAATACATTTATATTCTTATTCTTCCCCCCCACCCATCTCTCTACCCCTTTCCCTCTCCCTCCCTCCTCCTTTAGGTGCTGAACCCTTTATCCTTTGGGATAATCCGGTGTCTGGAGGACAGCAGGTTCTCTGGTCTTGAGAACAGACCTGGAAGATACACCCCAGCTCACCAAAGACTCTCCAGCTCACACTAAATCACACCGGCCAAATACAAATGCCTAAAACCCCAGATGGACTCAAAGATTGCAGCAGGCCAGGCTTTTAACGACTTTTCATTCCTTATGGGGTTGCTCAGCCCATGCGGACAGAGCCGCGAGGTCAGTCCGAGTGGACTGAAGCTCCTTTTTATAGATAAGATCGTCATAGAAAGGCATTTTCGTTAGTAATGTCCGACTCAATTATTTCGACAAGGAATGGGTGGTGAAGGTAAACAAATTATTGATGACCCTGTAGATGATAAAGGCATATGTTATTAAAATTTACATTAGAGAGTATGGGAGACTTGTTATTGCGGGTGGTCAAGGGCAAGGGTGTTTTATTAGGTTTTGGTTTTCTTCCAAGTATCCTTCAAATGCGAAGTTTAACAACTGATTCTATTTAGGATTTGAACTTCAGTCCTACAAATGTGCAATGGAATGATTTTCTTTTCAATAAAGCCTTGCAGCTAAACTTAGTAATTGTGCCCCCTTTATTCCACTGTTTGGCCTGGATGTTCATGGGAGCGTGGGTGTATTTGGACATTGGCTGAATTAACAGGTTTGGGAATGGAATGGGGGAAAAATTTGAGAACCCATATCTCAGTACCACGCGGTACTTTTTAAGACTCCATATTTTTGGGAGGTTGTCCATGAACATAACAGTCATTTCTACATATTCAGGCCTAATTTTAAAAACACAACACGTTTCCTCTGATGACAAAATAATGTGGGTTTTTCAATGTTGTTTAAGCATTCCGTCTGTTGTCCGAAAAGAAGAAAGCTGGTTAACTTCGTAAATATCTCTGCTTTTACACATTTCTGTTTTGATGGAATGCATTAACTTAACGTTTTATAGTTACTGCACAACGGTCCAGATTTTCTGAAATGCTGACTGAGCCAAAATTTTATGCCTGACTAGCACGACTTGAGAATTTAATAGTTCACGTTGTTTATTTTTGTTAAATTTATCCTAATTTAAGATTAAAAGTAAGATTGTAAATATTTTTAATCAAAACCTTCCCGCACCGCAACGCTAGCTTTACGAGATCAGAAAGTGGAGCAACAGCGCTCTCTAGTGGTCAAATGCGGTCGCAAGTCAACTGAGTTTGATTTTCCTTTCATTTGCTTCAAACCGATTCTAATCTTAATTCTTTAGTTTGACTTGGGCTTGGACTGCTGACACTAATAATGCTTCATCTCCTTGACTGTCAACAAGTCAAGTGCAGCAACCCGGGGCTCCTGAATGCAGAGGAAATTCTCACTTGTGCTCCCAAGAACTTGCAAGTAGCGTGTTTGCCAAAAGCTTCCAGCCGGTCTTTTGCCAGACACCGCAAGTCCCCCATTCTGTAGTCTCCCAGCTATGCTTTTTAGGCGCAATTATAGGACAGGCAAGGTTTAACAAAAATCAAAACTTTAAAAATATTAATTGAGGATACTTTTTCAAAAAAAGCAGGCATTTTGACAGCTAAAAATTTTCTGAAAGTCAAATATTATTTTTTCTTAAAAGCTGTTACAACATTAAATCATTAGTATTTGCTAATTCAACTTTCTAATTGTAATGTTTTGGGCCCATTAAACTGGATAATTTGGGGTGGATTAAACTCAAATTAGAAGCGTTTGCTGCATCTCGAGTGCCTGTCTGGAAAGTCCCTATTGGCTTATGTTTATTTAAATTTCTCCAGACGACAAATGAGAATTTTTAAGTTGTATAAGTGACAGACTGAACCGAATTGGATAAACAGTCTATTTGTCTAAAAAGAAACCAAACAAATATTACCAAATCAGTGTGTTTCTTGCTAAATATCTGTCTCTCTCATTTTCAAAAATGTTTTTGCCAACTTAGCTTAAACAACTGTATCTGTAATAAGTGAACAAACCAATATTTTTACCTGAAATTTGGTGTGGAGGACCAGTGAAGAGGGGTGTAACTCCGCCTTTCCCCACAAGACATAATTATAAGAGATGCTTATTTGAGTAAATGGCCCAAGATCACTACACCCACCCCCGCCATCTCAAGTAACAGCAGAGTGTTATTATTGTCTTATTTTTATTATTAGAAGAACCAGACAGATCATGGCTACAGTCAAAATATTAAAGAGCCACCGGCCATAGATGTTCTCTAACGTTCGCCCCATTTTAAAAATCAGAAATATCACCTCTCATTTTTATTTTCTGGATGCTCACACCTCACTGGGGGGGCTTCCACGCCCTTTCCTCCTTGGTCCAGGTCTTGTTTATATTTTATTGTCCAGATTTTAAGACCCAGTTTTGTCTGCATTTTTTCTTTCCTCCCACAAACATCAAAATGAGATGGTTTCAAAGCGAAGCGCCTGGGCTGTCGTAAACTCATTACGTCCAGACGTCTCGCCGGCTCGATGGCTTTATGACACCTTGGCTCTTCCTGTTTTCAAAGAGTTGTAGGTATCCGCCAGGCCTAAGGGGCGGAGGATGCAGCACCTTCGGCCGGATCTGGGCCTTGGCTTTCCCTCCCAGCCCCCATCTGCTTTTTCTTGGAGTCCCCCTCTTTCATCAGGAGCCCCAAGATCTCTACCATCACCCCTGCCTTCCGCCCAACCCAGGCTGCCCGGCGCCGCGGCCTCCTCTAAGGCCTACAACGCCAGTGATTCGCCTGAACCCTCACAATGACCTTCATTTTAGCCTCTCAAAGCGGCCTCAGAGGGCCAAGCTGGGGGCTAAACATACACAGAAGCTGGTTGGAGGGAATGGGCTGCAGGATAAGGGTATGGGGAGGAGAGCCTTGACCATTTTGGTCCGCTAAGGTCACTTTGGGGCTTTGGTGGGGAGGGGTGGAAGCTCACAGCCCAACCTGCTAGGACCTCCTGGAGCCAGCCAGCCTCGCAGGCCTGGGGAAGTTACTCCAGAGTGCCCTTTCCCTTGTTTGGAGACGGGGGTTGGCGGCTGGGTCTCCAGGATAGAAGTAAGCCAGAGGTGCGGTGTGTCAAAGCCTTAGCAAAAGGATGCTTGGTTCCTGGCGCCAGTGGCTCTGCAGAGAGGTTCACCCAGGGCCTAAGGTGGGGAGTTCATTGTGGCTCCAGCTGCAGGATAGTGGAAGTGCCAAGACACCTTCAGAAATTATGCTCTTCGGCCAGGTGTGCTTGCCTACACAATGGGAAGCTCCAAGGCGCCTCCGAGACCCTCCAGGTGCTAGGGCCTTCAGCCTTTAGCAATGTGTCCCCTATCAGGGATGGGACAGTCTGATGATTATGTTATTTAAATTGCAAAGACACAGAGAGCAGTCACACAACGTTCAGGGCCAGCGGCTGGGCTCCATTTGTTCAGATCAGCATTTATTTGTTGGAAGCGGTAACATTTACAACTGGTCCTCAGGCAGGAATATGGAGGGCCATCTCCCGAGGCCGCCCAAGGGAGACCAGCCCTCCTGGGGAGAAAATAGCTCCCCGGTGCTCCGAGGACTAAGCCTCTCCCCACCCCCATCCCTAACCTCGCGCCCCAGGGCTCAGGGCTTCTCGGTAGGCCTCTCTGGAAGTCAGTCTGCTGGCTCCCCAAGACAGGGGTTTTCCTGCCGTTAGCAGCTGAGCTGAGTTTTGGTTGGGAGAGCAGGGGTGGGGGTGTCCACAGCCTCTCTTCCTTCAGATTCTCGGAATCGGATAGTTGGCCCTGTTTGGGAGGCTGGATGGGGTGAGACTAAACTACAGCACTTTTCAGAAACATGAGAGACATTTACACAGGATAGGGCTCCATCAAGCCTGCGTGCACTCACAAAATATAGCATTTCCTAAGGAATCAAGGGAATAGGAAAGGGAGGGAGTGGGACGGGACAAGACTCCAAAGCCACTTGGTTTCTCCAATACATATGCGAGCAAATACAGTGTCCCCCAAATAACTCACAGAGACCAACCACACAGTCACTTCTACCTAAAAAAAGAAGAAAGTCCGAGTCGCTGCAGAGTTTCCGAATCAAGCACCCACAAAGAAAACAAAAAGCCAAAACCCGCTGCCTTTTGAGCGCTGCAGGCTAGACCCGTACGGGTCAGTCTCCTTTGGGGCATTTCTCCTTGCTCATCTTTTTCATTTTCATCCTACGGTTCTGGAACCAGATTTTGACTTGTCTCTCAGTAAGGTTCAGAATCCTGGCCACCTCGTAGCGCCGGTCCCGGGTGAGGTACATGTTGAAGAGGAATTCCTTCTCCAGTTCTAGCGTCTGGTATTTGGTGTAGGGACAGCGCTTTTTCCGGGTGGAGCGAGCGTGGATCCAGTTCGCTGCAGGGTTGTCTAGGAAGAGGGGGGTTTGCAGACAAGGGAGCGAGGGGCGGAGGGGAGGCAGGGAGAGACGACAGGGTGGGGAAGAGAGGTCGTTAAATTAATTTCACCAAGGATGGACGCTTTTCACAACTTGGGGGAATTATCATAAAAAGCCTTAATGCCCGCGCTCTGTTTACCGTACAAACCGCGCGCCCAAGGTAGGTGGTTATGGGAGCTTTTTTATGGATACGTGTTGCTCGCCTAGGCTTGGGTAGGCGTCTAGACGTTTTTATAGGTTAGTAAAACTATCAGTTTTGCACATTCGAGCCTTACAGGTTTCAGCAATAAATCAGGGGGCAATTTCTTTTGCACTTACTTGGGTCAAGTTGCTGCTGCGGCGGCTGCGGCGGCTGCTTCTCCTCCTCCTTCAGCGGGCAGCTCGGGCTCGGGTGATCGCTGCAAGCTGAGGGCTCGGACGAGCCTCCCGCCCCAGGCCCGGTCCCGATTGCCACCCCGGGCCCGTTCCCTGCCGCCGCCGCCGCCGCCGCCGCCGCTGCCGCCTTGTCCCGCAGGAACGAGTTGCACGGGAATTCTGGGCCGCCGCTCCCCTGGGACTCGCGGGCCACGGAGCACTCAGTCCTTTTGGAGGAGGAGGACGAGGAGGTGGAGGAGGAGGTGGAGGCTGCAGCGGGGGCCGGGGCCGCTCCGGTTTCAGGCTTAATCCCGTAGTGGCGCCCGTTGGCTGGGCCGCCGGGGCTGGGAACGGGACCCGGGCCTCCGCCACCGCCGCCACCACTGCCACCGCCACCGCCCGCGCCGCCGGGGAAGCCGGGCAGGGGCTCCATCCAGGAGCGTACGTAGCGGCCCGGCTCGGCGGCGGCCAGGGGCGGCGGGGACACGTACGGGTGGTACAGGCCGCTCATCGTTGCCGCCGCCGGGGGCTGGGCGGCCACCGCGGACCACGAGGCGGAGAACACAGACGATTTGGGGGCAAAACTACACGAGGCGAACTCGGCGGCGGCAGTCGGGCCATCGGCCACACCTGCGGGCCGGCCCTGTGTCCCCGGCCCCGGTGGCCCAAAGCGCGCGGCGAACACCTCGTCGCCCTCATGGCCTATGAGCGAGTCCACGTAGTAGTTGCTGAGAGTGCCACTGGACGACATGTTGAGGCACCGTGCGCTCCCACCCAAGGTTACACTGCCCACCGCCAAGCGGCTCCTTGCCGGCGCCCGAGCCGCCGACTAGTTCGCAGGCTGCAGCCACCACCATTGGTCGCGCGGCCCACGTGATCATATTTACCAATACCCGGAGTAAATCAGTCCGCTAAACTGGGGGCTGCTGTGATTTAAAAAAAAAAAAAACAAAACATCATCAACAGAAGCGTTGCAATTAGAGCTGCCGAGCCCAGGTCCACGCACCAGCCCGGCCTGGCCCGGCTCAGCCCGCCCTAGTGGCGGCGGCGACCACAGGCCTAACTACGGCCGCAGGAGGCGCTGGGGACTATTTGTTCATCTCTTCTTGCCTCTCTAGGTCCTGCGATCTCCACCCGGACTCTGGCTCTCCGACTCCTGGGCTCTGAGCCGTGGGCCGGGCTTCTAAGTCACACCTAGGCGATTATCCAGAGCCCGGAGCAGTTGGAGGCTCCCAGTCCGGTGCTGCCCCAGGCAGGCGGGCCTTTAAGGGCGGCCCCCTATCGCCCAAGGGGAGTCGTTCTTCCCTCGCCTCTTTTCTTACCTAAACCCACCCCTCCCCACGCATACCCATACACTCTCTCACACAACTTGGCGTGTTGTTTAAAACAGGTGGAAGACCTCTGTAATGATATTATGCCTTTCAATAAAAATTTTATGAGGTGTATTTGATTATAGATTAATGTGTCCCTAATAAAACGGACGGATGGAGCAGCTCGGAGGGCCCCCTCCCTCTACCACACTCACACACTTCCCGGGCAGCCACACGTACACCCTCGACGTGAGGCTAGGCACACGCCCCGAGACCCAAGGGGTGAGCTGGGTCAACTGGACTCCAGGGCCTGGTCCAGCTCATCATGGCTTCCAAGGGGTGTCTCTCTGCCCTCGGATGGGTGGTGAGCACTGGAGTCCCAAGGAGCCGACAGTGATGGCCATGGTGCCTCATCTTTTCCCAGCCTTCTGGAATGGCCCTGGAAGAAAACATGCCACAGAGAAGAAAACCCAAAGGCCAGTGAGGCTGGTTCTCACTAGCCGAATTAACCCAGCCTCAGTGAGGCCTGCAGGAACCGAGGGTAGAGTCGCTGCGTGCCTTTCACACTGAGAGGCCTGCAAACGGATTCTGAAGATGTCTTCAAAATCCAGAGGAAAGAACAGGTCCTTGATCCACCCCCTTTCCAGTTTTCCCTACTTGCCTTGAGAGGTAAGGCCGGGCAGCCTTGAATCTGAGAGAAATGCCCATTGTCACTCTCAAATCCATGGTACAAAACCTGGCTGGGAGCCGAGACAAAAGCCGCACGCCAGCGGCGGCTGAGAGGGCATATTCCTCCCTCTACAAGTTGCCCAGAGCACCCTTGGAGGGCTCCCAGCCCACCTCTAGCCCTGGAAAGAAAGGGGGTAAATGGCTACTTAGGGCCTGATTGATTGCCTTTGCGAATGGCTTTCTGATTTTGTTTCAGGGGGCCTGCCCTTTTCCTGTAGCACAGGTTTCCCCCTATCAGCAACTAATGGCGCTCCCCACATCGCTGTGGAGAAATGCAGAGCTTAAATTTATTCTAGTTCTTTTGCCCATCCAAAGTAAGTCGGGTACAAATTTATTCCAGTCCTCTCAAGCTAGAATTGAGTCAGACACCTCTCTCTCTCTGCTAGCCTCAGAAAATACGCCCCTAAAGGGTCCTGTCTGGGAATTTGGGAGGATTTGGGGTTTGGGAGAGGAAGTTTAAAAAAATAAATACCGAGCATCCCAAAGACTGTCTGGATGGGGGCTCTGAAGCTCAGAGAGACTAAATGGACCGTTCTTTGGGAGGGAAAGAGCCCGTGTTTAAAAGGAAAAAAATTCCTGTTTTGTGAAATTCTTTAAGATGGGTTAAAAACCACAGGCCAGACCTGGGGCAACGAGTTCCGTCACCTCTTCCCACAAGAACCTCTTCCCCTTTTCCTGGCAGCACTAGATGAATGTGGGCTCAATGGTAGGGATTCTACAGAAGCTGGTTTGAATTTTCCAACCCCTGTGTGTAAAGGTCTATTGGACAGACTTGTTGGGATGTCATGGTCACTCGCAAATGCTTTCAGTCACCTGACAGCTCAGACACAGTGGCTGCAATGAACATTTTGTAATTAAATAGTGAGAGATTTGACTGGGAAAATATTTCCATTTTATCCTTTAAATAGTTAATGTGGGCCACTCAAAGGCAATAGCTGAATATTAATCCTTTTCAGAAAGGAACCAAGGCAACGTAAAATGAGAAAACTCACCCAACCTTGGCTTCGATGGGTCTGGTTGTCTTGAGCTTGGGGAGGATGGGAAAGAGAAAGGGGGTGGGGAGCACAATTGGATCCAGTGCCTTGCTAAGCTGTTGCTTGTTCCTGCAATGGAGGCCAGGCGGGTTCCAGGTGGGCAATACTAGTTTCAACCTAGCCCCTGAAGATGGATTCCCCAGCCAGAAGTCACCAAGAGCTCACTGAAAGCATTAAAAATAACATAACCAAAACCAAAGAGAAGAAAACACACAAATGGGGAACTGAAGGCAAAACCCGGCATAGGGCATAGGCTTACTTACCAGGCTCAGGGGTAGAGGGAAGCTCATCCCATTGAGAATGCAATTATATTAATAAGATTAGGGGGTGGGAGAGGAGAGAACAGTCTTCCCAGTGATGAAGACTGTTCTTCTCCAGGCTGAATCATAAACTCTTCTCACCCCATCATTCCCATATTCTGGGACCCTAGGTCTTTGCCAGCTTTTCTTCTCCATCTCCTTTCTCCCGCCCCCTCCCAAATCCCCTGCTCAACTGCCCCCAAAGAGCAGTTTAGTCAGAAGAGACTCTCCCCAAAGGCTTTCCTCTCCACCAAAACATATTTCCATTTCAGAAAGCAGAGGGAACAAACTCATTTCCAGAGTTTATTGCATTACACATGCGACCAGAACATGCACAGAAAAGCACAGGTTGCTCTTGCACTTCTACCAAACCACAGATGCACCACAAGGAAAGGCTACAAGGCATTAAGTCATCAAATCTCCATTTCACCAAGGACAATTGCTAAGTTCATTTGTGAAAAGATACATTGTAATGTGCTTTTTAAAGTCCCCTCCCCCCAAAGCTTGTGGGTTTTCTTAATCTTTTGAAATATATATAGATATAGGGTTTTTTTTTGTTTGTTTTTTGTTTTAAATACTGGATGTTTTCAAAATGCCATGAGTTCATGGACTAACCACACACAGAGAACTTTTATGTTAGGAAAGACATGGAAAGGTCACATTGCTGCCTGGATAGATGGGTGAAGGAGTGGATACGGTTGGATGGATGGTCTACAGTTCCAATAAGTTAAGACCCAAATGAAAATGCGCAGTAATAGTTACCCTGCATTACGATGAAAAAATAAATTACACGTGCTAAGTTTTTTTAATATATATATGTATACTCATAGGGATTACAGATCACTTGCAGCACGAACAGAATGACTCCAAAGTCACATTCTAGCAGGAAAACAGAACAGAACAAAACAAAACAAAACAAAAAACCAAAGAGCAATGAAGGTTTTGTTTCCGCCTTCCCAGTCCTCCAGCGCTCAGGCCTGGAACTCGGTGCCCCCTCTCGGATCCTGGCCTCACATGGGCCTCAGACCTAAGAAAAGGTGAGGTTGGCGGTCAGTTCTCGGATTCGATTCTCTCGGCTCATCTTCTTGAGTTTCATTCGGCGGTTTTGAAACCAAATCTTGACCTGCCTGTCGGTGAGGTTAACGCTCTTACTGATCTCTAGGCGGCGCTCGCGGGTGAGGTACATATTGAACAAGAACTCTTTTTCTAATTCCAGCGTTTGGTGCTTAGTGTAAGGGCACCTCTTCTTTCTGCCACTCTTTGCAGTGAGCCAATTGCTGGTTGGAGTATCAGACTTGATTTCCTCTAACAAAATTAAAGGGAGAAGAAAAAAAATCAAGAATTTTTTTTTCTCTCAGTCCATTCAAATACACCCTTGGCCATGACCCTGCTGCCAGACAGGCTGCTTTTGACAATGTTGGTATTAAACATTACTTACAAAGGTGGGCATGAGGGGATTGAAAATTGGTACCAATTTAGAACTAAATACTTAGCAGGATGAATGAAAGGGTATTCTGTGCCAGGGGCTCTCTTCATTCCTCCCCCCCCCCCCTTTTCTGCTACACAACTTTCTGGGTGCACAAATTGATGTGACTATAATAGCAAACTTTACAGAATTTCCCCCAAAAAACATTCTAAGCGGTCAGCCCACCAGAAGGAACCATAGCTTGATTCATTTACCATCTCACTGCTGCTGCAGGGCCCCAAGTCGGCCGCTTCTTACCCACCCCTCCTAGGCAGACAAGGAGTTCCACCACCAGCTTTATAGGGACCCAGGCTGTTTCAAGAGACAACCGGGGAAGCAAGGATACCTTCTCCACCCTGAATGGGCATTGTTACAGTTTCCCCTCCCCCCAGAATTTCCTCAATTTTTCTTTGCTCTCACACAAAAGCCTTCCTCCAGAAATGTAACTCTGTGGCTCACCGGTAGACACTGAGGGACAGACTGCAGAAATAGGGGTGGGGGCTCAAGATTCATTCTTCAAAACCCATATCCCTGGTTCTTTGCATTACCCCAGCCCTAGATGGTCAAAGCAGATCCGTTCTCCCCCCTCCTCCGCCTTTGCCCTCTTTGTAGAAGATTGCAAAGCCTGCGGCACTTTCCCAGACAAAGCCAAGGTTACCTAGCTCAGTAAAGGCAAGAAGAAGTCCTCTGCTTCCCCACCCAAGCACCAACAGGCCCAACCATTTCCTTCCCCTCTTAGATCGCAGGATGCGGGGAGCAAACCCTTGAACCCAAACACGGTGCCTTGGGCTACCTTAACATGATCCCTGGGTTGAAGGCAAAACTAGAGCTGCAAATCTGAGCCAAAGAAAGGCGGGCACTGGAGCCCTGTTTACAAGCGGCTGGTCTCCTTTTAGCTCTTTTGTTGTATTTCGGATCTGTCTTAAGACAGATAAACCCGGCAAGCCTCTCCTCTGCCCAGGCGCCATCAGCTTGGGGCCAGGTCTGGCGGGAGCAGCGGGAGAGAAGCCGGGACCCTTTCAAGGCTGGGGTCTCCCTTCTAAAAGCTGGGTGGAGCAGCACCTGCGGAGTTGGGCTCTGGGCTCCGCTGCCCGGACTCCGCTCTGGGCACCCGAGCGCTCCCTTTTCGAGGTTTTCCCGGACTGCACGCCCCGCTGGGGTGGCAACTGTGTTCATACCGACCTTTGCTTTCCTTCTCCTGCACTTCAGGACTGGACACGGAGACCTCAGCCAGGCAGCTCCTCTCTTCTGGAAGGCCGCCTTTGGCCTCGGGGCTCTCCACTTGGGAGACTTTAGTGGGCTCCTGGCCGCTCGCGGTTTCGTTCATCTTCTTTTCCATCTGCAGCTGGGCAGCCGAGAGCTGCGGCTTGGCCGCGCCACGAGGGTTGAGCTGGAGCATGACAGTGGAGCTGCCTTCGGGGCTGTTATTGTACTCTTGGGTTTTCCCGGTGGCGTAGGTCTGACTCAGTCTAAAATATCCAGGGACAGGAACCTCGGGGTTCTCAACAGGACAAGACTCGGGGACCAGCCTCTGGTACGAAGGGACCTCGGCAGAAATGAGTTTGTTGCGCTTATCAGAATACATGCAGCAATTGGATTCTTCTTTAATGTTGGCGGTGAATGAGCAAGTGGGGACTTGCTGTGTAACAGGTTGCTCTATTCGACAAGATCTGTTCGGGTCTGTCCAACTGTCTACTTGAGGTATATAAGGATGTACATTCATACCCATATTTTGGTGGTTCACTTCTCTTTTGGCCAGAGACGGGAGCAGTCCACAGGTTTGCATTCCATAGGTCCCCATGTCTGCGCTAGGTGGTGGCATGTACATGCTGGCGCTGCTCGAATAAAAACTGTCACTCCTGCAGGCACTGATCAAGGAATCTACTAAAAAAGTATTAGCAGCAGGAGAGCTGTTGGGAAAGGACATTTTGGGGAGGAATTTGAAGAAGAGAGATTGTGTCCTTTGTAGGCTGACATCGCTAGGAAAACATTCCCGGTGTAATTGTGGATGCCTCTGCCGACCACATGACAACCAAGCCAATGAGATTTGAAAATGGCCTTGAGCCGCAGCCTCCTTGCAGGTCACGTGTTCCACAGCCCGGCCAGCCGGCCGCGTAAGCACGGACAACAGCGACATCTACTAAGCGCCTGTGATAGTGCGCGCTGGAGACAACCGGCCCTGAGCTCTGCTGCCCGCCAGCCTGTCTCCCGGGGCTTGTTTGGCCGGCCTGCCTGCCCCACTCGAGTCCCCCACCCGGCCACCCGGCCCCGCCAGCGGAAGGAAAGGCTTGATTCCAGGGGACTCCGGGAGGACACGCGCACTGAGGGAAGTCAGAGCGCAGTGGCGCCTGCACATAGAAGCGCTTGCCCTGCACATACCCAGGCAGAATGCGCCCAAGAGGGCCGGTTCCAAGCAAGGGATAGGGGCGCGGGCTTGTTAATTTAGTACTGGGCAGCCAGGAAGGTGAGTCCGATTCCTCTAGTTCGGAATCATCTCTCCCTAGGGTTCCTAAGAGGGGTGAAAATCTCCAGGGCAAAGATTGGGCCAAGGTGTCGGGGAAGCACTGGCGAATAGGGCCGCGAGGGTCGAGAGGCCACGCAGCTGGGCAAATCCGAAGCTCGGATGATGGTTCCAGCCCGTAGTTACCCTCTCCATAGATCCTTCTGCCAGAACTCGGGTTGGGTGGGGAGTCGGCACTCACGAACTCCTGGAGCCTTGACTCTGAGAGTAACCACACCCTGACCTTTGAGGGCCCGCCGCTGGGAGCCTCCTAGCTTGAAGATTATTCTTCGCCAGCCATTCCCTATCCGCGAAAATGTCTCTCCGACTCCCAGAGACAACTAAACCGAGATTTCCTTCTCCCGATAACACAGGGCAGAGAGGAAGGAAGGGAAAAAGAAAATATTTTTTCAAAAGAAAATGGAAAACTCTGACCCCCGGACTCCACAAGTTTTAGAAAACCGGGTCAGGAAAAAAAAAAAAAAAATGGAGAAAGCAAAGCAAACGTGTCATTTGGATCTTCTGCAAAGAAAAATATGTTTTCCTTTTATGGGTTTTGTAAAAGCATTGGTTTCTGACAAGTGCAAGGTACAAAAGGGTTGTGGAATTTATTAATACATATTAAGAAGAATCAGGACGATCAATAAAATTCTCATCTACATTCTTGGGCTACTTGGTAATTTTCTTGCTTCTGAAGGTTTTTAAAGAGTTATACCCGCTGTTGCCACAAACGGGAAGATATTTTATTAACAAATCAATCGAGACTTTGTAAAGGATAAGATTAATAGTTAAGATTTAGCATAATGGCGTTCGCTTTATGAATTATTGAAAATTATACTATTGATTTTTCCCCTTCGCTACTAACCAAGAAGGTCAATTTTTGTTTTAACACAAATCGTCAAATATTAAAAGCTATACTTTTGTCAGAAGTTAAATTTTATAGTTTTGGACAATCCCTAAAAGTCTTTGACAAGGTTTTGTTTGGACAAGAAGGGGAGTAAGACGGGAGTCTTAGTCTTCCGTTTCCTCTGCTGAGGGAAAGTTTTATAAAGAGGATATGGTCTGGGGTTGTGGCCCAGCTCATTAAAGAACAACCACTGCCACAACCACCGTGGAAACTCGGAGTTTTATGGGGAACTTGAACAACTTCCCCCCTTCTTCTCTGGCTGCAGGCGGCGAGCCGCCTTGCGGAAGCCCGGGGCCTTAGGACAGCAGCAGGGAGCTTTAACCTTGATTTCCAAAGACTTGTACTGGACCAGAGGCCCTGCCAGTGTGGGGGAGCCGTCCTTCGGCCTTCCGGGTCTCTTTCCCAGCAGCCAAGAAAGTAAAACGGACCCGGAAACTGTGACCGTGAACCAGCTCCCAGTCGGAGAAGACATCTGTGTTCCCTTCTCCCACATTCACCAGGCTGGCCTTGGATTTCAGGCCCAGAGACTGAACTTGTGGATAAATCTGTTTTCCGCTTCAACAGAACATTTCTGTGGGGTTCGATGCTCCTTAAGGAGCCCTCAGCGTTCTTGGGGACCTAGTTTCTCCTTCACAAAAACATCTCACACACACCAGCAAAGTCCTTTGTCCCCCTCCCTCCCCTAAAGGAATTTCTCCTGGTCTGATGAAAACAGGCTTGGAGGTTATTTTCGGCCTTGGGACCGATTGGCTAGTCTCCTCTCAGTGCCCTCGCCCAAACAATAACCCCTTTTAAAAAACTCCACGGTGGCAATGAGACAGACCTTTTAAACCTTTCCGCAGCTGTTCAAATACAACATCATTGTCAGGTTAAAGCCTGGCGCCTCTAACTGCTCTGGCTGCTGCACCCCGGTGGTGGAGACCGAGATTTAAACATTACCTTTCCACTGGGGTGCCTATTTTTAAGCTGGGGAGGAGGTGTGGGGTGTTAAGTAAGGCATAGGGAGAAAATAACTTTTGTCCCTAAGTTGTTAAGATCTTGATCAAACATAACAGCCACTGATTAGCACCTCAAAATTTCCCTTTTTACATTGTGGCGACCAAATTCTGAGCTACAGCTAAATATGCCCAGAGTGGGACAAAGTGCCCGCTGCATTGCTCTCGGCAGTCGCCCTGACGCCAGCTTGGCGCTTTAGTATTGTGTTGCCTTCTATCTCGGCCAGGAGAGCTGCCCAGATTTCCACTGCCAAATTTTCCTAATCCCAAGCAAGGCAGAGCTGTTCAATCTAATCAGGAATTTTATGCCCATCAAATAAATGCTCGTTCATAATCTTTATTTATACACGAAGAAAACACCCAGTCTGAAAACAAGCAATTCCTTACTGAGCTGGTAAGTCTTCAGTGAAGTAGGAGAGGCAGGCTCTGCCTTCTCTGTGTGTGGGTCTTTCTGTTTCAGCGTCCCATGGCTTCAAGCTCAAAGTCACCTCTATTAGATTGGGGTTTAAATAGACCTTCACTCAAAGACAGGGGGAAAATGTGTATGCCAATATAAAAATAGAATCTGTTCTCTCAAAATTCTATTTTTTTTCTCTTTCGAATTTCTGCTTTCAGACTGATTCCTCTGGGTCAAAACTGTCAATATGTTAGAGTTCTAGAATTTAAGACTTAAGCAAAATGAAAACACTGTAAGGGAGGACAAAAAATGTGTCTTAAAAAAATCTTAGAGCTGACACAAAGCAAACGGAAGGGAAAGGCAGTAGCTTTAAAGGTCAACTTTTATTTTGCTTCGAGTGTTTAATGTAGTGGCTAGTGTTTTTTAAAGTCATCTCTAGATCTGTTAGAGCAGTTAGTATTAATAATAAGTCAATATTGCATCGTAAAAGAGATGGATACCCATATTTGTACCAAGACGCCTGTCTCCCTGGCAGTTTTTTTTTTTTTTGCAGAGAAAAAAATTAAAAGGTCGCCTTAGCAAGAAATTACCATTTGTAATAATAATAATAATAATAATAATAATAATAATAATAATAATAATAATAATAATAAAGTGGCTTGCATCTTCACTCCCTTGTCTTCTTCGGGAGGGTGGGGTGGAGGCTCTGGGCCTAAGAGGACCTATGGGCTCCTAAAGTCTCCCTGAATTAGAGCCGTGAGTTGCCTCTGGATTCTGTCACTCTTTGGACATAGAGTGGATAGGGACAAAATAAAAGCTGCCTCCCCAGGGCGCCCGTCTGGGTTGCACTGTGCACTATGGCAGCAATTGGAAAAGAAGGGGCAAATGGGAGACTACTACGGATCTACAGAGATAAGCAAAAGAGATGGAGAAGGGCCGAGCTTCTCTCTACACAGACACAAAAGACTCCTTCCTACTTGGCGCATTTTCTCTCTACTTCAGAATCTGAGAACTTGGCGCCTCACAATCGGTGGCCGCAGTCAAGGAGCCCCATGCACTCTAGCCGGCCCCAAGAAAGGGAGATTTTCAGCCCCTAAAGTCCCTGATCCCATCCCCTGGCCCGTATCAGGACCACATTGGGCGAGCGCGGCCGGGAGAAATGACACTGGACCGCGCAGCAGCGGTGGTTCGCCGGCGGCTGCCAGCCAAGGCCAAGGGGCCCCCGCACAGCCAGATGCGCGGTCGATGGAGCCGCCTACAAAGGAACACAACGACATTTGGGGAGGGGGTCTCACCCCATTAGACTGAAGCCGAGGTTAGGCCCTGAGAAAGGTCGCTTTACAGGAGCAAAGCCTACCGGCAACAAGACAGGCAAAGCCGGGCATCCGCGCGGGGAACACCCACGCCTCTCTCTGGCGCCTAGCCGGGGAGTCATGGCGCCCCAGCCTCCCGCAAGCCAAAGCCAGCTCCGGGAAGCCAGGACAACTAGCGGACAAGAGAGCCCTAGAGCCCGAGGTCCAGCGAATGGAGGGAGGGAGACAGAGGTCAGTGCAAATTTCAGGGGCTGCAGGCTCTTAACAAGGAACTTAGGGGTGAAAGGAAGAGGGAGCCGCCATCCTCCCTTTGAGCCGCCCACGTCCGGGAGCCCTTTCTTCACACTTGTGGACCGCGGGCAAGGATGCAAGCTAAGGGGACATAGACATTCCCCAATGTCCGGGGCTTTGCAAGAGCAGTGAATCTCAGGAGCAATTTTAACTGTTTGTAAGAGCCAGTGCCCAAAGCAAACTGCGCACCTCAAGGTCAGCGGGCAGCTAGGAAAGGTGGCCAGTATTCTGTCAAGTACAGTGGCCTGTTACTTCAAATGCATTTCCATTCACGACACTTTGAAATACAAACGTCCTCACAAAGAGTCTACTATCTCCAGTAGCCGCATCGGTCCAGTCTGGCACCCGTACCCCAATTTCTAGCCCTCTCTGCCCCTGCGGTAGCCAGGGGTATCACCAAGCCATGCGTGGGTTGGAATCCTCAGCCCAAAACGACGCCCACGGTCCTCATGGAGTTTCTTTCTTTTTTTTTTTTTTTCTAAGTACACACTCAGCTAAGTTGCCAACGCCCTAATCTGTTTTAAACAAAAGCCGTTTAATCATTCTAGCCCTCTGAAAGCTCACAAGACGCATGCGGTTTTGGGGAGGTGGGAAGGGGTCTTACGTTTGTCATAGCTCTCCACACTCAAACCAACATGAAAATAGATTTCCCTAATTTAATTAACTCTCAGTGGCTATGACGTATTTCAAACCACAGCTATTTGTCTTTTAAAAATATCTTCTTGACACCATCAGGTTATATACCAAGGTATTTTTCACAGCGGTTTTGAGGAGTCAACGATTGGGGGATCTCCTGTTTCAGAAGACTGGTTGCCGCTTTTCCTCTGTCTCTCTACAACGTCTCAAACTCATAGCTAGCTAGAACAAGCAAATAGCAAACACCTTAACTACTGCCTGTTTCTAACGGGCGGGCCAAGATTCCTTATTAGAATCTAGGATTGGAAGAAAAAAGGTACCGCAGCCTCTTGGCAAATAAGGTTTCTGGAACGTGAGCGCGCCCTCGTGTGGCTGTAGAAGTTCTTGCAAACGGAAAATAGTATTTTTCTCTCGTTTGCCTGGAGTATGCTGGCTGGCACACAGCTTGTACATTTAGACTAAGTTAAAAGAAGAAGAAAAAAGAAAGAAAGAGAAAGAAACAAACCAGTTTTATGGTTTGTTTCAAACAAATAGTATGATCCCAGAAAGATCATATTATTGGGGAATTTACAGGTAAACCAATGCCCAGAATTCTAAACAAAATAATCGCTTTCTGAGTGAAATACCTTGATTGTCTGCTTTGTTTCTATTTTATCCTTTACCAAAGATTTAGAAATGCTTTTAGGAAACAATATAAATATATTTTATTTTGTTCTGTATTTTATAAAGTGCCAGAGTTTATTTATCAGGGTGGCAAATCGCTTTCAAATGCTAGGGGTGATGTAAGCCTAATCAGAATTTACTCTCTCAAATGTCTGCAGTTCAAAAGAACTGCAGTTCTTCATTACAGCAAAGAGAAACTCTTTCTAAGATTTTCCCAAATTCTCAGCACACCCTAGCTCTAGGAATAGTTAATAGACATTTTGATCTAACAAGTGTTTTTATTTTTTTCCTAAGAAGTCAGTTGCTATTAAATTACTCAAATGTTTGGAGGGGAAATTATGGTTATTGATCCTGAAATTAGGAACTTTCTTAGATTTATGGTGAACTCCCAGTATGATTCTGTATGGTCATAAATATGTGTGTGGGTCTGGATGTATGAGCCTGCATTATGAGACTGGGTGGTGGTTGGAAATCACAGAAGAACTTTAAGGCGCCTAATTATTCAGAGAGGTTAAAGGTGACGACCTTGACATTTTGGAAGTTCAAAGGCATACACTTATGCACTTATGTTTTTCTTTACCCCCCAAAAGCTTTGGCAATTTTAAAAAATTCATATTTTAAAAAGCATATTTCCCCAGAAGAGGCAGGGGGTGCTGTGCGTCTCATGGATTTATTTTTAGACTTTGGGCTTCTGAGAGGTTAAGAGACCTAAGATCCACTTCTCTCTTGTCAGATCAAGAGGAGGTTTTCTCACGTCTCCAGTTTATTGCACATTGCGGAAATCTCTTTTGGGCCCACCAGAAGGTGTATAATATAACCCAATTAAGCTGTTTAGAACTTTGGGTTTTATGGTGTTGTCTAGACAGTTCAAGGTTTTGTAAACAGCCTGGCTTGGTCCTGTGACATAAAGTGCACTGCAGCCCTCACCACATTCTTTAACTTAAAGCGATAAATGTGGTGAGAAGCAGTTTTGCAGCCCCTGGCCTTAGTCCAGTGAGGGGGGCTCACGGTCCCTGCTTCATGCTCACTATGACACCAGAAAGACCCCAGGTCCCCTGTACCTATTAACTTCTTCTTAACAAACTTTCCCCGCCTCACATGGAGGATTTGTTTTCCTTCTTCTTCTTCTTCAAGAACTCTGGCCCCTTGTCACCATGTTAAGCGATCATTTGGATCTTCTACTTAATTTTAAAATTTGTTTTGTCTTTCCAAATATTCCAAGTTCATTAGACTAGGAGTGGGGGTGGGGTGAGAATTTGCTCTTAGATTCCTACTGCTTCAATTTCATTGCCTGGGGAAAAAAAGACAACCAGCATTGCTGGATCACATCATCAGTTCAGAAACGTGATTTTTTTTTTTTTTTTTTTAGAGCCAAAGTAACCTACAGGGGGTGTGAAGGACCAACTCCTATTATGGTGCGATTAAAAAGTGTCCCAGTGGACTTTCAGTTGCATGGGGAAGGGGGTTCTGGTCCCTAAGATAGCCTGATTAGACACTAAACTTCTTCAAATAGTAAAATCCATGCAGTGTATTGAAGCTGTAACCTCCATTTTGCTAGAAACCATTTATTCACACACAAAAAGACAGTGACTCATGCCCAAAGGTACATTTCCCAGAGTTTAAATAATCTGTGTTCACTGAGGGGGAAGAAAGGGATTTCTTAAACTCAAAACAAAACACCAGCTCCTTCTAGCCCCAAGGCCTAACTCCCTACAGATCTCGCCGCGTCCACGAGGACTCGGAGAGGGAGAAGCGGAACAACAGCACACTGGCGGTAAAATTGTAAAGGGATGTTTGCATTTACCATGTTCCCCTTATTAGGATCCGCTCAGCCAAGTTCCGGGCCTCTTCCTCAGGCTGTAGTGGTCGCTGGGAGGTCCCGAGTTGAACGCGAGAAGGAATCCTGAAGTTCCACAGAGAAGAGGCATCTTTGAACCCAAGGACATTGGGCCTGCGGAGGGCAGGCTGGTGGGGAGGAGGGTGGGTGAGTGGGGCTCTGGGGAGGGGGTACATCCTGGAGCTCTCAAAATAAGGGGTTTCCAGTGAAATACTGCAGACGGTCCCTGTTCAGTTTCTTTTCTTTCATCCTGCGATTCTGGAACCAGATTTTGACTTGCCGGTCAGTGAGGTTGAGCATCCGAGAGAGTTGGAGTCTTTTCTCTTTGTTTATGTATACATTAAAGAAAAACTCGCGTTCCAGTTCGCGGATCTGGTACTTGGTGTAGGGACAGCGCTTTTTCCGGGACCTCTGGGGGGCCACTGCAAGGAAAAGAAACCAAGGGGTGAGAGAGGCTACTGCTTGCCCCCACACGCTCTGGCCACTGATCTAGGGCCAGGCCTTGGCCCAGTTAGGGACGTCCCTTGCCGCCGTTGAAAGGCCCTGCCTGCGTCGTGGGGGATGATATATGGGCGGGCACAGGCGAGTGCGGGCGTGGACATGTGTTCACGCCCGGACGGGGACACACACACACACACACACACACACACACACACACACACACACACACACCAGGCTGGCACTGAGATAGGAAAAAGGATGGCAAGGCAGGCTCTGAACTGGACCGTGAGAGGAGAGAGACAGAAACGCGCCCACAGGGGCATCAGCTCAACTCCAAGCTGAGCGCCAGCCAGAGGCTTGGGTTAAGTCCAGTGCAGAAGATCACCTACCCCCTCCCTGAAAGGCAGGAGGCTCTCCTGTTCCCACTCACCAACTGTCTCCAAATGTCTTTTCCTCCTCTAAGGTCCTCAACTCACCCCCACCCCACACCCACCCAAATAGAGGGAAAACTCTCTATGGCGATTAATGTCCTCTTCGAAGTCTACCTTAAGCCCACCTAAATTGGTTTCCTATCATAAACACGCTTTACAACGACCCGGGAAATCTTATAGGATGTATAAACCCCCTCGAATGCTTATAAAGTAGCACATAAAACGGCAAGCAGAGGGAGGT
This sequence comes from Uromys caudimaculatus, assembly GCA_028551405.1. Taxonomy (NCBI): domain Eukaryota; kingdom Metazoa; phylum Chordata; class Mammalia; order Rodentia; family Muridae; genus Uromys; species Uromys caudimaculatus. The sequence goes on from CM052701.1 coordinate 94,311,710, forward strand.
CCCCGCCGCCCCCCCTCCACCGCCCCGGGCCAGCCCCTCGGCCCGCGCCCCGCGCCTACCTGTGCCGCCGCTCTTTTCGGCCCCCGCCTCCCCCGGGGGGCCCTCGCCTTCACCGCCGCCGCCTTCCGCCGCCCCCTTGGGTTCGGGGACCGGAGTCGCCTTGGCGCAGGGGCTGCCCCCGCCGCCACCAGCCCCAGGCTTGGGGTCGCCCTTGTCAGCAGAGCCCTCGGGCTGCGGCGGCGCGGGAGCGGGCTGGGGCTGCGGGCCGGCGAAGGGGGGTCCCGGCGCTGCCTCGTAGAACTGATCAAAGCCCTGGGGCAGGATGCCGTTGCGACCCACGGCGCTGTAGAAGTTAGAGGCGGCGGCTGCGGGACCGTGCGGCGGCCCAGGAGCGCCGCACACCGGCTCAGGAGCCTTGAAGAGCACGTCCGGCCGGCGGCCCGCGGGCGGGAGCAGATCTCGCTGCATGGCCGCCTCCTCGGCCGCCGCTGCCGCCGCCGCCGCTGCCGCCGCCGCGGCGTAGTAGGGAGCGTAGCCCCCGGAGCCGCCACCACCCCCGCCGGGACCGCCACCGCCGCTGCCCCCCGCGCCACCGCCGCCGCCGCCGCGGTACGGCCACTTGGCGCGCTCCAGGCCGTAGTCGCGAAAGGCCACCTCCCGCACGGGCTGGACGTGCGGCGCCAGGTTGGACGAATAGGGGAAAGTCATCTGGCACGAGGACGGTTGCGAGAGGAACGACGGCTTGCTGGCGAAGTCCGACGGGGCCACGTAGTAAGCGCAGCCCGGCAGGTACATGCTGGCTGCGCTGGGGCCGCACTCGTCAAAGTCGTTCATGGCTGCGCGGCGTGCACGCCGGCAAGCCTCGGGCCGCTCCCCGCGCCTCCAACCTGAGCCATCGATTGCACAAGAGGCTTGATCCAGGATCAACTAAGCAAAAATCCCCACCGGGCGCTGACGTGCAATTCATCTTGATTGATTCTGGTGGTAATTATGTCACGTGACGCCATGGAGAGAAATGTCCTTATATCTATATCAGCGGTCGCCAACACGCCCCGGGACGGGTCCTGGCGCCGAGACGCGCGCACGCTGAGGGCGGATCAGCCTCCAGCTCCCGCCAGCTCTCCCAGGGCACTCCCTAACCAGGCTGCGCTTGCAGGCCGGTCACCTGCGCGCCGCCGGCGGCTGCCACCGCTGGGCGCATCTGCCGCCACCGAACTGGGCCGCCCGCCCGCTTTAGCCCGCCCGCGCCGCTTTAAGTACCCGGACCTAGGCCGGAGGGGAGGAGGAGGGAGGGAGAAGGAGGGGGAGAAAGGGGGAAGGGAGAGCAGCCAGAGCGGTGGGGGGAGCACCGGCCCTGGCACTGAGGACTAGGTGTGAGAGTGTGAGGTTCCCACCCCCCACCTTTCCTGCAGCCGCTCCCTCCCCCGCGACACAGCCACCCTCTGTAGCTCACCGGCTGGGAGCTTGTTGCTTCTTGTTCAAGGAGCGTTATTGCGACACTCTCTGGGGCGCAGGGAGCCCTGATTTACATATTTCTCTGCGGAGTGTGTTCCGGCTGGTAGGGATTTGGCTCTCTTGGGTTCTGACACCAGGGACAAGAGTGCAGATCCTGATAAAAACGACTCCCAGGAGCTAGGCTTAACGTGGGCCTCGGTGCCCATTCGGCCCTTTCTCTTCCAGGTTTTTCCGCTCTCTTTCCGTCCCTCCTTTCTTTGCTTACTCCTCACTCCTCTCCTTTCTCTCTCCTGTCTTCCTCTCTTCCGTTTCTCGCCTCCGTCCCTCTTTCTCTCCTTTCTCCATTCTTTCTCAGTACCTCCATCCTTTCCCTTTATCCTCTCTCTGTCTTTATCTATCTATCTATCTATCTATCTATCTATCTATCTATCTATCTATCTATCTATTTCTCTCTCAATACTCAGTCAGCGTGGAAACCTGGAGGTCCCAGTTTTCTGGCTTTCCTCAAATCTCGAGGGTCTGAAGAACAAAAGAAAGATAAGCCCTACTCTTACAGAATAAGGGCCCTCTTCACTGCCCACAGACAAACCCCTTGGGCTTTGGCCTTCCTCACTGTCTTCTGTGTTCAGGTCCCTTAGAGCTTTCACTGTATTGGAACCCCACTAAGGCCTGAGCAATCTCATGGCATATCCCCACGGCTCCACTGGAGCCCTTGGATTTGATGGTCCTAATTCCCAGGAGCTCGGTTGGTTCTCCAGGGGCCCTCAATACCGTCTGCCCGCCGGCTGGAGTCTATCTGCACCACCTGACTCCGAGGTAGGCTTTTCAGGCCCCCAGCCACTTGTTCCAAAGCCTCACTCTCTTCTGGCTACGGTGATCCTCTCAGGCCTGGAGTCCAGAAGAGGCCTGGGCTCCCACCTCCAGCTTACCAGGCCTTAGTCTCTCCCCCAATCCAAATCCCAGAACCAAAGGCAGCAGCCTGCCTCCTTCCTCAGTATTCTTCTGCCCAGGAAAATCAGCCCAGAGGCCTGGGCTTCAGCGCTCTGCCCTGGTTAGGCAACTCTGTTTATGTGCTGGTTCCCTCCCTTTCCCCAGGCCGCGGCAGTTCGGGTCCTGTGCTCTCTGAGCACCGAGGAGCCGACTTAAGAGAAAAGGCGGGGGGGTCTGAGTTAATATCTATTTTCTAGCCGTCGCCCCTTCCTCTTCTCCTCCCTCCTTTCTTCATTCGTCTCCTTCCTCCGCCCTCACCCATGTCTACTTCCCTCCCCCCAAAACTGCGCAAACAGGTCTGTGGCAGTGAGGACTGGAGTGCCCCAAGCTCTCTCCCACCTAGCTGTCCATCCTATGTGACCCCTCCCTGCGACTTCCACCCCCCACCCAGATTCCTGTTGGCACCATTCTCCTAGCCCAGAGTCCGACACACACCGGATTTTTATCTGCCTCCCTATCTCCATCCCGGTCCCAAGCCTCTCCCATTCTGAACCCTGGTCGACGACCCTGGATCTGTCTCCTAAAATGGCTCCCCAGACGCAGCACAATGTTCCTGGGGTCGTTCAGGACGGAAGGCAGCGGCACCCCCCACCCCCGTAATCTTTGCATGTCTTGGGATGCAAAACAATTTCCCCACCTTCTCCCTGCTCACTCCACCGAGTGGGTTGTAAGACAGACCGTCGCCCCTAAAGTGAAGTCTGCTGGCTGCCGAAAAGGGAAATGGAAAGGAGGAACCATTCAAGTTCAACGACATGGCGACGGCAGCTCCGGCGGGAGCCGCGCTATGGCAAGGGGAGGGCACGCCATCTGCAGCGGCGCGCTAGCACAGAGGGGAAGGGGCGATGGGCCCCCTCCACGCCTTAGTATACAAGTCGCCCCCACATACCACCCACAGCATTCATCCTTGGCTCAACCCGCTTTGCTCTTTAGCCCCAGCTCTCTGCTTTGGTCATCACCCCGAAAAACCATGAAAATCCACAGCCCCTGGACCCGCGCGTTCCACTAGAGAACCTACCGTGAAGACTCGGGCGTTGTGTCCTTGTCCTTGCTTATGCGGTCCTACTCGAAACACGGGGAGCACTCACGGCCTTCGGGGCTCGGCCAGCAGCTCCGAGAACGATAGCTTTCTGCGCTGCGCGTAGACGCGATGCGGTAATTTTGAGCCACCCAAGATAAGGCACTAACTTGACCTTAACTTTGTCAGGGCGCCCCTGGTATCTGGAGAACGTGAACAGACACTGTCTGGCAGCTCTCGTAAAAGCTGACTGGGGAAGGGATTCTGAGTCATTTCATTTATTACCACTACAGTTCTGCAAGAAAGCTTTTCCTCCCTGCCAAACTTTAATTATTTATGCTCTTTTAGGAAACGAAAGAAGAGAAAAGCAGGGGAGGTGGGGGAAACACCCAGAGCCAGTCTCTTCCCTGCAGAGCCTACCGAAAAGACTTAAGTGGAGATTGGAAAACAACAACAACAACAAATGTGGAAAGATCACCTTTGTCCAAGGACTGTTGGACAGGCGCTGTGCCCCCCACTACCACTGAGGGGAGTGGATGCAGCTGGGAGAGGCCAGTGATGGGGCACACCTCCCTCCCCCACCACCAGACATGAATATTTACAGCGATTCTGGATTTCTCCTCCACTAGCTTGCATCCGGCAAGCCTCCCTAGCCTGCCTCCCAAGGGGAGAACCCTCGGCCCTTAAAAGCTTCCCCCTTTCGGCCTCCAGAGCTATCAACGGAGTGAACAGCAGGGTAAACCGTTCTTTTTTCATTTTAAAAACTCTTCTTAGTCAAGAGGCCTTGTGGACTGCAGCGTTTCAGAAGCATTTCTCTTTCTTCTAGGGAATGTGGAGCAATGAGATTTCAATATCATTTTTCTTTGGCATTTGTTTTATATCCTGGTTCCAAATTTCTGCCAGAGCTTCGGTTAGGGAAGGAGACACCGTGGTCTTTGAATTTGTGTGGACCAATAAAGGGGTGCATTGGAAAACACCGCTGGACCTACAGATAAGATTTTATACTTAGGCGAATTTTCTTCTGGGATTGGCCTCTAGGACTATCCCTCCACAACCCGTCCCAGACTACAGAGAAACATAATGGCTTAGTATATCTATCTAGGAAAGTGACCTGCATGTTTTGTTTTATGGTCTGGCTCTGAGGAAATCTGGTTTCTTCTTCCTTTCCCAGTCCTCTGGACCCAAGGTCTCTCAGTATGGCTTCTGCCTTTGTTCAGTTGTTTTCTAGGAGTAAACCTCTCAATACAGACTCAGACTCCAGAAACCTGGCCCAGTACCACTCCCTTCCTGAACGGTCAGATAGGGAAACACGCCAACTGTAGGACCCTCACAGCCCCTTTCTTCTTACCTTCTGATTGTTGTGGACAAATTGTTTAAATGTAAAATATATATATATATACTGTATGTATAAATCGAATTTGTTTCCCAGGAAGGGAATTGGAACTTGAATATTCAGTATTGGAGATGCATTGGTCTTGCTTATTCTTTCTCTAGTGAGAAGCTACTTTCTACTTTTATGAGTTAAGAGTCAGGATTTTCAAAGGGCCCTGGCTTTATTTGACTTAACTCTGGGCTCAAAAGGCATAAGGCAGAATTCCCAAGGAAGCCCGCGGAAGTCCTGGTGCAGTTACGTAGGAGCTTCCTGGGACTTAGCTTGGTCCTTAGAACTCTGACCAAAACTTGGCAGAGAGATGTTTTGTTTTGAAATCCGAGGAGTCTCAACTCTTGGCTCTCCCTTCCCCCACCAATAATAGTGAGCTTTAAAGTTTGAGGATTTAGGCAAAATTGAGAAGCTTTAGTCTACAAACTCCCAGTTAGCTTTGCGTTTGAGATACAACCACATCTACCCAAGGACTCCCCCTTTGAAAATTTCACACATATTCTGTCTATAGTTCTTTTAAATATATATATATATATATATATATATATATATATATATATATATATATATATATATAACTGTTTTCTGACTGCCTGGGAAGCCATTTTTCTCATTTAATGAACAACAAAGACCAGAGTTGAACCGCCAAGTGGAGAAAAACAAAAACGAATTTGAGAGCCTGAAAAAGATTACAAAAGAATTTAAAGTATCTTTTTTTGTTTGTTTGTTTTTGAGACAGGGTTTCTCTGTATAGCCCTGGCTGTCCTGGAACTCACTCTGTAGACCAGGCTGGCCTCGAACTCAGAAATCCGCCTGCTTCTGCCTCCCAAGTGCTGGGACTAAAAGCATGCACCACCAGGCCCGGCTTAAAGTATCTTTTAAAAATGAACATCAGCCCCCTAACAACTTGGCTGGGACCCGGATATTTATTTTCACTATGCAGCTAATATATACAGGGAAATGTTAGTTTACAAGATCAAAACAAAACGTGAATGGCAACTGTTAGCATAGCAAATAATATTTAAAACACCAACGGAGGTCAGTTGGGGCGAGGCTCAAAGGTCCTTGTGAGATGGCCTTCTAGGCCCAGTTCCTGGAGACCTTCGCTAAAGGAAAGCATTGAACTTTGGGAAGGGATCATGAGCCTTGGGATGTTGTGCATCTTGCTAAGGATTGGGGGTGGGGCTTAAAGCTCAAAAGAAGAGACAAGGATTGTAGGGGAAGGCGGGGTTGAATTCACTGAGTGTAAGGCTGGACAGATTCTGTAACAGGCATAGAACAACTTCATTCACAATTCAGAAAACCTAGGCTTCTCAAGGTAAACCTGGCGGGGCTCAGGGCCTTAAAAGCTTTACAAGAGCTGGCTACAAGTCTCTGAGAAAGGGCACACTGGCTACGTGTTGATGGAATTGGGTGGAGAGGGTGGGGGAGAAGTTCTGGTCCTTTCTGTCCTTCAAGAGCAGCACCCACAGGCTGAGAAACTGAAAGGTCTCTTCTCCCACCCTCCAGACTCCTCAAGGAGGCTTTCTTTTCTTTTCTTTTCTTTTCTTTTCTTTTCTTTTCTTTTCTTTTCTTTCTTTCTTTCTTTCTTTCTTTTCTTTCTTTCTTTTTTTTTTTTGTCTCTTCTTGTGGTTATTCATTAAGGAATTCAAGAAAGACAGACATATGGGCACCTTCATCCATTCAAGAGGAGATACACGGTTTCAGCATGAGTGTAGATCCGCCTCCCTCGCTTACTCTTCTTTCTTCGCTGTGCAGCCAAGCCTCAAGACAGGCCAGCAGCTTCCTCACCATAGCCCAGTTCTAGGGATCTGGTTACAGAGTGCGTGGCCTTGGCTCAGGGATAGGTGAGGCTGGAGCAGGGGAATTCTGCCAATCTAGAGACCATGCTTTGTTCTGGAGTCCCAGTTTCTCTCCCTGTCTCTGAGAAGGAGATCTTCCAGCACATTTACCCAGCAGGAGACCCTTTGTAGAACTGAGCTTCCAAAGTAGCCCTTCCTTTCCCCCCAGAAGTCTGAAGGTCTAGGCTAGCTTTTGTCCTCCCACGTCACTCAGGGCAGATGGGGGTTGTGGTGGAGTCAGACCCTTTCCTTCCTGCAGAGTGGAGAGCCTAGCTTTGTCACAAAAGGCTTCTGCTGCGAAGGGGCCGGAGTTATCCTCACCCCTTTGCATTGCAACGGGGTCTCAGAGCCTTTCTACGTGCGTGCACTTCTACTCGGAGCTCTAGCGAGGCTCCTGTTTAATGCAGAAAGAGCTGGATAGAGAAAGAAAAAGAAAAAGAACACGTTGAAAACTGAAAAACCCATAGACGGTGTTTCAAGAGTGAGCCCTGGATGTAAATATCACAGAGAAGGACAGGTGACCCCAGACACCATGCTGAATGTTTAAAGCCAGTGTTAGATTGCAATTCCCAAACACCTCTAGGAGGATCTCAAAGAGAGCTGAAAGCGAAGGGGCTCCCCTGGCCTCATCTCCTGGTTCCTGGGCTGCAAACTGCGCCCAGGACCAGAGGAGTGGGAGGGAAATCTCCAGCCCCAACACCCTCCTCCACAGCCAGGCCTCGGTCCAAAAGGGCAGGCTTGGCAAGGCCTCGGCCCCCGTGGGCAGTTAGTAGAGCGTCAGTGCCTGCTCGCGCTGCACTACACGCTTCTTCTTCATACGCCGGTTCTGGAACCAGATTTTGACCTGCTGATCGCTGAGGTTCAGCCTGTTGGACAATTCCTTACGCTTCTGCCGGTTGATGAATTCATTGACCAGGAATTCATTCTCCAGCTCCGCAATCTGCTGCTTTGTGTACGGTTTCCTCTTCTTGCGGGCCCTCCCCGGGGCCGCCCCCCACGGCAGGCCTGAAACAGAGCCCCGACCCATGTCAGCTCTCTCAGATTAACTGCCCGCCCCACAGAGGTTCACCACTACTGGTGGTTTTCCTCCCTGTACAACTGTCCCTGACATCCCACCTCCCGTCCCTGCCTAAACTGGCTTGGGGAGCATGGGCACCGTTTACCGTCGGGCAGCGAAGATCGCAGGCAAGAGGCCACCCCGGCCACTTGCACTGCCATGTTCAAGTTGAGCGTGCCTTTGGTGTCTTCCTTGAAGCTGGAGGCGCAGGGGGCCCCCTGGAGCAGGGTCGCAGAGCCTGGAGCCGCCCGGCCCACACCCGCGTAGTCGTACTTGGTGCCTTTGAGAGCCGAGTGAACCAGACTAGACTCAGGGGCGAAGGGGGGTCTAGTCCGGCTGCGTTCCTCGGATGTGGAGGCCGCATCATGCGTATAGAACTTGACCTGGTCTTCGGGTCCGTCCTTGGCGCCTGGAGACTGCAGACCAATAGGCCCAGAGCCGGTCAAGTAAGGCTGAGAGAAGCCTCCAAAGGCAGAGGCGGTGGCAGGCTGCGCAGGGGTGCATGAGGCGGGCGTAGCGGCCCAGGGCAGTGCGCTGCGAGGGTATGAGATGGGGGGAAGCGCGGCCAACTGGCTGCCATTGGGTCGCAGGTTGGAAAAGTAGAAAGAGTCCGGTGACTGTAAATTCAGAAGCGAGCCCACATAGCCAGCTCTGTAAAGACTGCGCTCGCACATCTCCAACAAAGGGCCTCGGCTGTGCTCGCAACAGTATTTAGTTACAACCCGGAATAAGAGGACCGGCACAGAGGATTGGACGAAACTTCGCCTGCAGGTTCTTCAAAGCCGGTCATTTCAGCACCGCCTACATCCCCCGACCCGTCCCCACCCCCACCCCCTTTCAGGGTATTATGATAACACCCGCAATGTTCGACGGCGAAGTATCAGGCTGCCAGCAGAGCTAAAGTGTGTTGGAAGTCCTTGAGGGTTTCCAGACCTGTTTCAGGAGCCAGTGACATTGGGATGAGGGTGCCTTTGCCCAAGTGTCTCTTGGGAGTTTTCCTGGTCTGGATTGGTTTTCCCAGCCTTTATTCCGCCGGCTGCCTGGGCCAGGCTTGCTTCTACCAACTTTAAGTTGCAATTCAGACATTTTCCATTAAGGGTACCTCTGAGCTTGACTGGAGAAGGTCTGGCAGTACCACCGACTGCTCCCGGATCTGAGCAATGCTGCTCAGAGACCAATCCTTTTTATAGAAAGGGCCTTTAAAGTGGACTCTGCCCAAGGCACTTGGCAGCAAGGACCCATTCACTTGATCCTGTAGTCCCAGGTCACAGACAATACAAGAGTTTGATCAAATAACTGTGAAAGGCGTCACAAACTGCTCAAATGTGGCACCTAAGGATTCTTCACACAGTTCCCGACGTTTGTCCCCAGGAACTATGCCCAGATTGTTGTTATCCAGACCCCTCAGGTGATTCCGTAGTCCGAGGAGCCAATCTTGTGAAAAACTATATTTCTTCTAACTCCCGGAGTCATCTTGGTGACTATTCCCCATTAGCCAGAGCTCCTAGAAGTCCAACTCAGCGTTAGAGGGGCAGAAAAGTCCCGAGCCACCTGGCTGAGGAAGAGCGGTCGCACAGGGACAGTCAGCTAGCTGCGTTCCTTGTGGAGGTGCCTCCAGGCACGCGGGTGACTGCGGGTTCACTGTCTGGGCAAACAGGGAAGCAGAAAAAGTAGCTGCTCCCTGTGTGCAGTAGGATGCTTAGCCCCTGCGGCAGGGCCTTCTGGAGAGTCCAGAGGGAATAAGGCTTTTCTCCTCCAGAGACTGTGCTATGGGAATCCGCGCTAGCCTCTAGCAGGACCCACGGTCCCTGAGCCAAGCTGGAACTGGTTAGGCCCCCAGCTCTGGCAAGGAGACCACACAGGCGCCGCCGGAGGGCAAGGCTGACCACCTCACTGGGACTTTATTGTGTGAGTTATGGCGACCAATTGGGCGGCTCTCAGGACGCATTCGGCCTCTTCCTCCTGTTCTGGGGAGGGAGGAGGGTGGGAGTGGGGGAAGTCTAGGACTCCTGGGGCATTACTAGAGTTTCCTCCTTCTCAGACATTGGGACAAGTCTCCAAACTCCGTTCTTTTCTGGTAGGTGGGAGAAGGCAGAAGTTTCAACTCTGTTTTTAGAAGCCCAAGGGAACGCAAGCCTAGGTATTCGATAGTTTTCATTTTGAAGAATTCTCCCTTTTCTACTGGAGTGTCCTCCGGCTTGAATTTTCAGTTCTAATAGTCCCATCACTCTCAGCGCCCCTTCCTCCGGCACAGCGACTCCTAGGTAGTTACAGACCTAAGGGTGCATCCTTAGACTGTGGCTGCCTTACAGTTATGTTTGCCTCTCAGGACTAAATGCATAAGTGTGAATCAGGAAAGAAAAGAACAGCTAGATTTTTTTTCCCAGTTTTTATTTTTTTCCTTTATCGACCCATTTCATTCCCCCAAGTCTGGTAGGCAAAGTTCTTTTCGAGGAAGTTGGTGGCTGAAGCTGAAGGTTGGAGACCGTGAGGGAAGGGGGGGGGGGGGAGGAAAGGAGGCTTGTCTGGGGGGGAGGGGGAGAGCTGATGAGCCGAATGGCAAACTCTGCCAATGTCGCCAAACGCCCAGGAGAGGGCGAGCGTGCTCCATGCCTGGCGCCGCGCCGCCGCACGGTCAAGATCAACAGCGAAGGGCGGTGGGGCGGGCTTGGGGTCGCCAGTGCTTGCGGTCATGGCCCGCTGCCAAGGCGCTACGGACAGTCTCCGAAAAAGCCAGAGATCTTAGCAACTGACTGAGACAGCGGAGCCAAGGGACCTGACGCAAGGAAGGCTGTGGCCGCGTTTTTTGTTTGACCTTTCGCCTCTGTCCTGACGCCTTTTTCACCTCTTGAATCTCGAGTCGGATCTGCTGATCTTGGTCCCTACCCCAATCGCTAATAACGTGCCAAATTTCTGAGCGGCTCTCAGCCTCTAACTGAAGGAAAAACCTTTCTCCAAACTCCCTCGGCCTTCCGGGCTCCCCGCGGGCCTCGCTTCCAGGGCCTCCGCCACTTACCCCCCCCCCCCCCCGCAATCCCGAATATAAAAGGCACACATATAAATAACAAAGCCTTCATCTGTTCCTCATTTAGCCATCAATCCAAATACCAGCAAAGAGCATTTGAGCGCAGTTTTAATCTTCAGCAAACCCCATTTCTCTTAGGCTCAGCGAAACTGACGTGCGACCTACAGATGAAAGGAAAACCTCGAGGCAATTCCCTCTGTCCAATATAGGAAACCTGAGAAATGGACCTGTGAGATGAAGTGTGGTCTTGGAGACTAGAACCTACAAAAAAAAAGAAAAAGAAAAAGAAAAGAAAAAAGAAACAAGAAAAGAAAAAGAAAGAAAGAAGAGAAAAAAGAAAGAGAAAGAAAAAAAAGAAAAAGAAATGAGGGGTTGGAAAAAAACTAAGGCCCCTTTTTGGTTTGTTGGTTGGTTGGTTGCACCCCTTCCCCCAGCACATCTTGTGAACAAAATAGCGAAGGTATTCAGAGATCCTTCCCTAAGTGACTGAAGTGATGTGGCTCCCCTTTTCAGGGGTTTATCCTCCGTAGATTGAACCGCGTTCTGCATCTGTGCTTCTCTATCTCTGTCCGTACCCTCTCCCTCTATAAACGAAGTTGGCCTCTGCAGTTGGCAGTAAGATGTGAAGCAAGTGAAGCTGGACCAGAGAAAATGAAAGTGAGTCCCAACTTGAAGGCCCTGTGTTTCCCCACAGTCCTCAAGGAGCCTCCTACCACGAGAGCTTACGTGTTGTGAGCTTTTAGAAATCTGTTCAACTAACTTGCACATCAGAAAGTTAGCTCGCGCTAGATTGTAACCGTAGCTACAAGGAGCCCCGCTTTCTTTGGCCGTTTCCCTGAGTGGCAAAGAAGACTGAATCAGGAAAAAAGTTCCTGATCCCTAAAACGTGTGTCTAGCTGCTAGGATATATAATAGTAGTTTCAGTTGTCAATTACTGCATGCAGCTTGGGATATTTGAAGTGTTTCTTTATTGATTGCCAAATATGGATATGACTTTCTCTAATTTCAAGACCTTCCTAGCGAAGATATTTATAATAGACTCTCTGTAGGCCCCAAATGTTCCAGTGAGTTTTCCTCTACCCAGGCACCCACGTTCACACTGATTAGTACATAAATAAAATTTTCAAATAAATTGATAATATTGAAAGAAATCAAATTTATTGATTTTTAATGAGTTGGTCTGGTTAAGAAAATGATCATTTTAGACATCACAGATGATATCTCATTTTAAACATCACTTTTTGTGTTAGAAGGAGGTGGACAGAGATGGAGAACAGAACATGGAGGTTTCAGAGACCAGAACTGGTGTTGTTTCCTTCATGTACAGATGTCGAGGAGAGCAAAATTTTATAATAAATAAGAACAGTTTCTAGAGGCAGCACAAGCTTGAAACACACAAATGTATGAAGACTCAGTGGAGACAAGAGAGTTCTTTTATTTATATCTCCCTAGGAGTAAAATGTGATTTTTGAATGCTCGAAGCACTGCTCACACACATTGCATCTACAAAAATAATCTTCCAGTTGCATAAATCTGCAACATTTTTGAAAGTAGTTCATCATCACTTTCAGAAGCGTCTTTTTTCCTCTTGGTCCTTAGAGCTCCATATTTTTAAAATGTGTTAGATATTTTAAAGCTCTGAGGCCCATTTGTTCAGACAATTAACTTCTTCACTGGGTCCTGGACAGAAATTCCCACCCATGGCCACATTGGCTCAGTCTCTTTCCAAGGATTGAGGAGATGGCCTCATTTCCATTCCCACAGGCCCAAGGAAAGGGATGAATTTATAGCATCTAGAGTCACTCTGCCAAGTGTAAGTATTTTAATAGCTGCATCTAGAGTTGAAGAAATGAAGGCATTCACGAGGAATACTGCTTTCAGATTAAAAGAACACAGCTACGAGGCATGTTAAAACCACACAAAACAGCAAAGGAGACTGCCAAAGATAAGGGAGATTGTCTTCATTTCAATATTAATAAGGTAGCCGCTTTTAAAGCCTTCAAGTCCCTTTAACCTCCAAGTTTGAGACTCTCTCAGCAATCCTAAATCGCTGAATGCCTAAGAGCTGTTTCCACTTGCCTTGGGGAAACTTCTGAGAGCTAATGATTCAATTACACAATCACAGGGAATGAATGGCTGAAAAACGATTCTGAGCTAATGGATTATAAGTATAATCAGTGTTGGAAACACATATAAAATCCTGTTAAAAAAAATAAACCCCTAAATCCAAGGGCACTTCTGAAATTCATTTTGGGGGATTATTGAAAAAAAAAATACTTCAAGTTTTTTTTTTTTTTTTTATACTGGCCTGGAGGGAGAAACAATGTTTAAAAATTATTAAAACAAGACTAGACAAGAACAAAACCAATAATAAGCAAGTAAGAAATAGAATTACAAAGTCAGATTGGGCAGCAAAAAGTTTTAGAGCCAGATAAAGGTGGAGAGAGAGAGGGGGGAGGGAGGGAAGGAGGGGAAGAGAGAGGAAGGATTCACAATGTTTGCCATTCTAGGCAGGGAAGGGGGGGAAATTAAATACATTTTCAAGTCTTTTCAAAGGTATTTTTGGAGACAACTGAAAGCATTTAAACTGTCTGTGGCCAACCTAGCCCACATCAGGAGACAGTATCTTTGAGCTTGGAGACGATTTTCTTGTCCTTCACTCTTCGATTCTGAAACCAAATGGTTACTTGTCTCTCCGATAGGTTCGTGGCAGCTGAGATCCGCCGCCGCTTGTCCTTGTTAATGAACTTGTTAATGGCGTACTCATTCTCCAGTTCTTTGAGCTGCAGTTTGGTGTAAGGTACCCTTTTCTTCCTTCCCCGTCGGTAGACGCACATGTCCGGCTGGTTTAAAGCCACATCCCCTGGTACAAACAGCAACATGGGAAAAATTAGACGGGATACTTGGAACACCGAAGCTTTGAGTTGTGTTATGTGAATGTATTTGTTAGTACTGGGTGGGGGAGGGTAGGGAATAAAGAAAATGAGATTGTTTATACTTTATTATTATTTACACAGACATATTATTATTACACAGTATTAAAGACTATTTGCACTTCTAGACAAAGGCTAATTTGATGGATCATCATGGTTTTTCAAACCGGCATTTTAACAAGCCTGTGATTTTATGGTCTGGTTATTGGGGGAAGCTCATAAGGACAGTTTCTGCAACTGCCAGTTGCATACATTCAAACACACACACACACACACACACACACACACACACACACACACACACACCCAAACACACACTTCAGATGTTTTATTTGAGCTTTACTTTCTTTTACTGTGTTTGAGAGTTTATGGGCTCTAAGGAGCTTCAGTGGTCATTGGAACCCCACTTGAAAAAAAAAAAAACGGGAACCCAACTCTGACACCTTTCAGAAACCTTTTTAGTCAGGGGAGTTAGGAAGGGAGGGGGACAGGGGGAAGGAAGAGGGGAAAGAGGGAGGAAGAGAAGGGGGGGAAGAAGCAGCAAAGGTAACTAAAGATCTTCAACTTCAGTGGATAAAGAGTACCCGTGCTTCACGAGAAGGGAAACAGCAGAGGCGCTTTAATTGGGAAAGTTAGAGATTACAGAAACTAAACAAACGTTTCTAGTGGATTATATCTGGTCGGGCCTGGAATATAAGTAACCACTCCCAAACAGGGTTTTTCTTTTCTCCCCTCCCCCTCCCGCGCGTTCTTCCCCTTTCTACGTTGCTCCTACCTGGAAAGGATGATTTCCAAAAATGGGACCCCTGTGGCTGGTCTTTGGCACAGTACACCTGGCTGTTCCACCCGTTGGCTAGCGTCCAGGACTGGTAGCCCTCCATGGAGATGTACGCCTCGTGCCGAGGCTCCCCGGATCCAAAAGTGGACACCATGTCGATATACCCAGGCACGTGCTGGTAAGGACTCGTGTAGCCCTGGTAGAAGGACACTTCCTTGGCCCGCGCGGGCACCTCGTTGGTCGGGACGCTGCTGCTCGCCAGGCCCGACACGTCCATGTACTTCTCCACTGGGAAACCTCCCAGAGAGGCGTGAGGGGACGACTTGAGAGCGTTCTGCTGTAAGCCCACGCCGTGCGACATGCGGCAGCTGTAGTAGCCGTTGCCGAAGTGGTAGCCATAGCCCAGTGCGGGAGCTCCCGGCGGTGCTGCAGCGGTCGCGGCGGACGCTGGCGCGGGACACTCTTTGGCCACTGGAGCCTCGGGGCGAGTGGCGATCACAGCCGAGGATGACGACGACGACGAGGAGCCTGTGCGCTCAGAGGTCCCTGGGTACGCGAAGCTGGATGCTGCTGCCGCCGCCGCCGCCGCTGCTGCCGCTGCCGCCGCCGCGCGTCCGGAATGTGTCCCCGCGAACACCGGCGCCGACAGGAAGCCGCGACACTGGCCAGGCGCCGCCACAGAGGAGGAGGAGGAGGAGGAGGCCGGTGCCGCCCCAGCGGCCCCGCCGTCCGCCCGCAGCCCATCCATGTCCCAAGTCCCCGAACGGCTCATGGCCCGGCCTGGCCCGGCCCGGGCCCCGGCCTCGGCCCCGTGCAGGACACCATGGCGCTCTGCGCCTCCTCCCTCCTCTCTGTGCTCCGCGCCGTGCTCGCTCCCGCCCTCTCCCTCCCGTCCTCTCTCCCTCCGCGAGCCTCCCACCTTCTGCCCGCCCGCCCGCCCTCCAACAGGTTAGCTCATCGCGGGACGTTTATAAAAACGAAGTTCAGGTTGGGAGGGGGCCTGGGACGGCCAGGGGGCCGCCTCCCGCCCCGAGGGCGCCGGCCGGGGACCGTGCCATTGGCTGTGCCGGGACACGTGGGGGTGGGGGCGCGGGAGAGCCTGGCTCCCAGCCCAGGTCCGGCTGGACCCACCCACCGGGTCCCCACCCCTCCTCAGCCCTTTGGGAGGCCCACCTCCCATTCCCGTCCTCCCCCAGACCCAGGAGTTTGCTTTGCAGCCATCCCCTCGAGTTGATTGCGCGACGGCCCATCTGCGAGGCCTGTCTGCGAGGCGGGCGCCGAGGCCTGCGCTTCATCTCCGCAAGCGCTGTTTTTGTCACTGCTCTTTGACTCCTCGAGCTGCACACTAAAGTGAGGACGAAGGACAGAGATGAGCAGAATGACGTGAAAACAAAGCGATTCTATGTTTTAAAACCTGTTGCTTAATCTTTCCCTAGTCTACCTCGTCACCCCAAATTCAAGACAGCTCATTTTTCCTACCCTGAGCATACCTAGCGGGTAAAAGTATTCCACACATAGGAGATCAGTCGGAGTAAATTTTTCCTATACAGCACCATTGGCCCACACCAATACTCACGAAACAGTCTTGGGGCAGCATCAGAGGCAGGAGCAGCAAGCCTGACAATCAGCACAACTAGGAAGTCCACAGATGCTTAGGGTCATGTCTCTACTCTTGGCCGGGCGGCAGTCACTTCGCCTGGCTGGCCTTCTTAGCTTCAGTTTGGCCTCCTCCCGCCCAGCCCAAAAGCCTCCGTACCAGCGCGGGAGGAGAAAGCCACTCAATAGAGTGCCACGAATCTTCTGCGCCTCGCCCACAGCCTACCGGCCTCTAGCATTCTGCAGCCACCACCCACCCCCCCGCCCGTTACTCACACCAATTAACTGAAAACTTCACTTTCCCAGGGACCTTTGTTTCGCTTCCTTTTCCAAGCTGCCAACTGCAGAGAATTGAGTGTGCCAAGTTAAAAGGATCTTTCTTGCTTTCTTTCTTTCTTTTTTCCCAAGTAAAGTCGGGGCTGGTGACAGGCGCAGTCCGGAGCACCTAGGTTCGACTTCATAGGGACAGGGTAGGCTCTAGTTGGGAGTACCGGAGGAGCTAATCCCAGATAGAGAGTTAGATGGGGCGGCTCTAATCTCTCTGTATTTCCATCCCCTCACGCAGAGTCTTAACAACTTATGTGTCGTCCTTGTGAGCCCTGAATTGAATCTAGGTCGGTCTCCTGGGAGCTATTTTAGACTTGGTGAGTCAAGAGTGCTGGGTGGGTGCGAGAACCTCAAAATGAGCCAGCTTGTGCTGTACTATCAACCCTCAGACCAGAGAGGACAAAAGTTAGAATGGAAGCTGGATTGCATTTAAAGGGCCAGGTAGTAGAGTTTCTGAACTTTTGAAAAAGATTAACAATGAGATGTTTTATTTTCCCCCTTGTTTCCTTTTCTGTTAGAAAGAACATGGAAACTATTGATACTCCCCCCCACCCCGTCCCCATGCCTTCGAACATTTACTGAAACTTTTTTAAAAAACAAAATAAACAGAAATAACCAGAACCAACACACCCAAGTCTCCTAAAACTCAATAATTTAGTAGTTTTGTGTTCTTTGGGCTTCAGTACCATTTTTAAAAATCTCACTAATACATTTAATAAGCAATGTATATTTAAATCAAAGAAAATAAAGTTAAAACAAGAAAAGATCTTGTCACATTTTGAGACTCCAGTTCTCACATCAACCTTGGCTTAATTTATCATGCAAGAAAATAAGTTGTACTTGTCTGGGAGGAATGTTGGGATTAATGCTTAGATTGAAACCTCTCGATATGGCCTTCTTTCCTATAATGTTGGGGGGGGGTTGCCCTTGTTAAACTTAGGGTTTCTCTGTCAATTTCAAAGGTTATTCAGAAATAAAGTTTTG
Organism: Uromys caudimaculatus; assembly: GCA_028551405.1. Lineage (NCBI taxonomy): Eukaryota > Metazoa > Chordata > Mammalia > Rodentia > Muridae > Uromys > Uromys caudimaculatus. Next base: position 94,329,092 of record CM052701.1, read on the forward strand.
AATAATGAATTTTATCATTTTCTACCACCGGCTTTTCTGTGACTTCAACAAAGTTAAGTCTAGGTACACAGAAGTAGGTTACACTAGAAAAAGGTCTCTGAGAGGGCCCACAGGTAGAGTTCCAAATCCCAGGGTCCCTGGGAAGTTACTACTATTGAGCCACGGTGCTGAGGCTAAATAAGAAGATAGGGTTTCATTTAGCTTGTATCTTGTGTTCAAATTGTATTCAAGCTGAAATTTAATTATAATCTGTGTTTTTTCCTTCATTTTAAAGATCTAGACCCATTCTGTAGCCAAGGCTGGCCTCAAACTTTCAAAAGGGGTGGGATTATAGGCATGAACCACTATGCCAGGCTTATAGCCATTTTCTTCAGATGTCCAAGAGCACAGGGTGAGCTCTATATGTGTGTGAGGGCATATCATAGTGAAATCTTAACAAAAGGATGCGCAAAAGAGTTTGGCAATGGCAATCGTCTCCAAATACTTACCTACTGTTCTGTGGAAAAAAAATGCTACATTTCCTGATTTTGGCGAAGAGGCCATGAGGTCCTTTGCTGCTCGGAGTCCTCCTTTATTTCTTTCCATTTGTTCCTCTTTCTTCTTTCCTTTCTCAAGCACCCCTTTGCGTATTGAATCTGGCTGGAGACATAGCCTCTGTTTTTTCTTGTAGAGCTCACAATTTGTACATCTGTTTGGGAATGGAAAACGAATGGATGGAGGCTAGGATTTAGACTTATTGAAGTGTGCTGTTTACCAAGACAGCAATGAGCTCAATTAACCACACAATTGCTGACTATTATAACCAGGATGGCAGGATCCTGTCAGAAAGGGGTTGGGGGAGATTCCTTTGAAAGTATTTACCTTGATGATCATAACCAGGAAATACAGGACACCCTTTTAATTAACTTTTGAGAAACCAATGATTCAGTAGAAAAAGTCTCAATTCAGAAGCAGAGTCTTACGTTGAGAAGAACTGGCTGGCTACTGTTCTTAACCACGTCTGTCTGCCAGCTCTGGAGCTAATTTTCCCTCTCCAGCTAATAATCAACTTCACTCGGGCTGGGAAAGAAACAAAAGATCAAACAAAGAATGAAGCAAAACTCAACAGAATCACATTTTGTGTGGAAGGTAGGGTCTAGCAACAGCCAGAAGATGTCCTGTATTTGGGGCATTTTCTAAATCTAAAAGGTGGAATCCTTTTGGGTTTAGCAACAAAATTAGCCTCTATTTAATGAAAATTTCAGGCAACAACAAAGACCCCCCCTCCAAATACCACGTGATTTAAAAAATTTTGCCTCCCACTGGACAAGCAGGCCCCTGTTTGAGATGGAGAGAACTCCTTAGCTATGGACTGTAGGAAACAGGGAGGGTCTTCCCTGCCAGAGAAATGCTGAGCTTTTCTAGAGAGGAAGCTCTAGAAAGTAGGGCCAGAGCTTGAGGACCGAATAACTTCTTCCTTTCTTCCTAAATAGAAGCAACAGTTGCCATTTGCTGTTTCGTCTGACATTTTGAAACTCTTGAGCTTCTAGCCACAACTTTTCTACCTTGCTAAATGCTTCCTCTATGAGTCAAATAGAAGCCCATTACCATTTCAGATAATTCACACTCTCCACGAGCAATCCACATGATGGATGTCAGCAAAGCAAAGCGTGAAAGGTAGGAAAGCGCCTAAAAGTGTAGGAAGAGCTGAGAGGCTGGCAAAGGATGCCAGTGCTGGAGCTCCGGATCCCTGAAAGGCGCTCGCAATTCCCCGCGCCTGGCGCTAGATGTCCCTGCAAGTTCTTGCGTCTGATCTGAGGGCACGTTAAACTCCTGGCAGCCAGCAAATCTGAGTAGCCTCGGGGTCCAGGAAGAAAGTAGCCATCAATTCCCTCACTTACAACCATTCTAGGGTAGTTTGGAGTTGAAGGTGGACGGAAGAAGGAAAATGAAAATAAGTGGGCCGACCCAGGTGAGGCAGAAAGCTAGAGGCTTGCCAGAGGAGAAATGGGAGCACAAAGCCTAGCGAAGGCAGACTTGGTTACTCCAACCCTCAACCTCTCTATAAATCCGAAACCTGGTCCTGAAGACCGCACTTAGCCTAAAGAAAACCTGCCCTGGCCGCAGCTCACTCTGCAGATATTTACTGCCGAATCACACCATCCGCACTCCCAGTTCTCCAGCGAGCTGGAGACTTACTTCGGGTTGAGAACGTGTGGCTGGCATCTTCCACCGGGAAGTCCAGAGCTGGCTGAGACCACCGCACCGCGCGGCCCTGTTGTTGCTCGGGCTTTTCTCTTGACCCATCCCTCTGCAAATCTAGGACAAGGTTTTACCTGAAGTCACAGGTAAAAACCACTTTACCTGGAGGACCCACTACTTACAAGAAACAAATACTTAGTTTGGCGGTCTAACCCCACCCCAGGGGGAAGGAAGAAAGAAAAAAAGAAAGAAAGGAAGAAAAAGAAACGGAGGAAAAGAAAAGAAAAAAGCCCTTGCTTTGTTCATGTCCTTCTTGCCAGCAAAACTGTGCTTTTTGGATAATACAGAGAACGTGTTTCCTGAACGTCACCTCCCCAAGCTTAAAAATTTGGCACACCCTTTGGCATAGGTGGAAGATGCCCTTTGAAGGCATGGGGCATAGGTTAGATTTTTGTCTAATTGAGTGGTTCTGTTCTTTGATGGTAGTACTTTGAAGACACCAGAAACTAAAAACTGGGTCAGTTTTTAGTCTCAGCCTTTCCATTCTGGAAAGGGTACGAAGTTACTGTATGTTTTAAACAAATTTAACAGTACTGCTTTCTCTCTCTCTCTCTCTCTCTCTCTCTCTCCCGCCCCCCCCCCCCACTGGTGTAATGTTTTTGAGGTAGGCCTGCCTTTAAATAAGACAGGTAACATGAAGGGAAAAAAAAACAGTTATGCAAAACTTTCAAACCCCCATGACTTATGTATTATTGGAGAGAAGTATAAATCATGAACAATTACCAAAGCTCTCAGTTTAGAGCTTCCTCCCTCCTAAAAGGGGGGGACCAATTACCCAGGGGTTCTCTGGTCTTCAGAAGGTATAATCCATGTAAAAAGCCACTTGTAATCGCATAGTAAATGAGTTATATAAATTAGTCAATATTATTGCTATTAACTGGTATGGAATCTAAAGGAACATTAACTATTAAATGGAATAGTCACTGTGAAAACGCTACTGTCTGCTAAGTGCAGTGAAAAGTTATGGATGTTTTTCACTGTGATAGTTTCTCTGACATGATCACAAACGTATGTGCAGCAATAAACATTCTAATGCAATATTAGTATTACTTAAAGGGTGCAAGCTAGTTTCAAAACCACTAATGAATGGACGTGTCGCGGAGAAATGATTATTTTCATTTTCAATAGAGTTAAGTCGTACTTGGCCAGCTTTTGGAACCAAAGGCGGTGGGTCCTAGTAGAGGGTAAGAAATCCTCCTAGGCCGCTGAGGCTTCTGCGACAGAAAAGCAGCCCACAGCCGCTGAAACCGCGAGGAAAACAGATGGGGGCGCCAAATGACAGCAATAAAGGCATCGGCGGATTTCCGCCCAGGCTGAGCGACCACTTGCTGCCAGGGTCTTGGCCCCCCATGGAGCCTAGCCTAGACCAAAGAGTCTCTTATAGTCCCTCGGGCAGGGAAGGGATTAGGTAGCAGGATCCTCCCAGGGACACTGGGACAGCGACTGCCTGGACTGGTGGAGCTGGGCGTCCTGGCTGAGAAGCAGTTGGGGGCGCCCGCAGAGCTGGGCTCTTATTCGTGTGACTAGCAAAGAGAGGTAGCCAAAAACCTGCTTGAGGAGAACGCAAGTGCCAAGAGCTGAATGACCACTAGGGTAGAATAGCCACTGGGACGGGGGCAAAGGTGGATGCTGGGTCAAGTTCTCAAATGGAGGTCATCCCACCAGACAGTTCTCCTGAGCCTGCGAGCCTAGCCAGCTTTCCACTTACGACTTTAAAGAGGTGGGATTGATTTTTTTTCCCCCCAGCAAAGCTTGCCTGTAGAAATAAGTTGGCGCCAAGGGGAAGAGGAGAAAAACTTTTGGCATTGACTATATATGTGTACACATGTATATAAATATACTTCACACCTCACCTCCCCTTACATTCCTGACGCGCCCCCAACGGGTTCAAGGTTAAAAAGAAAGCGCCAACAGACAGATGGGCAATTAGATCAGAGGTTTGCCCCCTAACACACCGCAATATGCTGGGTGTGTCTCAAGGCGGGAAGGAGGGGGGCCCGGGTTAGGGTCTGAGTTAGTTTTGTGACCGGGATGCAAACCCGAGACTAGCGTCCAGATTTCCAGGTTCTCCAGGCTGCTTCGGAAGCTCACATGCTAGACTACTGTGTCCTGTCCCTGGCCTCCGTGGACCTCGCCAGTGCGGGGGAAGCTCTACCTCTGGGGCAGGCGGGCAAACTGGCACGACGCATCTGAGTCGGGCAGGGTGGGGCGCAAGCGCAAGAGGAGATGAGCGCATCTGAGTGAAGATTGATCTTCCTTAAAATGGTTGCCACCGGCGTCATTATGACTATCAAAGTTATCGCCAAGAGGCTCAGCCTCCAACCTCAGGCGGGAAGGAGAAGAGACAAGACTGGTCGGACACTCTCTGTGCCCCAAGTCAGCACCAGAAACACCCGGGGCCACAGGTAAGGGGCTAGGGTGGAGGAGGGGGAGGACCGAGAGGTGGAAGAAGAACAAAGTGGGAAAGGAAGGGAGGCAGCTGGAGATTCCATTCCCTCCACTTTGACCCCGAAACCCAGTTACTTCACCATGAATTCCTCTATTTGAGAAGGGTGGGAGAAAACCGGCAATTTAAAAAAGTGGATTCTGCGTGGGCCCCTATGGTACGGTAAATCATGATTGTGTTTAAAGTTAGCTGTCGATTTCTACTATCAAACCCTCCAGTCTAGTTTATTTCCCCTAAGGGAAAATGCGAGGGCGAGAAGCTTATCCATCAGCCAGATTATAAAACTAAAAATCTAGGGTCTTGGAGTTCAGAAGTCAGCTTGCAAACAGTGGTAAAAAATCAGAGATGTAATGATTTCCTTTTGGAGGCACGGGCCCTGTGTACCTCCCCAGCCACGTAGCAAGAAAGCATTTTCAAAAGTCTCCAAGATATATTCAGTCTCTGCCTGTCTCTATCTGTCTCTGTCTCTGTCTCTCTGTCTCTTTCTCTGTTGGAGGGGAGCATCCAGACTGAGAGGAAGAAGTAAGGAGAGAAAGAACTCAGGATCCTATTTGTTAAATAAAATACTTAATATTTGGTTCTTAAAACAGAAAGATAAGTAATCCTGACAGGAGTGGGCACAAGGTCTTCTTACGCAACTCTTCCTGTATCCTCCCCCTTACCCGCCCCCCTTACACCCCCAGCTTGTAAATGTTAAAACAAAACAAAACAAAAACTTCTCAAGAATCTACCCTGGAAAAACCAAAGCATTATCTATTATTTAACACGTATCTGTGTTCGTGGAAAAATGAGGAAGGCGCTGCATGATTAGGACCTAAGGGGCAACCCAGCAAACTGAGAGCGTAATGATGCCCCTAAATGAAGGGGGAAATGTGCCGCGGCGTGCTCTATTAATCAGACTGTCAATTTCACCCCCCGAGGCCAAACCCCCGGGCGAGCAGAACTGGCTGGGAGCGGGCAAAGGACCGGAGCCTTCTTCCTCACTTCTCGTGTCTTCTTGTCTCCTACCTGGATCTATTTGTCTGCTCTGAAGTCGCCTTCATTACCCACTGACAGGAGCGTGTATTTATTTGCTTATAAACCTGTTACAATAAATGATTATTCGAACGGCGTCATTCGTACCTTAATGACGAGCGGGCGCTACTTTTTGATGAATGACATCTCCGACTCGGAAGGATGTATGGGTCATTTTGACCAGTCATTCCCTCGCTCTGGCATCCCACAATTTTTCCGCCTCCCTCCAAAAGAGATAATAATATTTAGAGCCGCTTGCTGGGCCTGAATGAGAATCAGTCCTAGGCGCAGCCCATCATTAAGACGGGACAGCCAGGCCATTGTGACATTTTTTAGAAAGCTGAGATGATGGAAAGAATAAGAAAAGAGATGATTCTGATGGAGAGAGGGCTCCATAGCCCTACTGCTGGCAAGAGGTTCTCCAATTTGTCCGATTCGGCTGGCAGTGCTGTGCTCGAGGCCTTGGAAAATTCGCAGCACCCGGCTCGCCTCAGTCCGCGCCTGCCGTCCGCCCCGCTGCATGGTGCTCTGGGAGACCTCCCCGCCAAGGGCAAATTCGAAATAGACACTTTGTTCAACCTGCAGCACCCGAGCAGCGAAAGCACCGTCTCCTCCGAAATCGCCTCCGCCACCGAGAGCCGTAAGAAGCCTAGTCATTACTCAGAGGCGGCCGCCGAGGCCGACATGAGCAGCGACGTGGAGGTGGGCTGCTCCGCACTGCGCTCCCCCAGCGGCCTGGGCGCCGCGCCGCTCAAGGAAAACAATGCCAAAGGTAACCGGGTAACCCGCAGACTCCAGCCCCATTCTCCGGGCTCCCTTGCGGGCCTCGCCAGCCCTTCCCACGCCTTAGCCGGTCTCTGACTCTTAACTAAAGTGCTGCACAGAACTGGCAGGGGCAAGGGAGGGACGCATGCTAGGAACCGGTCCCTCTGGCTCTGCTCTTTGAGCTTCCCCCGCCTGTGGAGCTTAAGGAGCCAGGGCCACGAGTCCAAGCTCCTGCCTGAGTCTGAGCAAATGTTTCGCTTGCGGAACTAAGAGCTGGGGCGAGGCGACACAGAGCTAGCCCGGGTGGCTAAATTGCTTTTGGGGTGCCCTGGACAGGCGCTCCGAACTCTGGTGCTTCTGGAGCCCCCAAGGCCGGGTGGAGGGGGGACTTTTCTGGATAAGTCTGAGACAGACAATCTGGCCTCGCACCTCTGCTCAACCGCTTAAGTCAGCGGGCAGAAAAGAGTTTGAAAAGTGGACACCTCCTCCCCTTTACTGGCTCGGGTTTGAGCTGCAGATGCTTTGATAATCTTAAAATATTTTAAACCCAAAGACTGTCAAAGGTTGGAGGCCGTATAAAGAGCTGCCCTGTGGTTTCCAGACTATGTCAAATCCACAGCTTCTTAAACTGCTTCCGAGGTAGGCATTCTTTCCCAGCAAATTTCCCTACCTAGTGGAAATTTTCTAATTATTGGAAAAAGAACAACCTTTTCAAATTCCCTCTCTATTATTTGGTTAGGAAGGGCTCCCCAAACTTCATTGATTTCATTAACGGCAGCAATTTGTAAGCCTGACAGATCTCATCAATTTTGACACTGACTTTCCTTCCCAAAGCCTCTTTTTGCCACCAGCTAGCAACCCCAACTCAGGGTTCTCGGCCCCTACAACTACTCATGCGCTGTGGACTGTTTGCTTGCTAGGGTACGCGGAGAGCGGCTCCGTCGCGGGCACCACGACGTCGGCCTCCGGCTCGGGCCTCAGCAGTCTGCATGGAGGCGGCGGCGGCAATAGCGGGGGTGCGGCGCTGAGCGGCTCTGGCTCCGGTTCTGGCGCTGATCAGGTGCGGCGATACCGTACGGCATTCACCCGGGAACAGATCGCGCGCCTGGAGAAGGAGTTCTACAGGGAGAACTATGTGTCTCGGCCCCGCCGGTGCGAGCTGGCCGCTGCACTCAACCTGCCTGAAACCACCATCAAGGTATTCCGGCGCATGTCTGCTCAGACCTCCCTCGGGGCACCTGGGTTGATTTGGTTTTTTTCCCCTTTTCTCCCCTTCTGGGTGGTGAGAATTCGGTGTGGAAGTCCACCGGGTTTTGTCACCGAAGGAGTAGGCTTATTTATTTCTCCTGTGCCGAATTGTAATCGTTTGACAGGCCTGGCTGACCTGAGAAGGAGCCCTCAATCTCGAGGCCCATGCTTCAGACAGGCCCATTGCCTTGCTCAGTTCTGCCCAACAGCTGCCCAGGTGCTCCCTTACTTGTGCCCAAGGTCTTAACTTTGGCCTAAGCGGCGAGGCGGGCTGTTTTTTGTTTCTCTGGCACAAACCCGAAGTGCAACTTTTCATTCGTTTCTGATCTCGGAGATTTATTTCTCACATAAAGCATTGCTACCTGAAGAAAAGGTTACAGTATTTTTAAAAATCGATTGGATTGAGAATGTGGTTTCCTAGAAATTTTCTATTGGGCAACGTGAAAGAACGAAATTATCCTTGTTTTATAATGTATATATACATTTATGTGTATATATATATATATATATATGTATGTATGTATTTAGGTTATTCATTTTAAATTATGCATCCAGAAGAGATGGTTGGAAACTAGGTAGGCTTGGTGAACATTTCACAAAACATTCGACTCTGCAGCAAAAGAGGACACCCTCATAGGATAAGAGACTAGTATGGAAGTCTTCCTCCAGTTTGATCGGGCTTTCTTTCATTTAGAGTTGTGACGAATGATGTCTTTATTAGATAGTGCGCTGGAAGGAGGTAGAAACGTTCCCTTTCCAGGTTCTGGGCACACAGCTTTTTGCCACTCATTTAAAGCAAATGATTCCAACAAAATCATCCTTTCAATACCCTAATCGGACCCGTGCCCTAGGGAACAGTCCTTGCAGCTCCGAGGGCTCAAGACCTGGAGCTGCTTCCTCTCAGAAAAACTGCTAGACAACCTCTCTTCAAAGGCTGCCCAGAATCCCCGTGCAAATCCTGGGATTGACAGACCAGTGTTCAGTGAGGCTGGGCGCCGGTGGGTGGTTAGACAGAGGGAAATAAAAGGTTGGTTTGGGATGAAAACAAAAACCAAAAAACCCAAAAACAAAAACAGCAAGTGTAGAGCCAGAACCTGAGGAGTCCCACTAAACTCAGGAGCGGGAGACTCTTTTGGCTGAGGAGGGTGTGCCCTAGACGGCCCGCAAGTTAAAGTGCACCCTGTCCCGTATGGGAGAACAGAGGGATTAAGCCCAGAGCCAGGGAAACAGGCTAGGCCACTCTGGGACCCAGGAAGGGTTTGGAGACCCTGGACAGGGACTAGGAATACCCAGCGCTCCCTAACCCGGGCGGTGGTGCGGCTGTCCCCGCAGGTGTGGTTCCAGAACCGGCGCATGAAGGACAAACGGCAGCGCCTGGCCATGTCGTGGCCGCATCCAGCCGACCCCAGCTTCTACACCTACATGATGACTCACGCGGCGGCCACCGGAAGCCTGCCCTACCCTTTTCACTCGCACGTGCCGCTGCACTACTACCCGCACGTGGGCGTCACCGCGGCTGCAGCAGCGGCCGCAGCCTCAGGAGCGGCGGCGGCGGCATCCTCGCCCTTCGCCACATCCATCCGTCCTCTGGACACCTTTCGTGCGCTTTCACATCCCTACTCGCGGCCGGAACTGCTCTGCAGCTTCCGCCACCCCGGGCTCTACCAGGCGCCAGCGGCTGCCGCGGGGCTGAACAGCGCGGCGTCCGCTGCCGCTGCAGCGGCGGCAGCGGCGGCGGCGGCCTCCTCGGCGGCGGCGGCCGGGGCGCCCCCCAGCGGTAGCTCGGCGCCCTGCTCCTGCCTCAGTTGTCACAGCAGCCAGTCTGCAGCCGCGGCTGCCGCCGCTGCAGCGGCAGCGCTTGGCTCCCGGGGCGGCGGTGGCAGCGGCGGGGGTGGCGGAGGGGCAGCCGGGACGGCGGGTGGCTCGGACTTCGGCTGCAGCGCCGCGGCGCCGCGCTCCGAGAGCGGCTTCTTGCCCTATTCGGCCGCGGTGCTCAGCAAGACCGCCGTCAGCCCGCCGGACCAGAGGGACGAGGCGCCGCTCACCAGATAACTACGCCGCCGCCAGGGGCCGCGCCAGCCTCTTGGCGTGCGCCCCGTCGGGG
>CM052701.1:94339009-94341509 GCA_028551405.1 Uromys caudimaculatus
AGGGGAACATCACTCCCCTAACCCTCCAGATTCATGCAGCTGCTCTTTTTCTTGTCTTTGAACGAGGGGGAGAAGGAAAAGGCAGATTTTCTCAGTTTCAACTTGCTAGGGGCCTTTGTCCAAGGGGAGCAGGAGGATGGAAAAGTGAGAAGCCACAAGGCAGACAGGGAATGCGTGGTAGACATCTTTGATAGCGCGCAGGGCTGCTGCGGTCTGTTCGGTCTGTTCGAAAAGGACAAAGGTGGGACAGGGCGGCGATCGCGCTTCCTTCTCTCCGGTTCATTACAGTTAGTTCTCTTTTAGTCTTTGGTTTCAGTGCTTAGGAAATGAAGGGTTGTGTGGTTTTTTTTTCCTTGCATATTTTGTGTAAAATGTAATGGATATAGAGGTTGCCATAGCCAGGACTGAAAGGAAAGGGAAACAGAGAGAAGGTGAGGGCCAAACTGACATTATAGTTTGTGGAGAGGCAATTTCATCTCAGTTTTCCAACCGTCGAGTTCCACTCGATCTGGGAAATACTTGAATCTCTAGGTATATGAAATCATCCGAAAAATTCCCTTAGACACTTTTATGAGTTGGAACTCTGTATTCCTCTGGACCCTTTCTTTCCTTGTTTTCCTTTTCCTCGGGTAAAATGGTTCTTGGTGTATTTCTCACGCATGTCTATTGCCTTCTTCTCTGCAAAGCCACCGCTGGGTTGCTGAGACTTGCTCTGCCAACCCTGGCTACAGGGGTGTTTCCTTGAACTTGAAGAAAGGTACATCAAAACCCACCAGTGTTAACTGCCACGTCAATTTTGATGCTAATAATGTGCAGATTATGACGAAAATTGCCAATCATGCTCTCTGATGGACCTCCTTTGAATGTGGAATTGGAGAAAAGTTCCCCGCACGGAGACCTGCTGTCAAGTACTAACAACCCGCTAAGGGAAGTCATTAGGAGAGACGGATAAGAGACTCGGTACATAAAACATTGTTCTTGGTGCATAGAATGTATGTTATTTAATGTTATCTCTGTTACCTGAAGTGATTTCGCAGAAAAAAGCCACGTTCTTATCATCTCAATGGCCAATTTTCATTTTGGTAACTTGGACGCCCTGGGTAGACTTTTCTCTGTTAAGTTGATATTCCACCAATGTGAACAGCCTCATTAAATCAAGCCCAGATATTTCCATAATGCTCCCCGCAGAGCCACTTCGCTCCTCACATAATGAGGTTTTCTGAAGAGTTGAAAACCCTAAAATAACTTGCATGCTTAGGCCCAGCAAAGTGGGTATATGTATGTATGCAACCTGCGTGTGTATGTGTATATATATATGTATATGTATGTATATGCATATATATATTCGTGCTCTTAAATACATATATAAGAGATACACACATCCATATATACACATTGGCACATTTTCTGTGATTTATTTCAAATTCGTTTCCTAGCATATATTTTTTTTATTTTAAAGACACTGGATTTTAAAATTTCACTTCCTGAGGATAGATTTTTCATTATATGTTGAAATAATTAATTTTTCCAGGAAAAATTATTTTTATCAAGTGGAAAAGATTTCAAGGGGAAGCAGTATTTCAAAACTCTTGTGATCTATTATGATATTCCCATAAAATATTAAAGAACTTCCCAAGGAAATAACAATGATCTAAAACTCAACTTTTTTTCCCTAAAGAGATGAGACTACTTATGTAAAAAATATGATTATACCAGCTCATATTCACTAAGTTTACATTTAAAAATATTAATATATAATTTAAGACTAAATAAAATAAACCAAAATATGGTATCCTTTTATCAGCTTTACCTTTCTAGATTGTTAAAGCTCTTTGTTCTGATCAGCTATCAAATGTATATAAGGTACTTTAGGCAATAATGTTTACATCCCCCCCTCCCAAATATATATGATTGGTGAGAACGCTGGTTGGTAAAGTGAACATAAATTCATCTTATGTTAGGTCCATTGGATCTGGCTAGTATAATAAAATAAAACTGTAAATAAAGTCTTTGTGCTTTAAATATTGCTGGCTGTATGAACTCACTGTAAGATATTTTACAAATGTGCAATAATTATAAAGCTTTGTATATTACGTTATTTATTGTGTTTGGTCATGTAAAATAAATGTTATTTAAATCAGAGCAATTTTATTTGTTTAAGAGATTGCAAAACGGTGCATGCTGGTGTTTGTTTTTAACTGTGGCATCCAGGGTTATGAAAATCTCTTAAAACAACATATTTAAATCCATATAATACACATATCAGACGGATTAATTCATTCTAATCATTATTTTTACGGCAAATACATTACTCATGTTTATAGGACACACACACTACATCCAAACATTGGTTTAGCGTTAATTGGCTGGCTAAACAGATAAGAGCGGTTAGGAGCAGTGTGTGTGACTGTGCCTTGTAGAGGCCGCACAGGGAGTGTGGACACAGGATCCCAGGCATAGGGGCTGTTTATGTTTGCAGCTATGCAAAGGTAAACAACAA
>CM052701.1:94346509-94356509 GCA_028551405.1 Uromys caudimaculatus
CTGTCTCTCTGTCTCTCTGTCTCTCTGTCTCTCTCTGTCTCTCTCTCTCTCTCTCTCTCTCTCTCTCTCTCTCTCTCTCTCTCTCTCTCTCTCTCTCTCTATATATATATATATATATATATATATATATATATATATATATATATATATATATATATATATATATCCCCTCCCTTTGGACCTGCAGAGTCCTTGGAGGACTCCCTGGGTGACCGCTTCCTCGCCTTGCATTCTAATTTTTCCGGTAGGGCTCTGGCCTGACTTTTCCAGCCCCAGGGCTATTCAGCCAGATGCCTGCCCCCGCATTCCTCACCAGACATGGTCGCAGCGCTGGTAACGTCCTGGTTCAGGAACACAGACAGTGTCCACATTCCACAGGGGCTCAGGTTTCCTGGCCTCCCTGCCTCTCTCCTTTGGGAGGTTCATCCCACCCACGTTCCAAGATGGATTTGCAGGTTCTCTGTGGTCCATAAGGGACAGACAGGAACAGAGTTAAAAGAGCTTAACTGTGGAGCTCTGCAGAGACTGCTGGGAACGTTCCTTTGGATGACCACCTGAGCTCTTAGATGACCAGTGCTGCTTCTCTCTGCCTACAGCGGGTCATCTGAGGTGAGGCGATTGTAAATGACAATGACCTCACTCAAGCGCATGAAGTCAGTGTGGTAAAGAGCAGGCAATGCCTGTCTGGTTCCAGGGTAGCCCACCTCTGAAAAGGTGGTGGTTGTATGCTTTTGGGTATACGGAGTCTGCAGTGAAGAAAGGGGTTGAAAAGAGGTTGTGTAGGTGCTAGGGACTACTCAGTTCTCTCTTGGATTAGGTTCTGACTACATACCTTGCCAGACGTCTCAAATTTTCCACCACTTCCAGATCCACCAAAAATGAAGCCCCAAATAACCACAGGGGAAATCGTTCTGAGATGGTCCAGGTTCTTCTAATTCCAGTGTCTCCATTTAAGAGTTCAAATGAGGCTTTTCTAGGAGCCCAGCCAGATAGATCTTCAAGTGCATGGTAGACAGCCTGCACCCAAAGATTCTGAGAAATTGTCTTGGTGAGAGTGAGGATTGAGATAGCTCAGAGATGTATGTAGAAGGCACACCAAAGCAGAGGCAGTCTGGGCCCAAGGGTAAGGCTGGGACAGATGCACAGATGAAGGCTCTGACCCATGCCAAGTGAAAAAGGTGGGGTGGGGTGGGAAGCTCATACATACATATACATCTTTTAAAAAGTTTATTTTTGCCTGGTCTACAGAGTGAGTTCTAGAACAGCCCGAGCTACATATTGAGACCCTGACTTGAGGGAAAGAAAAGTTTTAATTTAATTTGTTAAGACAGACGTACCTGTAGTCACAATTTGGCCTTGAACTTGCTACATAGCTGAGGATGACCTGAACTTATGATCTTCCTGCCTCTACTATCTGAGTGCTGGAATTATTGGTGTGGACTACCACACTTTATATAGTGCTAGGACTGAACCAGGGCTTCATACATGCTACATGAGCACTCTACCAACTGAGCTACGCCCAACTGAGCCCAAGTGCCTGGTTGTTTGAAGGCCTCTGACTTTAGGGAGTGCTGGCCAGGTCTTGCCGATTCATATTGTGACAAGCTCCATCCTGTCCTTATCCTCCCCTCCTCCTCCTCCTCCTCCTCCTCCTCCTCCTCCTCCTCCTCCTCCTCCTCCTCCTCCTCCTCCTCCTCCTCTTCCTCCTCCTCCTCCTCCTCTTCCTCCTGCTGCTCCTCCTCCTTCTGTTTTGTTTTCTTTCTTCCAAACAGAGTGTCTCTCTGTAGCTCTGGCTGTCCTGGAACTCACTCTGTAGACCAGGCTGGCCTCAAATTCAGAGATCTCCCTGCCTCTGCCTCCTGAGTGCTGAGATTAAAGGTGTGCACCACCACCACCTGGCTTTTCCATCATGTTTTCTAAAGGTGCACTGTGTCCTCTCATATAAGCCACACGTCCAATGGAATGGACTTTAATCTGCTCATTTGTGGTGTGATTATAATCAAGAATTCTTTTTGTGGCTACTCCTCAGCTGTGAAACAGGGGTAGTGATGGTTTAACCCCAATGGATAGAACCAGTGTATGGGAAGCCTGTCTATGGAATTCTGTGCTTAGTCCTTTCATGGCAATGGCAAAGAGGGGCAAGCTTATCAAGTTAGTCCTGTTTCCCCCATCCATTATCTGCTGCCCCCAATGTCTTTGGAGCCTGAGGCCAATCAACGTGCTAGAGAGCACTTGGTCCAGGCTTGAGGTCAGAAGGAAGAAACACATTGCATGCTCAGATGTTATCTATTCAGGGTTGAGCTGTGGGTAGGACAAAGTGGGAGATGTCACTTGCAAGAAAGAAGTTACCTTAATTTTGAGCATTTATTAACAAGTTTGTGGCACCGTACTAGGCAGGGGAAACTGAGGAAAAAAGATACATTCTCTTCAATTAACCCTTACAATGATCTTAAGAAATGCCTACTTGGCTTATATAGTATTATTCTAAGGTGGTTTGTTTTTGTTTTGTTTTAGCTAAGAACAAGAACCTAAGCGTTGTTAAACTAGTTGCCCAAGGCCACACAGCTATAATGCCCAGGACCAAGGTTACAATCCAGATGTGTTGAATCTAGCCCTAGGTTCAGATCTTCAGCTTGATCCTGGCTTCTCCTGGCCTGCCCAATTCGTTTGGTGAGTAAATTTGCAATACGAAGGATGGGGGACTCCAGCTGAGCCTGTGTTCTGCCTCCCTCACCAACAGCTCACTGACCGTCAACATCAAAGCAGTGGGATGTTGAGCATGCTCTTTCTGGGGCTCAGGTATTTGATATTTTCACCTCTTGACATTTCTGCTTTCTAACCTGCAAAATGGCTATAAGAAGAAGAACGTGTTTCAATACGTCGTCATCAAGCTTATCAGAGACAACAAAACCCTTAAACTTTGATTGAAGTTATTAGTTTCCAGCCCCACCAAGGTCAAGAGAAATTTCACTAGGTAGAAGGTGGGTCTGAGTAAGAGACAATGTGTGGGCCTCTAAATGTCTGTCTTCTGTCTGAGCCCTCTAAAAGCCAATGGATTCATGGATACTCTTGTAGCAAAGACACAAGGAAGGGCCAAGTTAATATACTCAGTGACTTTTGGCCCTCTGAAACATCCCATTTAGCAGACCACATATCAAACAAAATGGTACCATCCTTTAAACCTGTGATCAGAGGTGCAGCAGCTGGCTGGGCCTGGGAACATCAGACTGTGCCTCCTGAATATTTACAATTGTATGTGCTAATAAAAACACTTTTTAAAATTTAAGGAAACTATCCCACTTTGCATATCATTGAGCATATACATGTATCATCTGCCCCTGTAACTTGTAAAATTAAATAAATAATAAATAAAAAATAATATTAGGAGAGCTGCAATAATAGTGAATCATTTGTTTCTATAATTACGCTCCTTGGTATGAAAAAGCTGAAAAATCAAGGGGCTGGAGAGATGGCTCAGTGGTTAAGAGCACTAGCTGCTTCTCCAGAGGACCTGGGTTCGTTTCTCAGCATGCACATGGAGGCAAATTACTGTCTGTCATTCCAGTTCCAGAGGATCTGATGACTTTACACAGTCATACATGCAAGCAAAACGCCAATGCACATTAAAAAAAAAAAAAAAAAAAACCAAACAATGTACATTAGCCACTTTCTCCTTTCAGAAGTGTATTTCAAAGGCAATGAAATTCAGTGAACACATGCCTCTGCGCATGACCCAAGGAAAATAATTTCCGCTTCATGGTAGGCTTTATGGTCTCCGAAGCACGATAAGGCAAGTCTACCAGTCTGATTCCCAAGAGTGTGTAAAATAGGGATGGTGGTAACAACGGGCCTTGGAAGGATCTTTGAGAAAGTTAAAGGGAACAATTTGCTAGGGGTTGGGGAGAATCAAAACACCAAAGCAATTCTCCAACCAAACCTAAGGAAAAAGAAGGAACTCACACCGACTGACAGTTCCCATGCAGACTCTTAAGGACTCATGGAGAACACCAGAGGAAAAGAGTAAGTTCAGACACAGAGCTTAAAGTGAGTTCCAAGGAGGGGTTCATGATGTCAGTTAAGGGACAACACCTTATTGCTTTAAGACTCAGTCATGTCTCCGTTACGCCTGGGGATATTTTCCTGAAAACAGAGGTTAGTGTCTTCAGTGTCAGTGTACAAGAGGAGAACTCCAGATACAATATGGTGGAACCACCCTCCACGGAAAGTTGCCTCAAATACAACGCAGTTGCTTCTGAAATGGGAGGGAAATCCAGAACCATGGCCCCCTCATGCTGTTAAATACAGAAGCCAGCATTCACAAAGCCTCTCACTTCAGTCTCATTACCGGCACATATGCACATGTGCACATGTGCCCCTGTGCATGTGTGTCAGCATGTGTCAGTTTCCTTTTTACCATTTTATGTGAGAGGTTTTAAAGTTAATAAAAACCTTTTTTTTATTCACAGTTTCCATTCAAATCTTTCTCACGTTAAAATTAAGCCTTCCAGAGAGAACACTGGGAGAGAAAACTAGAACTGGGGGCATTTTGTGAGTGAGGTAGAAACCTAGTACAATGGAAACTCCATGTAATCTACGAGGGTGACACTAAAGACTCATAGTAATGGGGGTCATGGAGGCTGAACTGGCCATCCTCTGACGGCAAGTCCTGAAGTGGAGGGATTGGGACACCAACCCAGCCACAAAAACCCTGACCTACAGTTTGTCATGCCTGTTGGATGTGCTGGGATTGAAGCCTAGCAGAGTCATCATAAGAGACCAGAGAGACTTCATCCAGCAACTGATGAGAGCAGAAGCAGAATCCCACAGCCAAATATTAGGCTGAGCTCAGGGAGTCCTATGGAAGAGGGGGAGGAAGGACTGGAGAAACATGAGGGATTCAGGGACACCACAAGAATGTGACCCACAGAATCAACTGACCGGGACGGATGTAGGCTCCCAGAGATCAGGGAGCCTGGACGGGTCTGACCTAGGTGCTCTGCACGTATGTTCTAGTTGTGTAGCTCAGTGTTCTTGTGAGATACCTAACAGTGGGAATGGGGGTTGTCTCTGACACCTTTGCCTGCCTTTGGGACTCATTTTCCTCCTGCTGGGTTGCACCATCCAGCCCTGAGATGATGGTTTGTGCCTGGTAGCTTGCTATGCCGTGTTTGATTGGTGTCCCTGGAAGCCCCACTCTTTTCTGAGGGGAAGTGAAGGAGACGTGGATCTGAGGGAAAGGGGAGGTGTGTGAGGGGAGAGAATTGGGGAGAGGGGGGAGGGGAAACTGCAGTTGGGATGTAATAGATGAGAGAATAATAAATAAAAAGGAAAAAATAAACCCTCCAATTGCCCAACAAAATATAACTTATCACCTGTAGTTAATTTTGCAAGAATCTATTCCATTACTCTTTGAATTGTGATTTCCATCTTCTCAAAAATGTGAAGCAATCAATTATATTAGCCATATGGTTTGATCATAACAGCTAATTTCCACTTCATAACATAATTGTTTAAAAACTGACAGTTTATTAGGTAAGCTATTTAGGAAAGTTCTCTCTAGCTCTGACTCTTTTACAGCACGACTGAAATAACAATAAAAACCCAAAGCCATTAGACTATGTGTTTCCACAGCCATAGGCTCTGAGATCTTCTGCATTGAGTTTCTGTAAGGACAGTCTTCTTGCCTTGCCCACCCTGGAATTCACACTGGTGAGTGCTGGACACAGAGCACCTTAACTTCACCTGCCAGGTACAGGCTTCAGCAGGGAGAGCTTGATTTAACAGAGCTTATGTTGGACAAGAGCACTGGATAGAAAGGCTGTGCAGTCATACATTACCGCAAACAAAACACGTCACCCTTCAGTGAGCTTAATGCTTTGACCATTAAATGTAGTCCCTCATGTAAATGACAGTGTGTTTAACTGGCAAACAGATGTTCCTCCCTATCGTCTCAGAATTAGAAAGCTGTGGCCTATGGTTTGCTTTCAGCTCTGGATGTCTTATTTCCCCAAGAATTTTGCAGAATCATTTCTGTTTTTTTGTTTTTTTTTTCTTCCACTCACTTGAGCATTGATTCTATTTTGGCCTTGGAACTCTCCTTGAATACAGCAATAAATGTTCTGGACACTATAATACATACCTTTTGGACATCTGAAAATATCCATATAAAAGAGATACTGAATATAACAGTCAAGCACAGTATTTAAGGTAAGCTGGCTTCAATGCACTCTGGCTTTAATGGGCGTGGCTGTAGTGAATTGCTCTGTAGCTCCTTAGCTAGGTACAAGAGACCCACCATGTCAGTTAGCTTTTTTTTTTTTTTTTCATGCTATAGGTTTAAATGTCAGGTGAAGTAGCTAGTCTTTTAAAGGACACAGATATTAGACTTTAGATTAGACCGTTGAGAAGGTGGGAAGTTTTTTTTGGTAAGCTAGCCCAGTTCCAATTAAGTAGAACTGAAAATTCTTGACATTGAGTGCATATATATTTGTTTGTGTTGTATATGATTTATTCTTGTTGATTATATTTTCTGATACTGATGTCAGGCATTTGTTAAGAGCTTGAGTAAGTTTGGCGCATCATTACAGCACTTAAGAAGCAACATATATACTGAGGCTTTTCTAGGCTCATCGCTAGGGTAGTTGGATACGGTGTTGCACACCTTTAATCCCAGCACTCAGGAGGCAGACAGATCTCTGTGAGTCTGAGGCCAGCCTGGTCTACACAGTGAATTCCAGGATAGCCAGAGCTACATAGTGAGACCCTGCCTTAAAAAACAAAACAAACAACATAATTGTTGTTATCTCAGTATTATTTTTACTTAATTTTGTTCCTGCACATTATCTGATGGCATCCCATATAACTCAGAATAAAAACTAGTGACTTTACAATTGCTAAAGATTAAGCAATTTGGTCTTGATGAAATATTTTTTGCTGCCTTCCCTGTAAAAATAATTTTAAAATCTGTTTTTACTTCCAGTCCCTTAGCTCCCATCAATAACGACTCTGAGACTAATTAGATATTATTAAATGCCTAGGCCTAAAGCTTTGGCTTATTCCCTGACTAGCTCGTAACTTACTTAACCCATTTAAATTATTCTATGTCTACCATATGGTTAGTTACTTCTCCTTAGCTCCAGCCTTTCTTAGACGTTTAGCGTCTCCTCAGTGTCTCCCTGCTAGTTTACATCAGTCTTCTCAGTCTGTCTTCTGTCTTGTTTCTTTCTCAGTTCTCCCCATCTCTCTTTTATCTCTTACTGTTTCCCAGAATCTTCTCTCTTCTTGCCCGCCTCAGCTCATTGGCCATTGGTTGTTTTATTGACAGGTGATGTTTATAAGAGATACTCTCTAAATTTCCCTCTGGCTGTAAATTCATCTTGCTGTTCCTTGAACATACCAGGACTGCCTCTCCCTGAGACCTTTTTTCTTGCCACCTCTCTCCCTGGATGGTAGTTCCTCAAGAGAATATATGAAGTCCCTCTATACCATGACCCTTTTAAAAAGTTTACTTTATGTATATGAGTGCTCTACCTACTTGTACACCTCCTTGCCAGAAGAGGGAATCAGATGCCATTACAGATGGTTGTGAAACACCATGTAGTTGCTGGGAATTGAACTCAAGGACCTCTGGAAGAGCAGTCGGTGCTCTAACCATTGGGCCATTGCTCTAGCTTTCCTCTTCCCTTCTTTACTCAACCAAATGTCACTTTCTCAGCAAGTCATTCATGGACCTGTCGAAAGCTATGGCTCCTTGCTTTTTCTAACTTATACAACCTATTCTTTCCTTGTTTTTCCATGGCACTGTTGAGTATACGACATGATATTTTCTATAATTTGTTTGGTTCAGGTCTCCTTTCAGTAGACTGTAAACCCTGTGAAGCAGAAATTTTTGTCAGTGTCAATTTCTTTGCCTCACTACCGAATACACTGGCATGGCAACACTTTGTGAATCATAGAACAGAACTACCAAATGAACAGATGTTAGATAAATAGTTATTGATGAATACATTAATTGGCTAGGAAAGGAGACCGCACTATGCTAGGAGAAAATTGCCACTGAAGTCAGAAGGCCCCATGACCTTGGGCAGGTTGCCATCAACTCCACTGTTTGTTAAGTGAGGATAATATAGACTATGCTTCCATCCAGGACCATGTGGGGATCGACCAAGCTGATACAGGTAAGATGACCTCCAGAGTTAAAACACCTTTTCCAAGGCACCAAAGAATCCCTTAGGAAAAATGAGCTAAGGAGATTTAAACTAACCAGATGTATACTGCAAAAGCCAGAACTCTTTTATTCTCCTGTGAACTATGAAAGTGAGTGCACGCTGTGCTTCAGCTGCCTCTTGCTCTCGCACCCACTAGGTGTATTTTCCTTCCCATTTGAGACTAGAGTTCAGGGACTCCTACATACATCTGAGGTCTCACACCGTCATTGGTGAAGTGGAAATTTCTGGTTTCTTTGGAAACTCAGTTGTGTCACGCGATGCTTGTCTGGAAGCTGTCTTGTGAGAAGATGTTTTGCTGGAGCTCACTCTTGTGTTGTTTTGCTGGATCGGACTCTTGAGAGGGCATGTGATGTTTGGAAAGCGTATAAATGGAATTCCACAAATAGTGAGAGGTCACTTTTGCATTGCAGCACTATGTGACACTTCACTGGTCTGCTGCTTCTCCCTGGTCTTCATTTGTCTTCACTGCATAGAGATAAATGTGGCAAAGAACTTCTGTGGTATTCTGGCTGATTCTGGCCGTTTCTGCTGACTTGTGCCAATTCAGCTGAGCCTTGCGGTTTCTGCTGGATTTGCCTCCTCTACTGATTTGTGTTTGGTGTTTGCTATTGGACTGGACTGCTGGTATCCAGACAGCAAAGAATGGAATTGCTCCAAAGAACTACTACTAAGCAGGTCTACAACCCCTTCTTCCTATTAACCTTCTTCCTCTCCTACCTCTGGTTGGAGGGCAAGAAGGGAGGTTGAAGCATTTAAGAACCCTAATTAAAGCAGGTTTAGAGAAAAATCTAAGCCAACATCTTACATTATTGAGGGCTCACTATGTGCCACAGAAATAGTGCTTGCATGAAGTGATTATCATCATAATGGTATAACTAACACCTTTGAGCCTATTTTACTGGAGGGAAAAATGAGGCAGAAAGTTAGGAACCTTTACTGAGTTTCACTGGTGGAGCCAGGATTTGAACTTAAGCTATTATTTTAAAACTCTGTTAAAACAACTACTCTGTTATGCTGCCCAGGGTATAGTAGTTTTCTATGAATCCTTGTTGTCGTACAGAATACCACAAGCAGTGGTATATCCACAGCCATATGGTTTTTTCTGGTGAACATACCCAAGAGATTGGGCCAGCATGGGTGCTCTGATGTTTCTGGGCATCGTTAGGCATTGTCGTACTCTTGTAAAGATTGTGTCGCTTACCAGCACTGCCTTATTCTGCACAATTATATGGTTTATGAATTACAAAGGCAGTCACATACGATATTGACAAATTTTAAAATTTCAAAGCCTCTCAAAACTACTTCAAACCTGTTGGTCAATGGGGCCAGGGAGAAGGCTCCTGCCATCGAGCCTTATACTATGAGTTTGAATCCTGGGACCCACATGGTCAAAAGGAGAGAACTGACTCCCACAAATGTTCCTCTAACATCCATGAGAATTCTGCCCCTGTGTACACATGCCCTCACACAAAATAAATTTAATAAAAATTGTTAATAACTGCACTGAATCACATCAAATATTTAAATATGTGAGTTTCTTAACAATACAATTGTCCCCCATTAATTGAAGCATGTGAGCAAATCCAACTTCAAAAATTGGTAAATAAAAGGAGAAAGTTAAGAATTTAGGGTGGAGAGATGGCTCAGCAGTGAAGATCACCCGCTGCTCTGGCAGAAGACTTAGTTTTGGTTCCTAGTCCCTCTGACATAGCTCACAACTATCTGTAAGTTTAGTTCCAGAGGATCCGATGCCTCTTTTGATCTCTGTGATG
>CM052701.1:94359009-94399699 GCA_028551405.1 Uromys caudimaculatus
GTCAAAGGTGTCCTATCTTTCTCCAGCTGAAGCTGTAGGGTTGAGAGCCACTCAACATGGGTATTTGGAACTGAACTTGGGTTCTCTGCAAGAACAGCACACACTCTTTAATTCTGAATCTCTCCATCCCTACCTACTCATTCCTAATGCTTCTTTCTGTGACAAAAATAAAGGTAATGATAAATATCATTCAAGTCACTCAAAATAGTGTAAACCAGTATTTATCTGTGCTGGCTAGTTTTATGTCAACTTGACACAAACTAGCGTCACTAGAGAGGATGGAGCCTCAGTTGAGAAAAATGCCTCCTAATATGGGCTATAGGCAAGCCTGTGGGGCATTTTCTTAATTAGTGATTAATGTTGGAAGGCCCAGCCCATTGTGGGTGGGGCTACCTCTGGACAGGGGCCTGGGTTCTATAAGAAAGCAGGCTGAGAAAGCCATAGGGAAGAAGTCAGTAGGCATTACTCCTCCATGGCCTCTGCACCAGCTCCTGCCTCCAGTTTCCTGCCGTTTGAGTTCCTGTCCTGGTTTTCTTCAAGGATGGGCTGCAATGTGGAAGTGGGAGGTAAATAAACTCTTTCCTCCAAGTTCCCTTAGTTATAGTGTTTTATCACAGCAATAGAAACTCTAACTAAACATTGTGCAACTGAATTCTGTGGGGTTCAGAATGGTGGAAAGCAAGAGCAGCAGGCAGTTTACACATTGGGCGGAGTTCCCTGGTCCTCTTTAGATTTTAAGCCATTCTTTGACTTAAGCCTCTTCTCTCTCTGCATTTACTTCACCATCTCCCATTTCCTTCTTTCTCTTGCTTCGCCATGCTCCTGACCTATCATTTGGTAGCATTGGGGCCAGTCTTTTTTTTTTTTTTTTTTTTTTTTTTGTCCTGGGGACTAATTCCAAGGCCCCATGCATACTAAGCACATATTCTACCATGTAGACACACACACACTGTTGGGGAATTTCTTTTTGAAATCCTGAGACCTGTGTCCTACACGCAATGATTTTGGTGTAACTGGTCTGAGACAAAGTCTGACTAATTGTGTCTGAGAGTGCAGAGTCTGTTGTGCAACCAGAAAGACTGCTTTAATCTCTTTCTATGGAGGAGGCAGCTGACTTCCAGAGAGAGCATATGTCCTGCCTATGCATGGGGCGTAGAACCAAACGATGGGCTCAGGCCTCCTGACATCTGCCTAAGGGACTTTTTGTGGAGCTATTTGTCATTGCTTCAAATGGCTACCTTCTCCCCAGAACACAGGCTTCACTGGCCACACACACACACACACACACACACACACACCCAATGATATACTTTCTAATTTTAGGATAAGACATTTAAGAAATGTTGTCATGTAGTGTCTAAAATATCACCAAAGAATATTTTTGAGTCTATGTGGATATAGAACCATGTTCCTGTTTGCCATTTTGGTAAAGACAATAATTTTATCCTTTATGAGTGAAAATAAAGTGCTGGTTTTAAACTCCTGATACTTGATTGAATTTGGCCTTCATATGTCAAGAATACTTACCAGCAACGTAGGTACCATGCTTAAAACAGTTTGCTGTTGTGGCTGTGTAGGTGAGGGAAGACCAGTGCTTTATGTTATCCAAATATTTCTCCGAAGCTCTGAGATTTGGGCTGAGCACTCTTAGCCCATGCCATTATTTAGGCATCCAGGGATTAACAGGTCAACTGATTCGTGGGAAGTTGAGGAAACAAGGCTGTCTGTTGCAGCGTGACAGATTATCCCCAAACCAGAAAGTACTTTATGACATCTCACAGTTTTGAGGAGTACACTGGGCTTAATTGTTGATTCTGCAGTCTAGGTAACATCATGTGATGCTTCTTAGGGTAGTCAGACAGAGGCTGGGCTGCTCTGGAGAATCTAATACAGTTCTATCCATGTCTGGCTGCTGGGGGAGAGAGGTAAGGCAGGGCCCCATTAAGACTGTCTACCAAAGCCTGGCTCCCCAGCATGTGAGAAGCAGAGGCAGGTGGGTTTCTGAGTTCGAAGCCACCCTAGTCTACAGGATGAGTTCTAGGACAGCCAGGGCTAGACAGAGAAATCTTGTCTCAAAAATCATTAAAATAAATAATGATAAAGACTGCCCATGGGATCAGTATGTGCTTTATTATGCTGGACTCTGGGTGTTAAGGTTTTTTTTTCTTTTTTAAAATATGTGGTATGACATGCCAATTTCTTCTTGCATTTCTTTTATTGTGTGACAAAACGTTACATGTTTACATAAAATTTACCATTTTTGCAACTTTTAGGTTTCAGTTCAGTGGCATTAATTACATTGATAGTTATTCAAACATCTATTTCAAAACTTGTTCATTATCCATAGAGAAATTCTGTAATCTATCTTAGTTACTGTCTTAGTCAGGGTTTCTATCCTGCACAAACATCATGACCAAGATGCAAGTTGGGGAGGAAAGGGTTTATTGAGCTTACACTTCCATGTTGCTGTTCATCACCAAAGGAAGTCAGGACTGGAACTCAAGCAGGTCAGGAAGCAGCTGATGCAGAGGCCATGGAGGGATGTTACTTACTGGCTTGCTTCCCCTGGCTTGCTCAGCTTGCTTTCTTATAGAACCCAAGACTACTAGCCCAGGGATGGTACCACCCACAAGGGGCCCTCCCCCCTTGATCACTAACTGAGAAAATGCCTTACAGCTGGATCTCATGGAGGCATTTTCTCACCTGAAGCTCCCTTCTCTGTGATAACTCTAGCTTGTGTCAGGTTGACACACAAAAGTAGCCAGTAAGTTACTTTTCTATTGCCGTGAAGAAATACCGTGACCAAAGCAGTTTATAAAGAAATCATTTAATTGGGGGCTTGTGTGCAGTTTCAGAAGTCAAGTCTATGACCCTCTGAGAGTATATATGTGTACCACATGGAAACAGAAACCCACAGAGGTCAGAAGAGGCATCAGGGCCCAAGGAATTGCAGTTACAGATGGTTGTAAGCTTACATGCAGGTGCTGGGAATTGGGTCCTCTGGGGAAGCAGCAAGTGCTCTTAACTGCTGAGACATCTCTCCAGCTTCCCAGACTAGGTCTTAAGTATCATCATAAAAAGTGCAGATTGCCGGAGAGAAAGAGAAAAGGGAAGCTATATCAATGAACAAGGGGTAGCTATTGAGTAGACAACTACAAAGGAAGTGGGGGGTGATGGTGATTTCTCATGTTTTCTTACCTAAAATTATCTATTTAATATATTTAATGCTTTAGAAACACTCAAAGAATTTATCAAAATACATAAGCCATTAAAAGCA
This sequence comes from Uromys caudimaculatus, assembly GCA_028551405.1. NCBI lineage: Eukaryota > Metazoa > Chordata > Mammalia > Rodentia > Muridae > Uromys > Uromys caudimaculatus. The sequence goes on from CM052701.1 coordinate 94,362,287, forward strand.
CTCTCTTCTCCTGTCTTTCAAAGAACAAAACAAAAAAGCAAAATATATTAAGCCTGTGATACAAGCCAGTAAGCAGCAAAATACTGTGTTAATTTTGGAAGCCTTCCATATGTCATCATAACACAAAAGAATGTGCGTTAATGGCTCTCTTATCACAGCCTGAGTTGGCTGAGCACCGGATGGCACAGTACCTTGCTGGTTTAATTGTGCATTTCCTTGCTTCCTTTGGTTTCTGTCCATCAAAACAAAAACATTTTTTTATGCTGATGCATACAAATATAAAGATAGTTAATGATGGAACAATTCCATATGCTGGAAATATATTTGTTTTTATTTTATTTTTAAGTTTTGCAATGCTAGGAACCAGGGCCTTGCACACAACTAGGCACATTTCCTGCCATTGAGCCACATGCATAGTGAAATATTTTTAAAAATTCAAACAGAGTGTACATGCATGCTTTTAGAATTATCAATAGGAACATCCAGAGTTCTGGATAATCATTTATCTTCCAAATTAGATGTAGAGAAAAAGGTTTTAATGTGGGCATTCAAACTGTGTACAAGTGTCATTTGTTGAAATGGAACAAAAATTGAGGGAACTAGCTTTGAAGAAATTGGTAAAGTTGCACTGAGAACAATTAAGTGCATCGTTTGCTCATCAAACAGCTTCAGTAACAACTCAGCGGAACAGCCTACACTTACTACAGAGCACTGTCCCTTTTATAAGATATCTAAGTAACTGCGCTTTAATCATCTAAAATTATTTAAGGCATTAAGTTTATGCAATCAGAATCTTTTGAAAGGTGTCTAAATTTTTTATTATATACAAAGTGTTTTACTATGAAAACCTGAAAAAAATGATGCAATTGCTCATCCTTTAAGCCAGGGATTGTTAGATCACTTGCGAATGAGGACAAAGAAAGCAAGGATCTGTTCCGATAAATCCTGATAGGCAAAGACTTGTCTTCTTGTTCAACACAAGGAAAATATTTCAGAACTCGAGGAGGATGATAATACCGTGAACTTGGAGTGCAGACATCTTTATGTATATGTAGTGTATGGAGCTTTTAGTTTCGGGGAATGTGTGTCAAGATGGTAGAACATAGGAAGACAACTTTATTATTAAAAGGAAATCAAACATATCTGTCCTGCTTTATGATTCAAAAGTTCTCCCTCCTGCCCTCCCTCTCTTCTTCCCTCCCTCTCCCTTTCCCTCCCTCCTTCTCTCCCTCCCTCCTTCCCTCTTTCCTTTTTTTGGTTTTCTTCTTTATTCCTTCCTTTCTTCTTTTCTTCTTTCTTTTTCGTTTTTATGGAGACAGGGTCTTACTCTGTACCCTGTAGCCCTCTAACTCTCTGCAACCCTCCTCTTGCTTCAGCCTCCCAAGTGTTGCGCTTATAGGCCTGAGCCACCAGAGCCCCATAACCTGAGGGGCCCTCTGTAGAAACATAAATTACCATTGTTTATGATTATATAGAATTCTGGTTATTGCCAAACTGCATGGGCGTGGTGGTGGGTGACACACTGTAGTGATTTGAATATGCTTGGCCCCTGGGGAGTGGCGCTATTAGGAAGGGTGGCGTTATTGGAAGAGGTGTGGCCTTGTTGGAGAAAGTGGGTCACTGTGTAGGCAGGCTTCAAGGTCTCTATGTTCAGGTTCTGCCTAGTGTGGACGCAGTCTCTTCCTGGCTGCCGTTAGATCAAGATGTAGAACTCTCAGTTCCCCCAGCACCATGTCTGCCTGCACGCTGCCCTGCTTCCTGCCATGATGACAATGGACTGAACCTCTGAACTTGTGAGCCAGACTCAATTAAATGTTATCCTTTATAAGAGTTACCTGGGTTGTGGTGTCTCTTCACAGCAGTAAAACCCTAACTAAGACACCAATGAAATCTCAACCCTACACAAAGAAGTGTAGGCCAGCTAAGGAAGGTTGAGAGCAAGAGAGGTGGGCTTTCCCCTGGGAAGAGAACACCAATTGGTTTGTACAGCGCCAAATGGTTAGCCCTGAAAACATACATACAAGTTATATTATATGGACTGAGCCGGTTACATTTAGGAATGTATATTTATATACATATATACATGAAATGATAATTACTCAAAATTTCAGTAAATTTGGAGAACAGGGAGGAGTATATGGACGGGCTTAGAGGGAGGAAGGGGGAGGGAGGAATGGGGTAATTACATTAGGATCGCAAAATTAAAAGAATTCTGATTATTTGGTTCTTGTTAGATAGAAGCTAATCTTATTTGTCCCAATTCTACTGCGGATTTCATATATTTACAGTGACTTCGGTGAAATTATTAAGATCCTCTCTTTTTTAAATTAAAAACAAATGGAATGCTTCCCAAATTTGCATGTCATCCTTGCTCAGGGGCCATGCTAATCCTTGTATCGTTCCGATTTTAGTATATGTGCTGCCAAAGCAAGCCCTGGATCTTCTGTTAGTGGTCTGGTTTGGGTGCTCTTTTGCCAGCTATATTTTTAAACATTAAAAAATTACAAATTAAAAGTTCCTGTATCTGGACACCCTTAATTCCAAGTGCTGGGGAGGCAGAGGCAGGCAAACGTCTTTGACTTTGAGGCCAGCCTAGCCTACACAGTGAATTCCAGACCAGTCAGGGATACATAATGAGGCCCTGCCTAAAAAAATTGCAATAAGCATGAGTTATCATCAGTCCATCCACATAAAACCTTTATAAGCATTGTTATCTCTATGCTACCAACAAGAAAACAGACAAGAGACCTGAAACCTTCCCAAGGAACTGTTTGTAAGCTCAGTAGTGGGATTTAATCAGGTCTGGCTGGCTCTAAACCAGAGCTCTTTCTAGTATTCCGCTGTCTAGACAGTAAACTCACAATAAATACAATTTCTGAAAAGCCAGAGGAAAGTGCTTTTACTATAAGAAATGACTGTTTGAGGAGACAGGCATGTTCCCTTAGATTTATCAGTAATACAGCGTAGACAAGTATTATATCATCATATCATGTCCCACAGAGGTTTATAGTTTGTATGATTTTTCTATGTATGTCAAAAAATAAAATTAAAAAATAATGAAATTGAAGTGCTCAGGCTGTGTGGTAGGTTTTTTTTTTTTTTTTTTGGTTTTTCGAGACAGGGTCTCTCTGTGTTGCCCTGGCTGTCCTGGAAGTGTGGTAGTTTTTAGATGCAGACTTTGTAAGTGGGAAGAGAAAGAACCCAGGCAGCTTCCTGTCATGTCTTGTGGCTCAGGGCACTGCTCTGGCTTCCTGGGAAGTTGTGACAGTAAGGGTTTGTGGGTGCATATACACAGGCTATGAGTTCATTAGCAACTCAAGAACAATCGGTTTGCCATGTACTTTCTTTTTATGTGTATATTTATTTGTGACTATTTGAAAATGACTTTAGACTAGTATTACTCGAGTCTAGAAAATCTGTACTAAACCTTTCTACATGAGAAAAACTAAAAGGAGCAAAAAACATGGAGTCACTGCTTCAAACCACAATTATCCTTGGTATTATTTACATGGGCGGTGCCTGTAAAGCTCCATCCTATGGTCTCAGTTAACAGTTTAAAACTATCCAAGTGGGAAGATGTTTAGTATTATTTTCACATAAAAGCCATTCAGGATAGAGCACCATGCAGCAGAGAGATAGCAAGTGTTAACAGCGGAGGGACTTGTTTTAGACAATGTGTAATTATTACTCCATACTCCTAAAGGCACAGAGATTGTCCACCCCAAGCTTAACAGTGATGCTTACGGAGAAAGAGGGGATGATGAGCTTCTCTGTAGAAGCACGAAGCTTCTAAGGACAGCGGAATTCCTTCTTCTCCCTGGAGAAGGACATTGAAATGACCTAGTTTCTGGAATCTCATCACAGGTGACTTTTGTCTCTCTCTCTCTCTCCCCCCCCCCTCTCTTTCTTTTTCCCCAGAAAGAGAAAGAAAATAATTCCTTCTCATTGTCAACTTCTCTGGGACCTTCAGTTATCCCCTTTCTCTGCTTAAACCTAATTATTTCCCTTACTATAATTATGAAATGCAGGTGATGATAAGGAGAAGGTTCTTGGGCCCTGTGGGTGGGTGGGTGAGTTACATGGCTATGACTTCTGGCCATAAGCTTCTAGACACTGACTGAAGTAAAGTCTAGAAAGCCCAGGATATCCTTGGGTCTTCTAATAGTGCTCTCACCCACACCTGACCAGAGTACTTGTTCCATTTCCTGCAGCCAGGATGGCAATTAGGCCCATAAAAGTGGAGTTCATTAGTGAAAACTAATTGAAAATTAATTCACCAGGACTCCAGGGAAGAGCTTGCATTTAAAACGTCGTGTTGTTAGCAAGTGAGTATCTAATCATCAGAGCATGGCAAAATACTTCAGAATGACACATAGGTTAATGAGGTGGCTAAGCGTCAGAAAAACAAAGGCTTGTAACATTAAAATAGCCACCTCGCTTAAAATGCCACCCTGCCCCTCCCTCCTGCCTCCCCTTCCTGCTCATTTCACCTTTTTACTTTGTTCTCACCTGACAGAGCAGATGCCACATCATTATCCCTTAGCCCAGGGATCATCCCCACTGAAGAGATTCTATGATAATTCTCTAAATTAAGTATGAATTCTGCAAATGCCAATCTACCCACTTTCCAAACCTATAGGAATCTTAGTTTACATCTTTTAAGTGTTTTCTTATAGAAAATCCAAAGTTACCCAGGACAGGATACTGTGATGAAATCCTCCCCCCCTGATTCCAACAGTCATCTACTGGAGACTCATTTTAAGATATATTTCAGCAAAGATTCAAAGACAAATATTCAGATTTCTGAGACGTTCGTTTTTGCAAGTTAGATATTGCATTGCAAAGATATTGACTTTTTTCCTTTTTGTCTTTGTTCACTTGAAGGTATTTACAGAGCTTGAGACATGGCCCAGTTGGTAGGGCATTTGCATTGTATGCGCAAGGCCTTGGGTTCGAGCCCTCCCACCAGGGAACAACAAATGTTGAAAGAGTGCAGGTGCACACTAGGATACTTAAGCCATTTCTTCTCTGAGTTTAAAGTGCCCTCTGAAGCCTCTTTTATCTGCAAGTTTCTAATTTTTTGTTTGTGTGTATGGATTTAAAATTTTTTCCTCATCAAAATTTTGTTTTTAGTCACTTTGAGTGTGCTTGTTCTCATGAAAACCATTGTACTGGCTGGTTTTGTGTGTCAACTTGACACAAGCTGGAGTTCTCACAGAGAAAGGAGTTTCAGTTGAGAAAATGCCTCCATGAGATCCAGGTGTAAGGCATTTTCTCAATTAGTGATCAAGGGGGGGGGGCCCTTGTGAGTGGTACCATCTGTGGACTGGTAGTCTTGGGTTCTATGAGAAAGCAGGCTGAGCAAGCCAGGAGAAGCAAGCAAGCCAGTAAGCAGCATTCCTCCATGGCCTCTGCATCAGCTCCTGCTCCTTGACCTGCTTGAGTTCCAGTCCTGACTTCCTTTCGTGATGAACAGCAGCATGGAAGTGTAAGCTCAATAACCCCTTTCCTCTCCAACTTGCATCTTGGTCATGATGTTTGTGCAGGAATAGAAACCCTAAGACAACCATCTTCCTTGTTTTGCTCTCGATATTGTTCATAATTAGGTTGGCATACAATTATTGGCAAACCGGTGCATGACAGAATCTAAGGATGACGTTCCTCTCTAGATCTGTTTATTTTTATTATCATTATCATGAGGAAGTGTTGAATAAGATTCACCACACACTAAATTCAGTCATGGATGAAAGAAAATGCCATGGGTTGGCCAGCTGGTAATAGGGAAGAGACTGTGGTGTGATGAGCAAATTCTCTTCAGATCAGAAAAGAAAGATTCCTTAGTGAGGGTTTCTATTGCTGTGATAAAATACCATGACCAAAAGCAACTTGGAGAGGAAAGGCTTTATTTCAGTCACAGTTTGATCACAATACTGCAGGAAGAGCAATCTGGGCAGGAACTGAAGGCAGGAGCTGAGCCACGGACCATGTGAAAGTGCTGCTTACTGGCTTGCTCCTCATAGCTTGCTCAGCCTGCTTTCTTCCTCTCTCCCCCTCCCCCTATACAGGGTGTCTCTATATAGCCCTGGCCATCCTCGAATTTACTCTGTAGGCCAGGCTGGCTTTGAACCCACAGAGATCTGTCTGCCTCTGCTTCCTGGGTTCTGGGATTAAAGGTATGTACCACCACTGCCTGGCTTTAATTTTGTTTTTGTTTTTTGAGACAGGGTTTCTCTGGGTAGCCTTGACTGTCTTAGAACTTGCTCTGTAGACCAGGCTGGCCACAGCTTGATTTCTTATACAGTTACACCCAGGACCACCTGCCTGGGGACGGGGCCACCCACAGTGGTCTGGTTCTCCCCATCTATTATTAATCAAGAAAACACCCCACTAGCTTACTTACAGGCCAACCTTTTAGAAGATTTTCTCAAATGAGGTTCCCTCTTCTTAAACGACCCTGGCTTGTGTCAAGTAGACATAAAACTAGCCAGCATAGAGCTGTGGTTTCTTTTTGAAGTGTACGGAGCAGTGTTTTGTTGCTTCTGAAAATGAGAGTGTAAGGAAAGAATTTTAGCTATGAGTTATTTTTTTTCTATTTGGTTGTTACCTAGGTCAAGTTAGGTCTCCTCCAGCATCAGATCCCAGCACATTTAATTTCTCAAGAATCCCAGTAAGTATTCTAACTTCAGTCTCAATCCAAAAAGAGGGTAACCACATTATCTTTGGCAGGTCCTTTAGAAAAAAAATACTTTAAAAAAGTTGTCCTGGAAAAAGAATTTTTTTTTTTTTTTTTTGTAAATTCTTTTAAGGTCTTCTGTTCGTTTATTTATTTTGCAGCTTTGCAGTGCTGGAATTGGAACTCTCAATGTAAAGAACTTAGACATAGCCTTGTGGTAGAGCCAAGATGTTTTTGTTTTGAAACAGGGTCTCAATGTGTAGCCTTGGCTTGTGTGTAAATCACTACATATACAGACCAGGCTGGCCTCAAACTCACAAAGACCTACAGGGCTCCGCCTCCCAGGTGCTAGAATCAAAGGTGTGTGCCGCCACACCCTGCAGGCGAGGATGTCTGTAATCCTCATCTTGCTCAGCATACTTACATGTGTATGATTCTGACTCCCCACTTCTTGACAGTTATTTTGGAATAACTTTACTTTTGTATTTTTAAAGTTTTCTTATTTTTAAGATATTAATCCCACACAACACCATTGTGAGTTTTTCATCTAAACTGCCAGGCAAACAAGTTAATAACAGTAATTCAGATCTGCTATAATGCTTTGAAACAAGACCTTTTAAAACAAAACACACAAATGAATCCGGAAGGTATGGCAGAGTGAAAAGTCAGGCAGCACTGTCCAGGAGGAGGAGGCTGACACTGGGCTCTAATTTTGACCCTGTCTGTCTGTCCTTCTTTTTAATTTTTTTTTTCATTTTATTTTTTGTGTGGATTGGTGTTTTGTTTGCAAATATGCCTGTGTGTGAAGTTATCAGATCTTGGAACTGGAATTACAGAGCTGCCATTGGGAATTGAACCTGGGTCCTCTGGAAGAGCAGCCAGTTGCTCTTAATCATGAGCCATCTCTCCAGCTCTGATTTTTCTTTTTAGAATTTAATTGCTAAGAAGAATTCTATGTACTTCAATTTTTAGAAGACAACATAATACTAATACAACCTTACCAGACTTCGCTTCATTGAGAAACTAGAGACTCGAAAAAGATGTGGATTGTTTCGATGGTGTTAAACTGTAGTACTTGGTCATACATCTCCCACCCTTGACCGAGTTTCTTCTACCTTTACAGCTCATGGCGATATTATATTGTCTATTTCACGAGACCTCTTTGCCCTGCTCTTGAATGTACAAGAGTGCCGTTCTTAGTACAAGGTACAGCTGAATGTTAGTAAGAATCTGAGACCGGAAGGGAAGGAGATGATTGAACCTCAGACCCATCAGATCCTCAGAGTCCAAGGCTAACAGCAGCCCGGAAAGGTCTACTCTGCTTTATAGGAAGGCAAGGATAAACAGTGTGCACGCCATCTGAGAGCTTTGCCGAATGAAACACGGGCAAATATTTTTTGAGTTTCTTTGTGAATCTTCCTAAACCTGGTACTCATTGTCTATACATTAAAGTCCTTGGCAGTTGCCAATACAGGGAGTTCTAAAACAGGAGCTATGTATCTGAATGGTAGTATCAAAGAAAGCAAGGTCATATCCCTTTATCACTAAAAGCTAGCCTAGTAAATGCCTCTACTTTTCCTTGGATTACTGACACAAAATTTACCGTGGAGACTTGGTCTTGGAAATAGTTACTGGTGAGAAAATGAGGGGGGGGGAGAGAAGGAGGGGGAGACGGGGGGGAAGGGGGAGGGGGAGAGGGAGAGGGAGAGGGAGAGGGAGAGGGAGAGGGAGAGGGAGAGGGAGAGGGAGAGGGAGAGAGCTAGCGCTTTGGCTTGATTTTAGTTTGAGCATTTCAAAGCTGGTATTTGCGAACTCAGAAAAAAAGGGGGGTGGGGTGCTTTTCATTAATGCACGATGTTGGAAACAGTCACTCCTAGCTCACAACCACATACAAATACAAAAATCCTAATGGGACTATTTTCTTACTAAGCCTGTAACAGTTTACATTCACCTAATGGCCTGGGGTTATGAGCAAACTACTCAATTAGAGAATTTAGGCTGCTTGCCCACATATTTTAGAGCAAATTATTCTTTCACAAATGCAGAACCCCCTATATAAAAAGCCTAAACAGTATTTCCTGTGAAAAACATACTATTCCCCAAATTCCCACCTTGAACCTACTAAGAGTTTGTCTTTCTGCTAGGGCAAAGATTTTATGGAAATATTTGTTTTTATATCACATACCTCACGGTTGGTCTTCCTGCTGGCTTGTGTTTTGACCTTTAAGTAGCTATGAAATTATAATGAAAACACTTCGAAATGAGGAATTTCTTCTTAAGCTTTTCCGAAGTTGAGGATTTCAGATTAGAAAGTATTGAATCCAGTCAATTCTTTGATAACAGATCTTCTGCTTGGGGGGGTTAAATGAATTTCATGGTTATCCTTAACACTTACTATTTCTTCTTAGGCCTCTTTCATTTAAAAGGGGGTCGGTGCTTCCAATCTATAAACACCCATTAAAAGTTGTCCGCTCTTTTATACTTGGCTGCTGGTCTTAATTGTCTACAGATGGGAGGGCCACTGCATTTTATTTCAAAGGTAGAGATTTGCAAAATGTAAACGGGCCCATTAAAAGTTCTACATCAAGACCCTCACCATCCATTAAGAGGATCCATGTGTCAATGGGAACGTGTCTTTTGCTATCAGGCATTTGTAGCTTCATCAAGGAAAAAGTATAAATCACTACCAATGAGCTGCTCATGCGCTCACTACAGTGCATTGCTGGAGAGTGATCTTAAAGGTTCTGGCAAAAGTTGGAAGTAAGAAATAAGAGCTGTTATGCACCTTATCCATTTACATTGCCTTTAAGAGGAAGGAAAGCCTTTGTAAAACTTTACATAGCAAAATAAAAATTCCACATATCCAGCCCTGTAGAGTATTGAATAGAGCATCTTAAAACGTGACCGTTTCCAACTCACCCACTGAACTATCATTTTCTATCCTGTTAAAATTCCTTCCAGAAAATGAACGATTTTAGGTTCTACCCATGCCTGAGAGCTGAGCGGAGGCTCACTGCTCCTGCCACCGAGGTGCTCCGGCTTCTCTTGCCTAAGGGACTGACAATTTATCTCAGATCCTACACTTTCATTTATCTCCCTTTCCCTAGCTTTCTCCCTTAGTCATGCTCTCTTTAGACCACCCTGATGGCTGACCACTTTCTCATCCATAAACCAAGCCCATGTTAAATACAAAAAGTGTGTGTCTTTTATCTCTGCAAAATCAAATCCATTGCAGATGTGATTTAATTTTATGTTCCTGGATTTAAAATGAAATACTCTGAGTAGTGCAGAACAACGCTAGAATCTTCGTCACTAAAACCCAGCCCTATACAATCACCATGTAGTCAAGGCTATGGTGGGCTTGCTGTGCACTTTGTTCACTTTGGCTTTGAGCCCCACAATCTATACCCAGCAGTAAAATAGAGATCTGAGTGTCTGATAAGTATATTGCCTTCATTCTTTCTCCAAATACAATGAAGCATTTAGTTTTAGACAAATAGTATTTCCCCCTAAACCCAGTTTCAACAGAGAGTACAGTGGTGATGTTTAAAAGATGTTCTAGTCTGAGATTTCTGTTTATTTATTTGTTACATTTGTCTGGGACAGAAGAATTTGGGTACCTCAATAGAAAAAAGTAAAACAGTTGAAGTTACTTTCCTTTAGCCTGCAAAAACACACTGACAAGCTTTAAACAAAATTTTACTTTCAAAAATGATTTTAATATTTGCTATCTTTCTCAGGGTAAGATCTCTCATACTTTGGCATGTGGCTCTCATTATGGATGGCTGTCTAAACTTGCTATTGGACATAATTGCATGAATTACGAACTGTGACTTTATTCCTTTTATAATCTTTGTAGTTTTTGCCATTTACTTTTACATGTCTATGTCTGGCATTATGTAGCTTTGAAACCATGCCAAAAATATTTATTGTCATATATATGGTGTTCTCATACTATGTGGTTGGGTATGGTCTCCAAGCTGGGTAAAGTTTATTAGCAGATACAGTTCTTGACATTTGTGTGAAAATGTCTTAAGTAAATGTAGTATGTCCCTGAACTATAGCTTTTTGCATTCGTCGAGACAAATATAAAGTTGAAATTCAGCGCTGGAATATCTTTTTAAAAAACTTATAAGGTGGGAAAAAAGAAACAAAAATATAAAAATCAAAGAAACAAACAGACAGACAAACCAACATGCAAACTCACTCCAGAAAATGAGAGTATAGATTTAACTGAAAACTAGGACATTCTGAAATAGTCACACGCTGGACTGGATAAAATTTCCCTGTATGTGAGGTCCAGAAGGCTGAGGCAGGCACTGGTACCTGGTGGTGATGGTATTCTGTAGTTGCCTGAACTGATAATGGCAATAAAAAGCAAAACATCCATGAACAGTCCTTTTCTTCATCTCCTGCAGCCTGGTCGCTGTATAGAATTAGTACGAAGACACTCAGACCCCGTGCTTAGGTTTGTAACTTAACCTCTTTCACGTGACTGTTATTATGTTCAGACATAGCTTCATGTTCTTATGCTTCATTCTCAATATACTTTTGTGTACATAAATATAGTAACCTATTAGCATTATTAAGGTGTTTAAAAGGTATTGGTAAGCTGATAAGGTTCTTTACAAATTATCGTTAGATTATTTTATGTGCATGAATGTTTTGCCTGCCTACATATACGCACATCATACGTGTGTGCCTGGTTACTTCTGCTGGTCAGAAGAAGTAACTGGGTCCCTGTTACTGTAATTAAGAATGATTGTTGAACCATATTGTCGTGTAAGTACTGGGAACTGAATTTGCCTGGGATTTCAGGATATTTGACACCCTCTTCTGGCCTCTGTAGGTACTCAAATCTATGTACCTATACACACACAGACATACACATGCACACATATAAAATAAAACTTTTAATAAGAGGCTTTAGAGATGGCTCAGCAGTTAAGAGCCCTTGCTGCTCTTGCAGAAGAACTGAGTTTGGTTCCTAGCACTCACATGGCAGCTCACAACAGTCTGAAACTCCATCACTCTGCATGTAACTCCATTTCTAGAGGAACTGGTACCTATTTCTGGCCAATGGAGTCTTCAGTTAGCAGACACACACATGGTGCAAATACATACATGCAGGCAAAACACTCATAACATAAAATACAAAAACAAAACAAAACAACAACAACAACAACAACAACAACAAAAAACAGTCCTTCTGGGATCCTGGGTACCTCAGTGGCAAAGTATTTGCTCTGTATGTCCAAGGTTCCAGATTCAATTCTCAGCATTGCAAAGAAGAAAAACACTCTCCTTCGGGGGGTGGGTGATGGGTGGGTGAGAAACCAGTCAGGGAATGTGGAAAATAAGACAGGAAGAGGAGACAGAAAAGTAGGATGAATCCAGGCTGATTCCTTCATAGGTATCTTCAGCCTCCCCCTGTGGGGCCCGTTTCTGGAATGTAAGTTAGGCCCAGAATTGTCCTGATTAGAGAAGAGACTGGCCCTTCATCCTCCTTGAGGCAACGCGAAATGGGAGAAGGTGAATTCCAGTCGCCTTCCAGGGTTGACAAAAGGGAATTCAGTGTGCCAAGGACACCTTGAAAAACAGGTTAATGTTTGCTGTTGGAAGCAGAAGCAGGCAAGCAGGGAAAAGTCATTGCAAAGGCAAGTTAGTAAGTGCCACTTCAGAACCTAGGTGGCCCTATCAGAACTGTGCTTCTCTACCATGATGGCTGGAACTCAGGTGGAGAGATAATAACAAGGACCTTAGGAATGCTGACACAAAGTGACAGGAACAGTGGGGTCCCTGGATGGTGCCACAGACCTCAGAATAGGAGGTCAGGCCTATTCTGAGGCCTGAAAATAGGCCATTTTCAAGCCTGTTTCTGCATCTTTATCATAGCAACCCTGCACTTTCCCAGTGAATACAAGACGTTTTATCTTTATCAAAAAATGTGTACGTATTATAGAAACCTCCTTAGAGTCTCTTGTTATTTTCTTCTACTAGAACATGTTATATGAGAGCAGGAGATTTGCTGTTGTCATTGGTTCCAATAAGTATTTATTTAGTGAATAACTGAAAGTGTAGGGTTCAAATATTCACTCAGTGGTGGGACACATACTCAAAGCCCTGGGTTCTACCCCCAAACACCACAGAAAACCAAAACCATAAAATGTATGGTTTTCTCCTGCTCTGCAATAGCACACATAAAGTGTTTCACAGTAGAAGAACTTACTGCAAAGCCACTTATGAGTGACATGGAACAAATGAAAAGGTTCAATAAAAAATAACCTAGATAATAAGATGAAGTAGAAATATATTTAAAATGGGAAGAAGATAAATTACATACTATAGAAACAAAACAAAACAAAACAAGGTGGCAGGGCACCTTGGTAACTGCCTTGCTGTATTGGAAAGGTGATTATAAAGGGGTTGCTGACCAACTGTTTCCCATGTCTTTAGAGGAAAAATCAGCAGGAAGGAGCTTAAACTGACCCGACAGTAATAGTGATTAAGCATTAGGAAAGGCTCCAGGGTAATGTGGTAGAATCTCTGTCTCGGGTGGAGTTTAAGGACAAACCATCTGTCTTAGACATTTCAGGCAGGACCTTACAAGAAGAGAGAGGTCTGAATTAAGTGATGCCTTGAGCTCGCTTCTTTTCAAGGTTAGGTGCCTATGCCATTATGTAGGGCAAGGGGGGGGGGCTGGCAAGCACACAGTTCCTTGCACTGACCAGTCTGATTAACTGGTATTTCTGGTCTATAACTGGAGAGGGTTATGTCTTAGGCTTGAGCTGGAATATAGAGAAATGAAAGATTAGCTGACCAAATAATATTAAAAAATGTGTTTTCCATCTAGACCCTTCTAAGATACTGACTCCCACACAATAAAAACGAACCACAGAAGTCCTAAATCTTTTGATACATTTCAAGTGCTACTCTTTATTTAGTAAGATTAAATTTAAGAACAATGATATAAGTATAATGCTTTACTGTTGACAGGAAAATGCCACAGGGGAAAATAAAATTGTTTATGTTTATTTATAAGGCTTATTTACATTGTTGGTGGATCTGTAAAATGAATTAATAATGTTATTTATTACGTTTATAGTATTTTAATAATATGCTGGACACAATGGTGCATACCTTAAATCCCAGCACTTGGAGGCAGAGGCAGGCAGATCTCTATGAATTCAAAACCGGCTTGATCTACAGAGCAACTTCCAGGTCAACCAGGGGTACATATTGAGATCCTGCCTCAAAATAATTATATTGTGTTAATGTTTCTCATTAATATTCATAATAGTAGACTTTCCATCACTCCAACAAACACTTGCAAGAGCAACCTGAAGGAGGGAAGATCTGTTTTACCTCACAGTGTCAAAGCTTTTAATTCATGATCAGTTTGCTCCATTTCTGTGGCCTGCAGTGAGGCAGAAAACTGGGCAGCAAACGCACATGCTGAGACAAAAGTGGCTCACCTCATGGAGGCCAGGTAGCGAATAGAGATGGATGGACTGGGACAAAGCATCTCTTTCTAGAACATGTCCTCTACTGACCTATTTTCTCTAAGTAACTCCTTGTTTTAAGATTTGTGTTGCTGGCATCTCCAAACGCTGGGGTCTTCTGCTGCAGCTGGGTGTACTTACACCAATAGCCTCTAGTAGGCTCTCTTCATGGTGCCAAACCTCAACTTCTTTGCAATGACCCTTTCAGTCCTGGGCCTTCAACTGCTGCTGAGTCTGCACCTTCACCAGTGGCTTCCCTAACCTTTCACAGTGCCAATCCTCAGCTGCTCTCAATTAAAATGAGCAAATATCCTGAATGGCACCAGGCCTCCATCTTCTGTACTACTTGATTAGCAATAATCGCGCCTCTGATAAACCTCACTGGCTACGATACTGCCACCGCGAGACACTCAACAGCTTAACTAGCCTGAAGGTTCAAAGCCCTTCCACAAGCCTCCCCAAAACAAGATCAGATCTGTCACAACAATATCCCACAATCCTGGTATCACCTTGTCTTAGGGTTTTTACTGCTGAGATGAAACACCATGACCAAAAATCAAGTTGGGGAGGAAGGGGTTATTTGGCTTATACTTCCGTATTACTGTTTATCATCAAAAAAAGTCAGGACAGGAACTCAACTGTGGCAGGAACCTGGAGGCAGGAGCTGATGCCGATGTCTTGGAGGTATGCTGCTTACTGGCTTGCTTCCCATGGCTTTCCTCAGCCTGCTTTCTTAAAGAATTCAGGACCACCGGCTCAGGGATGGCTCCCCCCACACTGGGCTGGCCGTCCCCAATCAGTAACTATTTAGGAAAATGCCCTACAGCCTGATCTTAGGGAGCCATTTTCTCAATTGAGGTTCCCTCCTTTCAGCTAACTCTAGTTGTGTGTCCAGCTGACATGACTAGCCAGCGCCCCGTCTGACCTTTCAACACCTCCCAGTAGCGCCATCCTTTTCTGAGTCCACCACAGCATTCATCCGTTGATCAAGTCGGAAACTGCACGATCCAGGTACTTTTCTCAAGTGTGAGCTCCGAATATCACTTCTCTGAGAAACAATTCTCCAACTCTTGAGTCCTTTTGCATATACCTTATACCCAAACCATAATTATCATGCTGCAAGCTCCCTAAAACCAAACCATCGTTAGAAGAGGGTGTCACCTCTATGAGAGTTTTGTTTGTTAAAGTTTGATTTCTTATTACTGAATCGTTCCATACCAATTGCTTTGAAAGTTAAACATTTAAATTTCTAAAGCTTCAAAATTCTACTTTAAATTTTATTTTGTAGAATAATTTTATACTTTTACATAAAAGTGTATTTTATACTTTGGCAAAGTGTTGTGGGAAGCAAACATTAAAATTCACTTATTTTGACAGATTTCCAACTTTATTATTACATAGTTTTACATATCTATTTTAGCTGCAAAGATGGAATTTTGAATTCTTCCAGAAATAGTTGGAAATGTGTCTTTATATTCTAAGTCAGTATAGTATAGTTATTTTTTCTTTATTTAAGTACAAGATGCTAGAAAGTTACAATTTGATAGGTCTTTATTTCATTGAGGGCGAAAGGAACCCAGCTGGATGTAGTCGGAAATCACTGACTACTCTTCAAGCAATGAAATTCGAGAGTGAACAGTGCTCCTTTAAACATGCAAAATTGTGCTTAACCTCATTCCTAATTTTAAAAATACAAATTAAAATATATATATATATACAGGTTTTTTGAGACAGGGTTTCTCTGTGTAGCCCTGGCTGTCCTGGAACTCACTCTGTAGACCAGGCTGGCCTCAAACTCAGAAATCCACCTGCCTCTGCCTCCCAAGTGCTGGGATTAAATGCGTGTGCCACCACTGCCCAGCGCTATATATATATTTTTTTTACCTCTCATTTTGTACAAAGTTAAAAAAAATCACAAACTGGTCTAGGACAGAGAAAAGGGAACAATTATGGAAGACAAGTGATTTAGCACAATCTCCACATGGGTCGTATTTGTCAATATGTGTCGAAATTATAATTGCATATATCTTTTAGTTCAGCAATTCTAGTTCTACAATATTTTTGTTAATAATGGATGTTGACACATAAAGAAATGGCACATGTATCAAATGCCACATGTACCAAAGTGTTCATTATAATGGTAAAGGCCCAGAATAAGGCAAATGCCCATCAAGTGAAGACTAGCTAAAAAGGCTATATCTTTTCAGTGGAATACAATACAGACACTAAAATGAATGTGAATAATTATTTTCTTTGAGACTAATTCTTAAGATATTTGCAGAGCAGTGCATTAGAGGAACCCTGTGTTAAAAACTGAGAGCCAGGGATGTACCTCAGTGGTCAAGTGCTTGCCTAGCAAGAGCAAGAGAGAAGACTCTGAGCATCTAAACCATGAGAGAGGGAAGCAGGAAGAGGAGAGAGCAGAGAGGGAGGACAGCAAAGAGGAAGGGGAGGAAAAGCTGCAATTGGGATGTAAAGTAAATAAGTAATTAATAATTTTACATCTAAAAGTCTACCCAAGAACTGAAAATACTTATTGCCTCCAGACGGGACTGTTACATGTGTGTGCACAGAGGGGCTAGGAGAAAGACTTCATTTCACTGCACATACACTCTTTACAATTTCCAAATTCTGTATCAAATGCATGTATTATTACCTATACGCAAAATAAAGAATTATACAAAATATGATGGGTAGTCTAACAACTCATTTGTTCTTTGAGGATTTGTTTACTCAAAATATAAAATTATCTCCAATTTCAAAGCATAGAATTAAGAATTAATTAAAAAATAGACTTAATTTTTTTATGTGCATGCAGGTTTGTACACTGTCTGCATGCCAATACCCACACAACCCAGACGAGAGCATTGGGTCACCTGGAATTGAAATTAGACTGATGGTTGTGAGCCAGGAACTGAACTGGACCATCTGCAAGAGCAATAAAGACTCTTAACCATGGAGCTGTCTCTCTAGCGCCCTCAACACATATATTTTTTAAAAGTTACTTTATTTTTAATTATGTATATGTGAAGTGGAACTTTCTGATTTCTTTGGAGACTCAGTTGTGTCATGTGATGTTTTTCTGGAAACTGTCTTATGAGACGATGTTTTGCTGAGGACAGACATGTGTTTTCCTGGAAGTTTCCTGGAAAAAGGGCATGTTCTGTTTTGCTATGTGGACGCTTGAGAGAACACGTGATGTTGGGAAGGAGATAAGTCTAACCCGACAGACAGTGAACTACACTGTGGCATTGGTTTGCCTTGCCATTCTTTGTTGGTCTTTGTTGGGCTTCACAGATGCTGGTCTTCACTGACAATGCTTTAACATTGGCTCACCTTGTCATCTTTTCTGATTGTTGTTTGTTGTGACTTTATAGAGAGAAATTCACCAAAGAACTTCTTGTGATAGGATGGCGACTTCTTGCTGCTTCTGTGGTCTCGGGCTGATGGGCAGAACCTCACAGTTTCTTCTGGATCTAACTGCCATTGTTGTTGACTCATGAATGATATTTGTGAATGGATTGAACTACTGCTGCTGACTTGTGTGAACTGTAACTGCTGATGTCCTAACAAAGATTGAATCACTCCGAAAAACTATTTCTAAACAAGTTCACATCCCCCTTTGCCCTATTAATCTTTCTTTTTCACTGCCTCTGGTGAGTGGTGGGCTAAAGGGGAGGTTAAAGTGTTTAAGAACCCTTAGTAAAGTAGGCTTTGAAGAATCTAAGCCTACATGTATGTGTTGGCATGTGCACATGAGTATAGAGTCTCAGAGGCCAGAAGATAGTATAGGAGGATCTTCTGGAGGTGAAGTTAAAGGTGGTTGCCGAAATGTGTGCTGGGACTGAGCTGTGGCCCTCAAGAGCAGCAGGTGCTCTAAACTGCTGAGCCATCTCTATAGCCCAAGAGTACTTTTTAAAAATTATTAATTACTTATTTACTTTACATCCCAATTGCAGCTTTTCCTCTCTCCTCTCCTCCAAGTCCCTCCCTCTCACCTTCACCCCATTCACCCTTCCTCCCCTTCTTCTCAGAAAAGGGGATGCCTCCCATGGATATAATCAACCTTGGCATATCAAGTTGCAGCAAGACTGGGCATGTTTTCTACTATTGAGGCCAGACAAGGCCGCCCAGTTAGGGGAAAGGAATCCACAGGCAGGCAGGAGAGTCAGAGGCGGTTCCTGCTCCTGCTTTAGGAGTGCCACATGACCCAGCTGCACAACTATTACACACGTTCTCTGGTTGGCAGTTGATTTTGTAGGTTTTCATGTGGTGTCCTTGGCTCCTCTGACTTCTTCAATCCTTTGTACCACTGTACTACTCTTCTGCAGGATTCTCCACTAAATGTCTAACTGTGGGTCTCTGCATCTGTTTCCACCAGTTGCTGGGTGAAGCCTCTCTAATGACAGTTACGTGATGCTTCTGTCTGCAAGTATAGTGGAATATCTTTCATAGTGTAAGGGGTGGGCTCCCTCTCATGGCCTGGGTCTCAAGCTGGATCAGCCATCGCTTGCCCTTCCTTCAAATTCTGTTCCATTTTTTACCCCTGCACATCTCTTAGAGCAAAATTGACGTTATATTACATGTTTTATCATCTCAGAAAGTCATTGATGTGGAGAGACACCATGACCAAGGCAACTCTTATAAAAGAAAACATTTTATTGAGGATTGGCTTACAGTTTCAGAGAGTTACTTCATGATCTTCACGGGGGAAGCATTGTGGTGACCAGGTGGATGAGGTCCTGGAGAAGTAGCTTAGAGTTACATCCTGGTCTGTTGGCTGAGAAAGAGGGAGGGTGAAAAGGGGAATGGGGAGGTAGGGAGAGAGAGAAAGAGACAGAGAGAGAGGGAGGGAGGTAGAAAGAGGGAGAGTATGTTTGTGTGTCTGGGCTTAGCAAGAGCTTTTGAAACCTCAAAGGCCATCCCTACTGACCTCCACCCCCAACAAGGCCACACCTTGGAATGTTTTCCAATAATGCCACTTTCCAGTGACTGGGTACCAAATATATGAGCCTATGGGGGACATTCTTACTCAAACACCACAGTCATAAATAAAAATTGACTAAATAACTTGCATGGAAAGCAAGTTAAAGGAATACAAAGTCTCTCACTACTGAGTGTGATCAGTGAGTCATGCTGTATGCAAAGGTTGAAAGTGACGTTTAAATTACTTCAGTATAAGGTACATTTGTCTAGAATGAAATTATCCCCAATAAAAAATGTTAAAAGGTTATTTTTATTTTGGTAAAGCCGTTCTTGGGTTTTTCTTTAATTACATGTGGAACATGGCACTGTTTGTTGTTTATTTATTTATTTATTTATTTATTTATTTATTTATTTATTTGTGTGTGTGTGTGTGTGTGTGTGTGTGTGTGTGTGTGTGTGTGTAAGTCAGAGGACAATTTGTACAAGTCAACTCTCCTACTATATGGGTTCAGAATACTCAGGCAGTCAGGCTTGGTGGCAAGTGGCTTTACCAGCTGAGCCATCTCTCTGACTTATATTAAAAGCTTTTTAAAACCAGAAGCTGCTTTTCAGTATCATGAACATTTCAAAGAGAATTTGATTGCACTGGTTTGTCCTGCAGGCTCAACTTTTATGCTAGAAAAATTACTGCTGGTGGTGTTAAAGGTTAGCATCTGTAAAAATATCTTGAAATGAAGATAAAATTTAAAAATTTCTGGAAGTAATTACAAAGAGAAATATTATTCCAAATTAAAAAAAAACAATTTGTAATCATTAGTATGAAGCTAAGATACATCAAAGCCTGAGGTGAAAGGAAAAATTACTAATACTGAACTTATATTTATTTAAAGTTTGATATTATGTTTCATGAGTTTTGGCATTGATTTAAGATATTAAATTAAAATCTCATTCATAATTATTTTGTTTTAAAGTACCCATGTATGTTTGTTTTTTTTGTTTTGTTTTGTTTTACTTAAGGCAAATACCTCACCCAGTTAATTATAGAGAGTAGCAGAACACTTTCATCACTCAGAGTAAAATTGATAGGAGAAAAATAAGGACTCTTTTTGAAAGAAGTTTGCTGTGTTTTGTTTTTGTTTTGTTTTTTGTTTTTTGAGATAGGGTTTCTTTGTGTAGCCCTGGCTGTCCTCCAACTCTCTGTAGACCAAGCTGGCCTCTGCCTCCCCAGTGCTAGGATTAACGGTGTGTGCCACCACCACCTGGCTCTTCTTTTTAAACAATTTTATTTGTGTATGTATGCGTGCCTGAGCATGTTTATGCACATTACATATGTTTGTGCAGATACCTACTGAGGCAGCAACGTTGGGACGAGGATGGGTTCTGAACGACTGTGTATTATTAACAGGAACACAGCTATGCAAGGACATTAGTAGCTCAGACCTTGCAAAGGGCAAGGCCTTTCTCTGTAGCTGATGGACTATGGATGTTGACACAGTATGTAAAAAGTATCAACTGCTGCTTCCTCCTTCTGGATGTTGACAATGTATCAGTGTGGTTGGATGTTTCAACGACAGCTTCCTTCTCCAGCGTGACAGCAGTCTGAGTAGGTTACAGAGACCTTCTGCCGAATTTAGCTAACTCTCTGTCTCCTCCTTCATGCTGTCTATAAATGAAAACTCCAAGTTTCTGGGCTGCCGCTGGTGCCTCTCCATGAGAGCGGGTGGCACACTTTATCCCACCTTTTCTGTATATGTATCTCTTGTTTCTTCATTCTCCCATTAGTTCAGTCATGTCAAAGTCATGCAGGTGGTGGTACCAGAGGGCATTTGTTGTCCTGGAATGGAAGTTTCCACCAGATATGGGTGCTGTGAACTGAACCTAGGTTCATTGTGAAAGCAATAGGTAGTCTTAATCATTTAGCCATTTCTCCAGCCTGAGTAAATGCTCTCTCAAGCACTCTTGGGAAAATATTCGAAGGATACAAAGAAGATAAATTAAAATGACAAATAATGACTCCATCAAATATTGTCTAAAAGTATCTGATAACTCAGGAAAGTAGATATTCTTATCTATATTCTATAGATAAAAATTGAGACAAAGTAGTCAAAAATTTGCCTGGTACACACGAGTACACCAGACATTGATACTTAGATTAGTCTTTTACTGAAGTCTCCAAATACACTGGAAATAAACACTGTTGAAAGAGGTGTGTGGATTCACCAAAGAGAGAAAAAGGAACAGGGCATTCCAAGCAATGAGAGAAACTGAGTAACACGCGGAACTAAAATCTATAGACAGTTTCACCCTAAAGTAAAAATTAGAATTTTAGGACCCCTTAAATATAGCAACATAAACTTCTGTGGGAGAAACAACAGCTCTATACTTAAAAATTATAAGTTTTTTCCTGCATATATATATGTGCACCATGTATGTGTCTAACATCCACAGAGTCAGAAGAGGGCATTGGATCCCCTGGGACTACAGTTGTGAGCTGTTGTCAGGTGGGTGCTGGAAACCTGAATCCTGGTCCTCTGGAAGGGTAGCAAGTGTTCTGAATGTTTAAGCCATCTCTTTAGTCCCAGGAATCTATATGTTTGCAAAATTTGTCTGTGGTAAGGAATTTTCAGTATGGTCAGTTGAAGACTTGCATCTTTGCTTTCTGACGTTTCCTTCACACAGTTGGCATTGCTGGTGTGGGTCTGGAACTGTGGAGGTGCTGTGGGGACCCAGGTAAGCGGTGACTGGAAACAGGTTGTGATGCCTCCAGTGGGATATTTCTATGGTTTGTGTTCACGCTGGTAGTTATTGCCTCTTCAGGGTAAGAATAACTTCTAATGATGCTCCAGCTGCACACAGTGTCAGCTTGCTTGCTGTGGTGGTGTTTATTTATTTGGTTTTTTTGTTCGTTTGTTTTTTTGAGACAAGAGTTTCCTTATGTAGCCCTGGCTGTCCTGGAACAAACTCTGTAGACGAAGCTGTTCTTGAACTTAGAAATCCACCTGCCTCTGCTCCGAAGTGCTGGGATTAAAGGCGTGGGTCACTACACCAGCCTCTGTTATGGTGTTATGATAAGCACCCGGAAAGCAGGAATTGGTTGTAGTAGGTGGAATCGGGATGACCTTTGCACTGTATGGAGCCAGTAACTAGTTTCCAGAAAATTCTTTCAGTCATCAGACAAGTAAAGTTGTAAATTGTAGATTATGTTTTCACTGGCATGTAGTGAAATGAAAAATTTGTTGCTATCAAGAGTACTTGAGTACTTGATAGTACTCTCAGAAAGCATATACAATGATACACATCTCACATGCTTTTGTTTTTGATAGGAATTGTGGAAAAAAGAATTTCTCAGGATTTTTACTCTTATTTAACTTGTCTCTTTACTTCTTTGTGTGTGTCTGTGTGTGGAGTGAGTGGATTTGTGTGGCATACCTGTGTGCATAGGGGTAGAGGCCAGTGGCTGACACTGATGACTTCCTTGGTTATTCTCCTCTCTCTCTCTATATATATATATATTGAGACAAGGTCTCTCCTTTGAGTCCAGAACTTGCTTCTTTAGCTAGTCTTGCAAGCCAATTCGGCCCTAGAATTTCCTGTACCTCCCTCCCGCATTGGGAATACAGATGGGCTTCCAGGCCGACCCAGCATTTATGGGTACACTGGGGATCCAAACTAGTCCTCACGTGTGCAAGGCAGGTGCTTTCTGCATTGGATCACCCCCAACCCCAGCATTCCTACTGCATCCCAGCATTCCTGTTACATATTCATACGTTTAGAAAACTTTTGTTTTTTCTTTGTGAAATGGGTCTAATTCTACACCCAGGCTGTCTCTGCACTCAAGGCAATCCCCCTGCCTCAAACTCTCAACTTTTGACATTATAGGCATGAGCCATGACTCCTAGCCTAATACTGTCTTATTTATAAATTATTTTCATAAAAGACATTATTTATATCTTTGACAGGTAGCACCAAAAGACGACTATTTTTCACATATAAAGCAAAGAACAGATGATAACTTGCCCTTTTATTTTGAAGTGCTGAAAACAGTTGAAGTTATTATATCTTATAAAGAACTGTCAGAAGTTATGACAATAAAACATGATTCAAATAATTAAAATTCAATGCAAATCTTAGAGCTAGTTATTGAATTCAGTTGATATTTGCATGAAATGTGAAGGAAAGATGTTCCAAATGGAAACAATAGTGATTTATGAAGAATTAATTGAAATAATGGGAAGCACACATATGTATACACACACACATAAGTATACACACACACACACACACACACACACACACACACACACATAAATACACATACACAAAATGAAAGACTCAGCAAATAAGCAAATACCAAATATTGCTCTTCTGTAGATTCTGTCAGAAGTGAGCAAGGTCATTGATTGGCCATTATTATGCTTTACTACTGTGATTAAAAAAGTTATGAGTTATTTTCAATTTTGTCACCAGTGAAAAACCGGCCTCCAGCTTGATTCAAGAATGTGAACATGGGTGGGGGTCTGGTAGCACCCACCTTTAATCCCAGCACTCAAGAGGCATTGTGAGTTCAAGACCAATCTGTTCTACATAGCAAGTTCCAGGACGTCCAGGGCTACATAAACATTGTCTCAAAACAAACAAATGAGTAAACAAACAAACCCAACAACAACAAAAGAATGTGAAACAAAGTTTGGACAACATTAACCTATGGTTGAAAGCATTCATGGAGAGTCATCTGACAATATAGCAGCTATGAAATGTGTGTGTGTGTGTGTGTGTGTGTGTGTGTGTGTGTGTGTGTGTGTGTGTGTATGAAGCTCCCAGCAACTCTTAAAGATGCTAATAAGCTTCTCTCAGAATCTATCCTTTTTTTTATTTTTATTTTTTGATACTTTATTTACATTTCAAATGTTAAAAAAGATAGATTCTGAGAGAAGCAGAAATTTCTAAGCTGCTCTCTTGTGCGGTCCACGGCTTGTGGAATGGAGTGATTTCTGGTACCCATCACTCCTCCACTAGTCCCTCACTAGGGAGAACAAGAAGTAGACAGACAGGCCTGTCAGAGGGAGGCTCACTCGGCTGTGTCTCTTAGTGAAAGCTGGATTGAAAGATACAGTTATGCCCCCTTCTTCCTAAAGTAGGAGAAAAAGACAAGGGACAAACTGAGGGGACATGGGGCTGGAAAGGGATCCTTCTCTCCCAGGATCAGGCTTACAAATCTGCCTGCTGACAAAGTGAATAGGGCCTTATTGTTAATAATGGGGTTTGAATCTGCTTTTCTCATTTCTTCTCATATAATTACTTTCAATGAGTAAAAAGTTTTCATACAAAAAATCAAAACCTTGGTGGAGAGAGCCTTGAGATAGTACTCCTCTCTGAGCCGTGACTCAAATGAGAGCTTAAGGACCAGAATGTAGCTTTGGGTTTCAGCCTTATCAACACTGCTGGCTCATCCTTAACCCTGAGCAAGGAAGGCCCCTCACAGCTGCATCTGCAAAGGAAGGTCCTTACAAGAGACGAGCAAGCCCATTCTGTGTGTTTCCATAGCAAATGCTGTCACTGTACTTCCTTCTGCAGTAGATAAAGAGCATTCTCAGAGAACTGCAGTGAATGTCCTGCTCTGACCTATTGAAAAATGGACCATTCTGCACCCTAGGCTGAATTAATTTCTTCTGTTAGAATTTCATTGGTTTGCTTTGTAATTTAGTTTGTTTGTTGTGTGTGTGTTCACTTGTGTGTATGTGTGTGTGTGTGTGTGTGTGTGTATGGGTGGGAAAAAAAAGATGCTACTAAGCCTGAGGATGCACACCACATGTGGCTCAGTCCTTCAGTCTGCTGAGGAAAGAAAACCCGTCTGGACAGTTATTAACCACAATAGTCTTTAGCGACATCTTTTGCTTTTCAGGTTCCCCTCATATGGAGTTTGTTAAATATACATGTCAAGATGGTTGCTTTTTTTGTTGTTTTGTTTCTTTTTTTTTAAATGAAGTATAACATGAGGAGCTACCCATTATAAAGCCATTCAAGCCTTGCAGCACCAAGTCCATTTGTACATTTTAAGATTCAACATTTTATTTTCCAGAGGTTTGAAAGAAAAACCCCAGTATAAAACCAAAATAAAACAGCAACAATAAAAACTTATCCTGAACATTGATAAAGACCTGAAATACACTTGGACTGCAACTGAGAAAGACACTTTGGAACATTACAGCAAGTCACTTGGGAAATTGAAATTGCTGTTTGCATTATTACATGAAGGGAACCTTCTTTTATGTCTTTAAAAATATTTATAAAAAACTAAAGCTAGGCAGTGGTGGCACATGCCTTTAATCCCAGCACTTGGGAGGCAGAGGCAGGCAGATTTGTGAGTTCGAGGCCAGCCTGGTCTACAGAGTGAGTTCCAGGACAGCCAGGGCTACACAGAGAAACCCTGTCTCAAAAGAAAAAAAACTAAGAAAAACTTACAGAAAGTATAACATGGAACAAAAAACATTGGCAGAAATCACTGCAACATCGAGAGTAAATTGGAAAAACCAAAGATTTCAAATCAGAACTGATTTGAGCTGGACTGGAAGGCAAGCTCTTCACAGAGCCATGAAGAGGAGGCTCTCTGGCTGTGCGATAATGCGGTTAGTGAAGAGAGGATCGTTCATACACATTGGAAAAGGATTGAGCAGTCTACGTCATTTGATATAATCCAGCAGAGCAAAAATAATAGAAACTCGTGTTACTGCAACAAGAACATTAAGAATGGACAGTAACTGCCACAGACTTAAATACAGTTTCTGGTGAATTATTGTACAAAATGCTAAAGCTCTGAATAATAAAAAAAAACAACTAGTGTGTGTGTGCGTGTGTGTGTGTGTGTGTGCGTGTGTGTGTGTGTGTGTTGGAGATCAGAGGACAACTCTGTGAAGCTGGTTTTCCCCTTTTACCTTTACATGTGGTCCAGGAATCAAACTTAGGTCTTTAGTCTTGCACCAAAAGAACCTTTACATATTAATCTGTCTTGTTGACCCAAGACCAGAAGTTTTGTAGTACAGATACAAGACCTCAACAGTGCTCTCCCCACGTTTGACACCTATCCTAAACATTTATCCAATAATACAACGAAACATGAAACATGAAAGAAAAGAATGCTCCTTTTCTTTATAGGAGACATTGAAAATCATTGTCAAATCAAGAGATGATCAAAAAGTGTGCAGGCTAAGGGTGGGGAATTAACAAAAACAAATTTTGTTTGAAAATACCACAATGAAACTTAATGCTGTGTGTGTACTAAGTCTGAAACAGACAACCAAGACTGCAAGCTTGGAACTGCAGCCAAGCTCAGCCATGGAGCACGTGTTCATCACATTGAGGTCTTTAGTCTGATCTCAGCATTCCCTGCCCCTACTGCAGAAGAAGAGGCAGGCAGAACTCCTGCTGTCTGGTATTTCATATCTGTTTGATAATTAGCAACTAAAAACTCTAAACAAAGCCCATAAAGCAGCTCACTGGAGACTTTACAAAAAGTAAAGCAGGTAGGTGGGAAACACTGGAGATGTGAGCTATTCAGGGGTGAATTTCTCATTTTCTCCCTTTTTCACTCATGGTCTTAAGCCAAAGGCTCGTGTGAGCACCACGCATCGGTGCTGCAGACAGTTACAATTCTGAGATTCTAATTTCTGTCCAGAAGGCCAAGAAAAGGAATGCTTACAGACCAGACTGTGTGGGGTAATTTCTTTTTCCCCCTTGGCTAATCAAAGGCAGACAGCAGAGGTGTGTCTGTGTTCTCCCTTGTTCTCTGTTCAGAGAAGTTGAGTAACAGGGGTGAATTAGCTCTTAGTTCCTACTTCTGAAAACTATTCTTTTCTCTCTTGCTGTTCCTTTGTGGGTGGCCCCAACTGTGGGAACCAGTGGCAGCTAGGAGTAGAAGAGGGATCCTACCTTTCTAGCCAGAAGATTAGGCAAAGGACCCCTGCGGACTGCAAGGTGTCAGGGAAAATCTTGGAAGATAAAGGCTTGAAGATGATCCTCCAGTTCTGTCGGTAAACCAGTGTAATACTTGCTCTCACTTTTGAGCTGCACACGTGCGGAGCAGACCCAAAGCTACGTAGCAATGGCTTTGACGGCTGACTATAAATCTCTAAAGTCAGACTAAACGTTAGGTGGTAACCCAGACAAACACAACAGCTCAGCCAGACAAAACAGAACAGAGCAGACCCCACCTCCAACACTGAACGGCTCTCTACAGGAAAGATGAGATCTGTTCTGATATATGCTAATGGACCAAACTGAGGAATCAGCCAATCTTTGAGCTTTGAGGCCATAGTCCTCTAGACTGCCAACCCCATCCAAACTTTGGAATCTACATTAACATCAGGGTTTCCCCCCAAATCATGCTTTGCTTTATAGTTCACTGGAAGAATTAACAGAAATCATGCTGAAAGAAGTGTTTATGGTTGTTTATGGGGACAGAATACAAATTATAACCAGTTGAACAAAGACGTGCATGGAGCAGAGTCTGGGAGAGTTCTAAATGAAGCTTTTATTAGGTTCTTAGGTTTTTTCAGGTTCTTATCCTCTGCCTGTCAGTGTGTGACAATTTCCATTAAGTGTGGAAATCTGAGACGCTCCCTGGAGCTTTGGTGTCTAGGTGTTGAACTATCATACTTTTGAGGGCTTTATTTATAGTGTGTGTGTGTGTGTGTGTGTGTGTGTGTGTGTGTGCATGTATGTGCGTGAGTTTGAGGTTTAGAATATGCATATGCATGCATGTATGACATGTGTATAGAGTTGAAAGGACAACTTTTGGAGTCAGTTCTCTCTTTCCATGGTGATATCCAAGAATCAAACCCAGGTTGTTAGGTTTATGCTATGTCTTAGTTGGGGTTTCTATTTCTGTGATAAAACACCATGACCTATAGTAATTCGGGGAGAAAACGGTATATTTCAGCTTACACTCAGGAAAGTCAGGGCAGGAACTGATAAAGAGGCTAAGGAAGTGCTGCTTCCCTTGCTCCTCATCATTTGCTCAGCCTGCTTTTTTATACATCCCAGGATCACCCGCCTAGACTTGGCACCACCTACGTCAATCACTAATTAAGAAAATTCCCCACAGGCTTGCTTACAGGCAGTCTTTTCTCAGCTGAGTTCCCTCTCCTCAGGTAACTCTAACTTGGGTCAAGTCGACAGAAAATACCAACCAGTACATGCTGTAAACACTTTTACTCACTAAACCATATCCCTGGGTCTGGCCTTAGGTAGGGTAGCATAAACGTGTAAGCTGAGTGCTTCACCAAAAGTAACAGAGACACTCTTATCACTAGAGAAACACCAAGATTTTAGGGGTTACCTTCTAGAATCTGGGAACAAAATGCACACATATAGACAAATGTCCAATCACTTGCTAATCTTTTTAGAACAATATAACTCTTAAAAATAGATGGCACCTACAATTCTTGGCTCTAAGTTACAGTTTTTCTGCTTTCTTGTTCTCTATCCTTCTTTCCAGTAGGTAAACATGAACAAGTAAAACCTAAACTTCCAGACACTGAGATATGAAAAGAAGGACCAGAAACAAAATCTAAAAGCACCTGTTAAAATGCTGTGTGGCTCGTGCCTTTCATCTCAGCACTCAGGAGGCAGAGGGTAGATCTCTGAGTTCCACAACAGCCAGGGCTACACAGAAAAACCTTGTCTTGAAAAACAAACAAACAAAGAAGCTATGTCAATTTCTGTAGTGGTCATCTCTAGTCATTTCTGAGAATCCTTTTTAAAAAATTTATAATTTTTGTGTGGATGGGCGTTTTGCCTGCATGCATGCGTCTGTGTACCTTTTGAAGCCGGAGCAGGCCGAAGCATCACCTGGAGCTGGAGTTGTAGTGGTGAGCTGCCAGCTGGGTTCTGGAAACTTAGCTTTGGTTCTCTCCAGGAATAACTGTGTTTTACCTTTGACCTTTGAGCCTCCTCTCCAGCTACCCCTCCCCCCCCCTTTTTTTTTGAGACAGGATCTCAGTAGCTCAGGCTGGCTCAAAACTCTCTGTGGCCTACACTGGTCTTGAATCTGTGGCAGTTTGTCTGTCTCAGCCTTTCTAGTGCTGAGATTTACAGGTGTGACTTGCCACACCTAGCTGCTGCACCAGAACCACCTCTATCACCACCAGCATCATTAGCAGCAGCAGCAGCAGCAGCAGCAGCAGCAGCAGCAGCAGCAGCATGTTTTGCATCGTTCGGTATCAAATTCATGATTTCTGCATGGTAAGTACTCTATCATTTCTAGCTCCATCTCCAGCTAACACACACACACACACACACACACACACACACACACACAGAGAGAGAGAGAGACAGAGAGACAGAGACAGAGACAGAGACAGAGACAGAGACAGTGTATATATACACATCATTATTATATATTATATATGTATATGTGTTAGCAAACTAAGTAATGTGTTTTATTGTAGTATTTTCACAATTTTTTTTCAAGACAGGGTTTCTCTGTGTAGACCTGGCCATCCTGACTGGCCTCAAACTAACAGATCGCCTACCTCTGCCTTCTGAGTGCTGGGGTTAATGGCATTTGCTACCACTGCCCAGCTAAATAATTTATTCTTATTTCTCTCTCTCTCCACTGCCTTCCCAGTTCTGCGCCACCGTTATAGACGTAGCCCCTCCTCTGCTTCACGTTACTTGTATTTGATTACCTTCTCTTGCCTGCTATCCAGGGAGGACAAGAAGGGTATCTGATCTCTTGGAACTGGAGTTACAGGTGGTTGTTTGTTACCAGGTGGGTGCTGAGTATTGAGCCTGATCGTCTGGAAGAAGCCAGTGCTCTTAACCACTGAGCCATCTCTCTAGCCCCTTGTACATTTGATTCCGAATGCTTCTCTAGACTAGGGAATTCTGCTATGATTTTATAATTAAATTGCTCATGCTTTTAATGTTTACCTCAGCTCCCTTTCCCATCTTGTAGATTCCTTAGGTGTGGTCTCCTGAAGGTATCCAAATTCTTGGAAGGTTTGATCATGCTTAATTATTCTGGTTTTTATTTATGCATCATTGCCTCAATCTTGTCCTCCATCTCCAATATACATTCTTGAAG
Source organism: Uromys caudimaculatus (assembly GCA_028551405.1). Taxonomy (NCBI): domain Eukaryota; kingdom Metazoa; phylum Chordata; class Mammalia; order Rodentia; family Muridae; genus Uromys; species Uromys caudimaculatus. Next base: position 94,392,471 of record CM052701.1, read on the forward strand.
TGGAAATTTCTGGTTTCTTTGGAGACTTAATTGTGTCATGTGATTTTTTCTGGAAACTGCCTTATGAGAGGATGATTTTGCTGAAGCAGACACGTAGGAGGATGTTTTGTGAAGAACAGACGTGTGGTGTTTGTCTGGAGGCAGCCTGGGAAAAGGGCATGCAATATTTTGCTAGAGCGGATGCTTAAGAGAACGTGTGATATTTGGAAAGGACATAAATATTGCCCAAAAGACAGTGGATGATGCTGGATGCCATTGGTTTACCTTGCCATTCTTTGCTGGTCACCGTTGGGCTTTGCTGACACTGGTCTTCATTGATGATGATGGTAGGTGGTATTGGTATGCCTTAGCATTCTTTGCTGGTCATCATTTGTTGTGACTTCATAGAGAGGAATGTACCAAAAAACTTACGGTGGTGTTCTGGTAGCTTCTTGCTGCTACCACAGACTCAGACTCAGGCTGATCGACAGAGCCTTGCTGTTTCTTCTGGATCATGAATGGTGTTTGCGAGTGGATTGAGCTACCGCTGCTGATTCATGTGAACTGAACTGCTGATCTCCTGATGACGCAGATTGGATTTGCTCCAAAGAACTATTTCTGAACAGGTCCACATTCTCCTTTGCTCTACTAACCTTTTCTTTCCACTGTCTCTGGTTGGTGGTGGGCGAGAAGGGAGGTTAAAGCGTTTAAGAACCCTTATTAAAGTAGGCTTTGAAAAATCTTAGCCTATACATTCTTTTTCATCATCTCGTCTATTGTGACACTATCAGTTGTGTTTTTTGTTTTTTTGGTTTTTTGAGACAGGGTTTCTCTGTATAGCCCTGGCTGTCCTGGAACTTACTCTGTAGACCAGGCTGGCCTCGAACTCAGAAATCTGCCTGTCTCTGCCTCCCAAGTGCTGGGATTAAAGGCGTGCGCCACCACTGCCCGGCAGTTGTGTTATTTTTATTGACTCTTGCATTTGCATCACATCTGTCTGATTCTTTTACAGAGCCTGTTTCCTTACTGGAAATTTCCTCAATAATTTTGAACTTCACCTTCTAATTTATTCATTCATTCATGTTGCTCAGCTTTCTTAGCTAGGCTCCCAATTGATTTATTCAGTTGCTTGTTGAGTTTTCTATGTGGTCACTGGTCCTTTTAAAAAGTAGGGTTTGAAAAAATGTTTTTCTGGAATTTCAGCTCATTAGCTTTAGTCCCTAGCGCTGAAGAGCTGCGTGGTAGAGGTGTGACAGCAGCTTGTTTTCCGATGGTGTTTCTTTGTTGTCTTTTGCCGGTGTGTTGGGATGAATGGTCCTCCAGGTTTCACTTTCTCTTCTGTTCACTCTCCATTCTGTTGGTTTTGTATTATGGGATTCTTCCTGGTGAGTTGTCAACTGAATTTATCACCCTTCCTGTTTTAGGAAGGAAGCTTAGCACAGTGATACCTACGATGATTTGGTAGCAGGACCGATGCTGACCTGCAAAAGGAGGCATTTACTTCACTTGGTTTCCAGAGAAGTCTCAGAGACAGCAGCCCTGGGGAGCTGACTGAGAGAAATGTGGTTCAGTGTTTTGAAAACGACTGGAAGTGATAGTTAAGAAGTAAAAAGAGGGTGGGTGGGTGGGAGGATGGGAAACAAGGGAGAAAGGAGTGAATGACACAGAAAGTGGATGGTTAGAGGCGTGAAAATAGTTTAGGCATAGTGAAAGGGCCATAAAACAGTACAGAAAGTGGGTGGTGGGAAGCAAGAGAGCTACAAGGGGAAATGGTGTGTAAACAGGGAAAGGGGCCATGAATACCTTCTCAGATGAGTTACAAGCTAAAACAAAACCAAGTCAAAATATGTTAGTATGGATATGTAGGGGTGGTATCAGTGGGGCTAGTGGGCAGGGAACTAGAACCACGGGATGGGGAACGGCTTCTTTACCACAGTAGGTGTGTGTATGGGGGAGCAGAACACATGTGATTTTAAGGTGGAGGAGGAACCCTGGAGGGAGGTTATCGCAGAGATGGTGGTGGGGCTGATAGGAAGGTGTGTGTGGCGTGGGGGGTGTGTACTCGGGGAGGAGAATCAGATAAAAACACGTTAGAAAATGCCATGTTGTAAAGAAACCTGCTACTAGAATGAATAAAGGTGAATTTGGAAAATGAAATTGAGATTTTAGCATCAGTGTTTCTTGTAGCTGGGGTGAATGTGGTTTCTCCCATCTTGTTTGTAGAAGGCTCTACCAGAAGGAAGAGGGCTGTTACACCCAGCTGTTCAAGTCAGAATGCTTTTCCTGCTTACTACACGGAGCTCCACTTTTTGCAGGAATTACCCAGACTCTTGCCTGCCATTTACAACTTCGTCTCTGGTATGACGGTGTGCTGGAAATCATACTCTCAGCCCTGGGCTCTCTGTGGCTGAGTCCATGATGGTGTGGCAGGCTGGTTCATATTTGTTTATCTTGATTACTGGGTGTTCACTGCTTGCTGGACCTTGGCTTCTCCCTACGCAAGTCCAGGATACTTATGTTCCTGTCTTTTGAGTGACAGGCGAGGCTATTCACTGTTCTAGCAAGGACATGTTCCTGTCTTGTTGCTTCCCCTGACAGCGGTGGGATGGTGGCTTCTCTGGGATGCTTTTGGAGAACCTCAGCTTCAGGGTCCTGACACACTTTGGCTGTAGTCTCCATCTCTCTGTTTGTAGTGTATCCTGCCCCGACCACATCTCCGAGGTCCACTTGGACATCTATAGATTACACTCACCATTAGTGTACAGGCATTCTTTCCAAAAGTGCATGGAACACTATCTAGACTCACCCAGAACCATGGTATTTACTTCAGTGGAGTGTGATGGATGCATCCAAATTGGCAATGTGTACACAGTGTCACCTTGCAGATATCATTCTATGTAAAAGCCTATCTGATGAACTACCAAAGATAATTTTGCTTTAATATTTTTTTTCTGTTGTTAACACATTACCATGTTTGAAAAATATACAAATACACTGTGTGTTTGTGCCCATGTGTGTATGCACTTCTATGTCACGGCACATGTATGGTTGGTTTTCTCCCTCCACCTCGTGGGTTACTAGATCACGCTCAGGTAGCCAGGCTTGGTATCAGGTGACTTTACTTACTGAGCCATCTAGCTAGCCCTAATCATAAGTTTACTACCTAGAAGTAATATCTATTATTATTACATTCTTTTGTAGGTCAGAAATCCAGACAGAATGTGGCTTAGCTGGTTCTCTGTTTTAGGTATCAGTAGGGTGTGCTCCTTTCTGTTGACTGAGAAGACTGTTTCCATGTTTACTTAGGGAGTTTGTTGAGTTTAATTCTACACTTTGGCAGGGCTGTGTTCTCATTTGCCAGCTGTTAGCCAGGTGAGCTTCTAAAGGCTAACTGCACTCCTTGGTTCTTGCCTTTTCCTTCTGGTTCCAAAGTAATCGATGATGTATCCTCCTTAGGGTGTGGCTATCTCTAATACTCCCTCTCTCGTCTTTTACTCATTTTTTTCCCTCTCCTGCCATATTTTTCTGACTCCAGCTAGACTCCTCTTATTGCCAGGGAAGTAGTTCAATTGGCTCCACTCAGATTGTCTAGGAGAATTTTCCCCTTTAAAAGGTCTATAACTTCAATTTCTTTTGCAGATTTCCTTGATCGCAGTACTTGATTATTTTATTAAGTAACCAGAGGTGAGAATACTTTAGAATCCTATTATAAGGTGTTGGAATATACTAAAAATGAGAACAAGTTTTGAAAACAAGAGGCTTGTATGGGAGCAATGTAGATACATACAACATTCCAGAAAGAAAGGTTTACATGAAAGGAAATGCATATACACAAAGAAAGTTGAACGAAGCCCAACTGGATTTTTTTTTTTTTTTTTTTTTTTTTTGTGGTAGGGTTCTTGAAAACCTGATTTCAAAGGTAAGACGAAAGGCAAAAATAATGACAATTGACCTAGAAAGCAAGTATATTCTACAGTTCATTTTGTGAGTCTAGCTAGGCTACCCTTGATACTAAAAACCAGGGAGACCTTAACAGAAAAATAATTACAAGTCCGTGCCATTTGTGAGAGTTCTCTACATTCGAAGCAAAATAACATACCAAATTCCACAATATTAAAAAAAAAGGTTAATAGATCAACAGAAAACCAAAGTCAGAAGTATTTCACACGTGACTTTTTTGATTTATAAGCAAATGTTATCTATGTTCAAAGCATGCCCAAAAGGCTTGCTTGCCAGACTGAGTTGCTACTGGAGGCGGTGGAGCCTTTCTGGAGTGCTAGTGGAAGGAACCCGGGGAACCCAACACTGTCTTTTCCTCTCCCTCTTTTGTTTGCTTACTATCGTGATGCAAGGTAAGCAGATTCTTCTACCAAACACTCTTACTATGATGTGCCTTCTTGTCATAGGCTCAAAATTATACACCAAGATAGTACTGCAGAGTGGAGCACATTACCTCTACAAGTGTTCATTACCCATGGAGAGGAGTGTAGAACTAAAGTTGTCACCTTTTATCTAATCCTAAAAAAAACCCAGATAATAATAATAATAATAATAATAATAATAATAATAATAATAATAATAATAATAATAATAAGGCAAGAAGAGATTTCTGAAATATGAAACAGGTATTACTAATCATAAAGGAAAAGACTGATACATTGACTTCATTAAAAACTTCTTCCCAAGCATGATAAATTGTCTCCTGAGAGGTTGAGGCAGAGCCTGACAAACACAGAGGCAAATGCTCGCAGCCAAACATGGGACTGAGCATGAGGTCCCAGATGGAGGAGTTGGAGAAGGGCCTTAAGGAGCTGAAGGGGGTTTGCAGCCCCATGGAGGGAGCAACAGTGTCAAATGGCCAGACATCCCCCGGAGCTCCTGGAGACTGGACCACCAACCAAAGAATACTCATGGAGGGACCCATGGTTCTCGCTGCATTTGTGGCAGAGGAGGGCCTTGTTGGACATCAGTGGGAGGAGAGGCCCTTGGACCTGAGGGTGTTCGATGCCCCAGTGTAGGGGAATGCCAGGGAGGGAAGATGGGAGTGGGTGGGTGGGTGGGTGGGGGAGTGGGGATAGGATAGGGGATTTCCCAAGGGGAGACCTGGAAAGGGGAAAACATTTGAAATGTAAATATCCAAAAAAAAAAAAAAAAAAAAAAAGAACTTCTTCCCAGTTTGGCAGTGGTGGCACACACCTTTAATCCCAGCACTCAGAGGCAGAGACAAGCAGATTGAGGCCAGCCTGGTCTACAGAGCAAGTTCCAGAACAGCCAGGGCTACACAGAGAAACCCTGTCTCAAAAAACAGTACACACACACACAATTTTTTCCCATCAAAGTATTATTAGGAGGGTGAAGAGATGAGCCATAAAAACCCACTGATAACATAAGCAACACAAGATTTCTCAGTGTGTAATGCATTAGCACAAATCATTAAGAAAAATACCAATAACACACTATACAAGTCGGAAAACACTGAATAGTGAGGAAACCACCTTATGTGGTTGATTGACTTTTCATTAAAAAGAGATGCAAAACAGGACATTTGGTATAATATGCCCATTAGATGGGTGAAGATTGAAATATCTGAAACTATCAAGTGTTGGTGAGGGCAGGCCACTGGGTTCTGAGTTGTACTTTTACTCTACACATAACATTTTCTGGTCTTTTGGAAACAAACTTATTTTGATTCCATTTACACAAAACAAGAAAACCATAGGGTAAGCTATAGTTTAACTACATCATTGCTTAGTCTGTATAAAATTAGTGTTGCTTTTAGATTGCATTATGTTATAATGCTTGATTTTAGAAACTATTGCTTGAAACTGCTGGCTTAAGCCCTCATAAAAACTATTAAAATAAATTTTGTCTTGGAATTGGGACAAAACTTCAAACAATATTGGAAAGAGCTTAAATATACTTCTGTCACTTTGTAATAAGTATTTATCATAGCGCTGATTATAATTATAAAAATTCTAATCAACCCTGAAAATGTTGAGGATATCCTACATCCCATAGTATAAAATGCTTAGCCAAGATTAAAAATAAACACATATTTATTTCATTTAGTCTATAAATTTTGCCTTTTAATAATTTCTTACCACGTATTTTAAAAGGAAATTTCCTTATGGCTTACTATCAATAAGTGATTTGTATACTTATTCTACATACCTATATACCCAAAGTTGTATAAAAGTACAGAGAGATCACAAGTGGAAAAAGTTTAAGAAGCCCCATTCTAGGGTATGCTTAAGTGTATGAATACAAATAATCCTTTACAACAGAATTGCTGATAACAGCCTAAGTCAAGAAATGGCTTATGTGTTCATTAACAGTATAAGGTGTTATAGTACATCATGGAATATGGTAATCAGCAATGGAAGTCAATAAACTACAGCTATATCAGCACAGGTTCAGCAAGGCTTCCAAGACATGCTAAACAAAATTATTTTGCTTACATTTACATAAAACTAAAAGGCAGAAATTAAGCTATATCATTTAAGGCTGAATTATTAGGCACTGAAACTAGAAAAATGTCTAGGTGGGCTGGAGAGATGGCTCAATGGTTTAGAACACTGGCTTCCAGAGGACTTGGGTTCAATTCCCAGCACCTCACAGTGTGGCTCACAACTGAAGTGGAAATTTCTGGTTTCTTTAACAGCTTGGTTGTGTCATGTGATGTTTTTCTGGAAGTTGCCTTGTGAGAGGGCGTGTGATTTTTTCTGAAAACAGACACTTGAGAGGGCTTCGCTGGTCTTTGGTCTTTGCTGGTCTTCCTTGGTATTCACTTGTAGAGAGAAATTAGCCAAACCTTCTTGTGGTATTCCAGCTGATTCTGGCCGCTTTGCTGACTTGTGCTGATTTAGCAGAGCCTTGCTGTTTCTGATGAATCTTGCCACTGCTACTGATTCATGTTTGGTGTTTGCTATTGAATTGGACTGCTGGTATCTGGACAACAAAGAGTGGAATTGCCCCCAGGAAACTACTTTTCCTATAAACCTTTTTTCCCTACCTCTGGACAGTGGGTTAGAAGGGAGGTCGAAGCATTTAAGAACCCTAAAGTAGGTTTTGAAAAAAATCTAAGCCTACACACAACTGAGGGTAATTCCAGTTCTAATGGATCTGATTCCTTCACACAGATTTGCTTGTAGACAAAACACCATCTTCCTGTCTCATTTTTATCCCTTGCTTTTCTAATTCCTAGTGGTTCTTGTCTGTAGGGTCCAAGAATCTGTATTTTTTTTTTTTTT
>CM052701.1:94400199-94418067 GCA_028551405.1 Uromys caudimaculatus
CCTGGTGAGCTGTGGGGCGCGTCCCTGGCCCTCCGCTGGGTCCTGCGATCTCCGGCGAGGGATCTTTGTCCCGGCGCTGATCAGGTGTGGGGCCCTGTGGCCCAAGCTGAGGTTTCCCAAGAATCTGTATTTTTTAATTAATTAATTTATTTATAATTGTAAGTTATTCTGAAGGGTAGAGCTTTCATGGCAAAACACCACCCATGAGGTAAACATTATATAAGCAGAGATAATGTTTGGTATTTCTATGAGGTAAAGAATACTTAGCAGTCCTGTGCTCAGGCCAGAGGGAGGCATTATTTTTACAAAGGAAAGGATAAAGATCAACATTCTTTATGCATTTAAATTTGTAAATTCCAAAAAAATTATTACCAAATCATATCAACTATATACAAAAAAGCACATAGCTAAGCCAGTGAGATTTATTCCCATAATGAAAGTCTGTTTCATTCCTAAAAAAAAAAAACAAAAACAAACAAAAAAACAAAAAACCCCTAAGTAATCCACTACATTAACAGTAATGAGGAAAATCATGTAATCAGGTAAAACACATAGGAAAATACTAACAAAATAGAACAGCCATTTTAAAATACCAAAACCAAAACCAAAACAAGTTTCTTCAATTTTATGGAGAAAATATACAAGAATTGGTAATATAACTCAGAGATAGATTGCATATTTATCATGTTTGAGGCTTAGTATATTCAACAATGCAAAACAAATAAAGAAACAAACAAAAGTAAAAGAATCCAAAAAAAGGAGAAATGGCTTTAACGTCTTAATTATACTTTGTTTATTTATTTACTTATTTTAACATATAATGAATGCAACCTAGGTCCTAGTACATAGTAGGCAAGTGATTGACCAACGAGCTACATTCCCAGTATCTCAATACCTGCTTTTTTTCTTTTATTGAAAAGTAGATTTTCTATACAGTATATATTGATTGCAATTTCCCCTCCCTCCCAGTATCTCTCTACTTCTCCTCCCATCTGGAGCCACCTCCCTCCTTTTGTCTCTCATTAGAATATAAACTAGTGGAGCCTGAAGAGATGGCTCAGTGGTTAAAAGCATTGGCTGCTCTTCCAGGGGACTTAGGTTCAACTCCCAGCATCCACATGACAGCTCGAAACTGTCTGTAACTCCAGTTCCAAGGGATCTGATACCCTCACACATGTACATGTAGACAAAACACACATCAAATAAAAACAACTCTGGTCTATGGAGTGAGTTCCAGGACAGCCAGGGCTACACAGAGAAACCCTGTCTCGAAAAAAATAAAAATAAAAACAACTCTTTAAAAACAAGCATCTAAGGGGTAATAATATATAAGATAAAACAAAACAAATACATTGGAATAGGACAAAAACAAAATGAAAACAAAAAAACCAGCAGGAAAAGACCCAAGAAAAGGCACAAGAAGCAGATATGGACACAGAGAACCATTCATTGGCACAATCAAGAATCCCATAAAAACACAAACCACGAAGCCTTAATAGATGCAGGAAGGACCTGTAAGGTGAACGGGGGAAAAATCATAGTAAAAGAAAAGGAATGAAAGAGAGAGCCCTGACAGGACAGTCTGAGGCAAGGGATCTTGAAAAGGTGCCGAAGAGAGAGCCCTGACAGGACAGTCTGAGGCAAGGGATCTTGAAAAGGTACCGGAGAGCTTCTTCTCTGTTGGCCATCCTGCTTGGAATGTAGCCTGCTCCAGTAGTCTGTTCCCAGAAAGAAGAGTCTGCATTTTAGTAAGCACCTTGGTGAGGTACCTAACTGCCCATGCAGTTAGTCTTTGGCACCAGAGGACCACAGCTTGAACAAACTTAGTAATAAGAAGAATCAACAGTGCTACTTATTATTAAAAATCCAAGTTTCAGGTTCCATATCAGTCAAGCATTTCTAGGGGAAGACGGAGAATTTGGATTTTTAATAAGGGCCCCTGGTGATTCGCAGGGAAACCTAGACACTGCTATGGTGACTTCTGCATTTAATTTTTTGTTCTAAATGTAAAGACAAAATATCTAACTTAGAATAAGAATGGCTTCATTTGAAAGAAAGTGCCTACCCTGCAGAAAAGGGCAGATTATAAAGTAACACATATTTGTCTAGCTCAGACTTTTAGTGCTTCAGACCCATAAATCCAAGTGTTTACACTTCCTTTTGAAGTCATAAAAGCATCCTAAACTCTTTCTTCAAGTCAGAATCACCATTTCCCTCTAACCCTGGCTCTTTCCCAGTGTTCCTTATATCTCAATGATGGTATTAGCAGTGACCTACCAGACATCTCCAGTTATTTTTAATTTCTTTTCTTAAACTTTGATCTGTATATGTCACCAAGGCCTCTCGCTTTACTTCCTAATTTGTTCCGTTTGCCCTACTTATTTCCAGTTCCTTGCTCTCATTTCAATTAAACTATGTCTATGGCCACCCATTACTTGTGCATCCTGATTGGTCCAGTGTTGGCCATGCTTGTGCTCCCACACCTGAGCTGGAATGATTTCGCTCTGATCTTATCAAACTCCCGTTTTCTCAAGAAAAGGATCAAGTTTTGTTTTTTAAAAAATGAAGGCCAAAACCGATCTTTTCAAGTGGTGCCCAGTTTCACGTTGTGTCGATGTCTCCCTGTCCAGTCACAATGGCCTCTTGTTAGTGTCTCAGGTTTGCAATGCCTGCTTCTAACAAAAGGCCTTTACACAGGACATTCCTCATGTTCCTCCATGGTTGTGTTTCTTATCTTTTGGATCTAATTTGAGTGTGACTTCCTTAAGAAAGATTACTCTAACACCTCTGGCTAGATTGCTAAATTTTCCTCCTGTAAGTTTTCATAACACCTAAGAAAATTGGATCTCCCCTTTCCTAAATTAGACCACTTAAAACTCTATCAGCTTGAACAGTTTGTTTCCTCTCTCAAAGTACTCTCTGGATTTCACTCTTTAGATGCACTCCTGTTACAGTTTAGGCTTAGTTGGGAGCCCTTTTTGAGACCTGGACTTGTTAGAACAGCCGATTCAGTCTTTCCCATCATTCCTGGCTGCTGGGATGGTAACACCGTGAACATTTAACATTTATTTAACTTGTAGTTTTTCTCCCACTCCTGTTGCTTTATTATAGCTATTGTATGTTTTCTTAGTCCTCAACAAAGGGCCTTGTCCATAAATGCTCAAAGTCATCCTGTAGTCTGTAGTTTAGCAATATATCCCATGTTTAGTTCTGTTTGTCTTTCCTGTGTTGTCCCTTGACAAATTGTTTTCACTTCCTACTTCATTTCTTTCATGGTACTGAGGACTGAACCCTGGACTTTGTATACACTAGATAAACGTACTACCACTGAGTCTATCATATCCTCGGTGCAAATCTTACCTCTCCACCTTCAAGACAAAATGCTATAGTGCTGTCTTTAATAGTATACATATTTTTCTACTTTACTTTTCCTCATTTGAAAAATGACACTTTGAAAGACTTGGGAGATGATTTAGACTTTATGTTTCCCTTTCAAACCTGGCTAGATTAACATTTTTTCCTAAGGTAATATCCCAAAAAATTTTCTCTCAGGATTAGATTTTTTAGAATCTCTTGCTTCCAGCTAGCTCTTTTCTGTCTCGATGTCCTGTTTTATTTTTAAACTCCCTTTATGACAGATCTTGATAACTCAACAAAAAATCCTAGAACAAAGTATTAGCAAGAGTCACAAATGATCTTTCCTGTTCCCCTTAGGAAAGATCTGAGACAAGAGGCAGCTGCACAAGGTTTATGTTCTTAGAAACTACCAAGGCTGGGAAATAAAATGGTTAATTTTCCAAATAAAACTGGTGAAATGTCTGTTTATTTTCTTCCACATTGGTGAGGCGATACACGGCACACTAAAATTTAGCTCTTTCCTCTTATTCTTTTAAGTTTACAAAGCTGTAACTGAAGATTTTTAGAATTTAGGGGATTATTTTACAAACTAGATACTATGTCTATGTCTTCTTCTCTGTCGGTGTCGTCAGTGTAAACATAGCATACCATACCTATTGTGCTTTGAAAATCAGAAACATTTTCTTCAGTAACTAAAGTAGAAAAACTCATAAAAATGATTGAACACAGGATAGAACATAAAAGCCTTTGTTGAAGTTTCCCTTCTTGTTATGCCTACGGAGCTCTAGCTTCCCCTCCTCCTCCTCCTCCTTCAAGTGTTATTTGTTATTGATACTTGCAATTGACTAGAAAACAGCATTCTTTAGGTCGTTTTCAAATCTTAGGGAAATAAAGCATTATGGTTTTACGCAGGCCCAGTTATTTAGAACTTTTGGAGATTGTTCTTGAGAGTGTAAAGATGGAAAGCTCAGCCTTTGTTGCTACCCATAGCTTGAGAGTATCGTTTAAAGTTCTTCTCATGCTGGTGAGGTAAGCACCTAGTCATGAAAGAACCCTTTTTGACGTCCAAGAGCAACAGAAGCAAGCCTAAATCCCTCATGGGGTATGGCCAGGCGATGTCTGTCTGTCTGTCTGTCTCCACTGGCTTGGCTGAGATTGGCCTCTTCTGAGCTATGCAATGTAAACCTTTTTTGCTGCCTTCTGAATGACAGCAGATCTGGGATCTTCAGGTACCCGCTCTTTTCCGGACACACCAGTCTCCACCTTCAATGCCCCTCCCCTTTGTTCTCCCCATTCTTCTCTCCCTCTGAAGATCTGGGACAATCAGGATCAGTTTCTTTTCCCGGCGAGACTGGGGCGTGGGAGTTAGTTGTTCACGAGAAAATGAGGCAGAGGAAGAATAACAATCAATTACTAGTAAGAGTCAGTCGGAACGGCCCTACTCTGCTGTGGCAGGAGGACGGAAATCTTACTCTAGCGGCCGAGGATACACAGCCTAATCCTCGGGCCACGCCCGCCGCTCTGAGGCACCAACGGCTGGGCCGGCCGGATCACGTGAGGTGGGAGCGGCGCGCGCCGGCTGCAGCGCCCATTGGCTGGCGGCGGGAGCGCGGGGTTTGATGGGAAGGCATTGGCCGGGCCCAGTGCTCTATCTGTAGGTGCTGCTGCCTGCTCCAGAGGTTCTACGCGGTGGCGACCCAGGCTTACCCGAGTGGACTCCGGGGCCGACCGGCGCCCGCTTTCCTCAGGTAGGACGGTGAAGGGAGGGCCGCGTAGACGGAGGCGCTCCGGACTGTGGGAACCAGTCGCCGGTTTCTCCGTGCGCCGGCCCGGGTGCCTCCGCCCCTGCCAAGTGGCCTAGAGCTTGGCGGCGGCTGGGGACGTGCCGCGGAGCTGTCCTCCGTATGCTGTTGCCGCCTTCTCTCGATGATCGCCCTGCATAGCGGCCCGAGCGGCTCCGGAGTGCACGAGACCCGGCTCTGCCTCCCCCAAGGCCGGTGTTCTTCCCGGGTATGTTCTCAGGGATTCCGCGCAGTGGCTGTTTAGAGCCCGAGCCCTTGGGCCCACCTGTGTTGAGAAGTGTCAGAAGGTCCCAGAAAGCACATCCCTAGCTGAAATATCCACCCTTAGTGCTCCGATCACCTCCGCGTCCACCTGAGCGGGCACGACGGGCAGGTCTGAAAACTGTCAGTGTCATGCTGCTCTGTCCGCGTGTGGGCGTGGATTGTGAGCGATTTAGAGAAGCAGCTCCACAACCATTGTCCTTACTTATTGGAGGGACAGCGGCCGGACTGAGGGGTGGGTAGGACGAAGATGCGTGGTGTCAGGAGCGACCCGGGAAAAGCAACTCCAGGGGACATCAGTAGGTTTAATTCTTTGATGATGTGTTTGCGGGCGGAGAGTTCGGATTGGTGAATTTATTTTTGCGTGCAGTTTTAAGCAACACCTGTGACTCACAGAGTTTTCCGTGTTCTGTTCTTCCTTTTTTGACTTCTGGTTTGTGGTGCCTAGAGCCTATTGTTTTCTGTCTCTGTGGCCTCGGTTACTTAGCGTTGACAACATTGTCTAGAGGTGTGATGGATGTGAGTAAATTTAGTTTCAGGCATATGTTCAAGCTAGCAGGCAGGACTAATACCTAGTCCCCAAAGGTCTCCATAGTGCCTTCTTAGGGGAACAAAGTTGATTTTGAATACGTTTTCTTAAACAAGAGTGGTTCATTTAAAAGTAGAGTTTAAGAAAGTTCCTTGACATCTATTGGGGTCACTATAGTAACGATGTTAATAAATGTTTATAGTGTTTATATATTGTTAGAGTGCATGGACAGGTGACTCCCAAAGGTATGGTTTCATATAGTAATCTCCCTGCCAGTCTTTTTTATTTTTTATATTTATATTTATTTTATGGTGGCCATATCATATTAAAAGTGCTTTTAGAGGTGTGCTTATCATTTATTTTTTGGATAATAAACCTGATGTAAGATATTTCAGAATTGCCTATTTGGACATTTGAAATCGATTTTAAGCAGTCACATTTAAACCCAAATTGTGCTGTTAAAGGTGACTAGTTTATATTTAAGTTTGGAATCTAAGGTAAAAACACACAACTTCATTTCTTTTGTTATTTTCTATGAAAGTTTACAAGTTTATTATAATTGGAAGTGCTTTAAAAATATTCTGCTTTATTTCCATGCTAGGGTAAACGAGAAAAATATTTTCAGTAAAAACACAAACTTATTTTATTTTTAAACATTTTAAATTATGAAATAATTAAAATATGTGCTCATTTAATGAAAAGTTTAGGCACATGTTCCATTTAGATATTACACATGTTTTTTGGTAATAGCAATAGTAATGGCTAAAATTATCTAAATGCTATGTGCTAAACAGTGTGCCAAGTGATAAATAATTTCACTTAATTTATATAATTCCAAATAATGTAACTATTTTAACTGCTTTATTAGCCAAGGCTTAGAGTTTTTAAGAACTCTCTAAGTTTAAGACCATATAGCTAGTAAATGACTGAGCTATATTTTGAATCCTTATCCCTTGTTTTAATGTGATTTGAAATAAGTTGAGAATTCAAGAAAAACACTTAATAGAAATAGAAAATATCATATAGTATGGTAGAGGGATGGGGAGGTTGGGAGCACCCATATGGTGGGTCACAGCCATCTGTAATTCTAGTTCTCTGGTATCTGACACCCACTTCTGACTTCCCTGGGCACAAGGCACACACATGGTGCACATATACATGCAAGCAGAATACTCATACACATAAAAATAAATAAATCTTAAAAAAAGAAAACACATTTAGGTGCACCCAGCCCTTAAGGTCATACATGCTAAGTCTCATTGTGATATCAGAGTTGGAAAGAGACTGCACATGTTGGGGACAAGCTGCTTGAGGTCCATTTAAAGAGAAGTGTGTGATTTATGGTTCAGAAAGAAATGCTAGAGGTACTGGGCAAGAGGGTAGAGATGGATTAGAAAATGGCAATAACTAGAGCAAGAAAAGCAATTATTATGAGTGATGACTATGTTATCAGGCACTAGGGTAAGTTGTTTAGGACACAGTTAAGACTTTCAACATCTAAGAGGATTCTAACTATCCCTCTTTTGCAAATGAGGAAATTGAGAAACAGGGATGTTTAATATTTTTTTTCTGTTGTTTTACAGTAAGTGAAGGTCAGTCAGAATTGGAGTTAAGATGGAAAGGACAGAAGCAGTGGGTGTGATAGAGAAATGAACTTAATACTGTAGAAAATAGCTAATCTTTGTGTTTCACATCTGTTAAAAATACTATCATGTGCATTATCGTAAAACAGCTTTAATAATACTAGAGTTTGATAGAAAATTTCTAAAGCAATAAGACTTGATTGTTGCTATGCTTACGAATATGAAAGCAAGGATTTAATGACTATTACTAATATTTCAGATGGTAAATTTAAAAACACAACTTCTTGCTTCAGGGAGCCTGGAGGCTAAATCTTAGTTTGTTTTATTTTAACAGCAAAACATTCCCCAAGCAAATAGCTGGCATAAAATAGGTATTTATTATGAATTATGAGTATATTTCATATACTCATTTAAAAAATATGCAGTAAAGACTGTTTTAGGCTAGTTGATCTAAAAGTTCTAACTGGAACCCTAGGAATTTGGCAAGCAATTTAGCTTCTCTCTAATGCAAATTTAAGCACTCAGATTTAATCAGATAAAGGGATTGGGCTACCTGATACATTGCTATAAACACTGTCTCTTGTTTATAACTCATTTTCCATTTTAGTAGCTTACCAACTATTTGAGAAGGTTCAAGGTACTCTCATATATTTTATTTAACTTTGTTTTTATTTTTCTGTTTTATGGTGCTGAGGCTGAGCTCAGGGACCCACATGTACTAGGAAAGTGTTCTACTTCTGACAGTGTCCCCAGCTGTCTATGTCTTGTACATAGACATTCTAACCTATGTAGATATATTCCAACCTATGTGTTCTCTATTTCTGGGTTTATGCCATTAGTAAAGATTGGTTGCATTAGAAAAAAAAAACAAAACTAAAATAATATGTTTGGCTTTGTTACCTAGTATCTTTGGAGCTTAGCTTATTACTTCTGTAGCCCAGGGTCTTAATTTGTGAAGGGAAGGGGACAGTATCTAAATGATAAAATTCTTGGGAATCATTTGTTTCAGGGCCTTCTAGAGATCTCGTGCCAAGTGTATAACTGATGTTGTTATTAATTTCAGACAGTTAAAAAGTTAGTCTAAGCCAGGTGGGCCATGATGATACAAGTTTGTAATGCCAGTCAGTACTCAGAGACTGAAGCAGAAAGATAGTTGAGGGTAGGCTAGACTATATAGGAAAATCCTGTCTCAAAAAAATCCAACCAAAACAGAGAATTTGGTCTCAGGCTGCGATGGCTGCAAGCTTGGAAGGATATATTTCTTTTAGAAATGGAAATATATAATCTAGTTGTGCATGAAACACTGTCAGTATCATAAGCCAGTTTCAAAATAGTGGGGTGATGACTGAGAAGTACAAATTAAGTGATCATCTGAATTTCTTTACTTCTATATTTCTTGGTGATATTTTTAGAATCTTAAGATTTTAAGATTTGTTTACTCTTGACTCAGAATTTATACTTTTCTTCATTAGAGTTCCAAAATACCTCATAATCACATTTTAGAGTTTCAAATACTGACTGAGCAGGAGTGTGTGTGTGTATAATATATATAATATATATATTATATTATACATATTACTGGATTAATATTTAGTTTGCAACTTAATTGTAGCTTATAGAATTAAGTTAGTATGCTTCAGAATGTTTTAGAACAGATAATATTTTTGCCCATAAGAATCACTTTGTAAATGAAAGTACTTTATAATCAGGCATTCATTACTTTTCTAAAATAAGAAACTCTTAACATAGGTATGCCTTGAGATAATTCTGACATATAAATAGTATTGCAGTTCTTACGGGGTGCTGAGAATTATTTTGTGATTATATTTATGGTTAAGACATGGGAGATATACCTATGAAAGTAAGTGTGTGTACATGTATGTATAAATATAGTTTCACACACTGATAATCATATACTTATAGCCCGATAACACATCAACTTGAGGTTGTAATTTTACCATTTCAACTTAAAAGAATAAGAAATTATAAAATGATTATCTGTTAAATTGATTTATGATGTTACTATTTCTGAGTCTTTACATAACGTTCGAGAATCATAGATAAACAAAGAGAATACACAGCTAGCTGAACTTAAACTCACCTACCTTAAAGGTCTTAGAAGTTTAGTAACACATGCTTCATTGGGTGTTGAATAGCAGTATTCAGAATCAGAAGTCTGAAGACAGAGGGACTTTAGGACTTATTTCTTATGTGCTATGGGGCAGATCACTAGCTTTCTTGTTCTCTAATTTTTTTTATTTCTCCAAGGTGTTTACACTAAAACACTGCCCTGTGACAAACTATTGACGTTACTCACTTTAATTTACAAAAAAATTAAGGCTCAGATTATTGAATGATTTATTTTTTTATAACAAGAACAACATAGAGAACTATTAAAAAAAAATCCCAGGAAATTTGTAGTTATGTGTATACTTTCTAAAGTGATTTGTTATTAAAAAATATTTCCAACTCTATTTTTACTTTTAAATGTGTTCTCACTTTGAATATACCAGTGACTATTTGAATTCAAGTTTTATGTAAGTGGAGGCCAACAAATAATTTATGGTATTGTAATGTAGTCTTGCAACATAAAATATTTAGAGAGAATGTGCTGTGTATTTAACTTAAAAAATTAAAATATTTTACTTTGTTTCTAGCTGTGACTTCTTTTGGACAACTCATGATATTTATTATTGTGCCAAGTTTCTACAAATAAAAGATGGGTGGATTATTTTCTCGATGGAGGGTAAGAAAACATTTTCTGTATTGTGAATTTTTAAAATCTAACAAAAGTATTATAAAGATTTTTACAAAGTTATCCTTTGGAGTATACTTTTTAATGAGTTTGATATTATATATTTAATTTCATTTAACTCCATTAGAATTACTTCTTTGGACATTATTTTGGTAGTACTATTTATCTTATAGGTATCTAATATGTCTAGCAATTTATTTTTATTTCTGTATTTTATGCAAGTAGTTTTCTTCTCATATTGCCCAAGTTCCAAGTTTATTCTAAAAGTAGTTGAAATTAAAAATTTTATACCATACTTATGGTTTTTTTTTGTACTATACCATCTAATTTGTCTGTCTGTCTGTCTGTCTGTCTTTCTATTTCGGAGTCAGTGCAGCCTTTCACTGTGCAGCCTTGAACTCACAGAAATTTGTCTTGCCTCTGCTGGTATTAAAGGAATTTTTATTTGTTTTGTTTCGCTTTTTTTATTAGCATGTCACATAAATTTACTGATACCACACTAAATATGCCTATAAGAGTTATAGTTTGAACAAAATTAAAAATGCTGATTTTATTAGATAATTTAGAGAAAATATCTCAAATTTAGAGGTATAAAATATAAATTATATTGATATTCTTCTAATATAAGAAGGATAATGTAGTCTAAGACAAACTAATTTCCTTATTCCTTATCATAATAATAGAGCCTAGTAATACTTGGTATATAATTTAGCTTTTGACTTGTTAGATTAAATCCATGTTTTAGATTTGTGTTATATTGAATTTCTTCCTCTTTTTAAAACAGTCCACAGGTAAAATAACATTTATTGTATGGAACATGATATTTTAAAGTATATACATTCCATTGTTTAGCTATAGCTAATTAACATATGCATTAGCCCACATAATTATATTTTTTGTGGTGAGAAGCCTTAACATTTCCTCTGTTAGCATTTTTCAAGAATGTGGTATATCAGGGCCAGAGAGATGGTTAGGTGGTTAAGACTACTGCACCTGTTGTTCTTGCGGAGGACTGAGTTCAGTTCCCAGTGCCATATCAGGTTACTCATAACTGCCTGGAACTCCAGTTTCATGGATCTGGCACCTCTAGCTTCCCATGATACCTGAACTCCTGTGACTACACACAGAAACACATGCATATGCATACTTTAAAATGAAATAAACTCATAAAAAGTATAGTTATTATTATAAGCTGTAGTCACAGTGCTGTACCATCTGTAGAACTTATTCTTTGTCTTTTGTATCCTTTGACCCCAAACCTTTCAACTCTTCAACTCTCTACTTCGTTTCCTTAGATTTTTTACTTTTTACTTCTATGGGATCACCTTTTTCATCCCACAGATGAATAAAATGACTCCTCTTTAAAAATCTCTGACAGAACTGGGCATGGGGACTCATGCCTTTAACCCCAGCACTTGAGAGACAGGCAGGTGAATCTCTGTGAGTTTGAGGTCAGCTTGGTCTACAAAATGAGTTCCAGGACAGCTAGGACAGTTACACAGAGAAACCTTGTCTCAAAGAACAAAATAAAACAAAAACAACAACAAAAAATTATGACAGACTGAGAATCAAATTAATTTATCATTTTTTTTTGTTTTCTTATTTGGTTGAATTATATGAAGTTGCTGATATTCTGCAAAAATGGTAATTTTGCATGATTCAATCTTACGTTTTCAACTCTTCTAGGGATATAATACTGATATTTGTTATTGTTTTGGTAAATATTTTCTCAATTGCCATTTGAACCATTCTGGCTTATATAGAAATACCTTTGGCAAATAATCTCTGCTACTATAAAGTATTCTTATATACTCTTTAAAAATTACATTTTTCAAAAGCTGTGTACTTAGGGCTGGAGAGATGGCTCAGAGGATAGAGCACTGATTATTCTTCTGGAGGACCCTTGCTCAATTTTCAGCACCTAGTTGATGGCTCACAACTGTCTATTACACCAGTTTCAGGAGATCCAGTACCCTCTTCTGGCCTCTTTGGCACCTGGGATGCACATGGTATACAGATACATGCAGGCACATATCTACAATCATTTAAAACAAATAATCAATCAAACAGACAAACAAACAAAAAAAATCCCTTCTGAAAATTTAGGAATCACAATCAAGGTAGTCTATTGTTTGTTTGGTTTTTTTGTTTTTTGTTTTTAACTTCCAGAGCCCTGTGGGGCTTCAATGCTGAAATCAGTTGGTGTGCTGCTAGCACAGAGCCTGAGCATTACTGAATTAGACTATCTTTAGTTCATGAATCTTTTGGTATATGAATCTCTTTGGGTGAAAATATGTTTCTCTCTATAAAATCTATTCTGTTGAGGTTAAAGAATGGTAAAAGTAGAGCTCTCAAAGTCGAAAGTTTCAAAAAAGTTATCTTAAGAATCTTACATTGTTTGGTAATTATAATTTTTCAATTATAGTTATGAACAGGTAGACATATATATAGTTTGGTAACCTTGAGAAACCTAGTTGTGAATTAAAATGTTCTTAAATGACTACATAAATGTGTTTTTAACAAGATATTTGTAGTAACAACTTTTAATGCCAGGTCTTATTTCTGTTTCTAAAACAGGCAAAACCTTCAACAGTACAAGTTCTAGAAAATATAGATAAGGTATGTTCTTTTGCTCTAAAGTATTTTAATTTATTTTAGATGTTAATTAATATTACTTTAGTCATTTTATATTGGAGAAGAGATATGGGAACTTAAAGATGATATAGACCAATGCTTCTCAACCTCCCTAATGCTGTTCCTCATGTTGTGGTGACGCCAACCTCAAAATTGTTGGGGTAACCCACACGTCCTATATCAACTGGCTGTGACATTGTGCCTGTATTCTCAGTTGTTAATGGCTGTGCCTCCAGTGCCAGGCTAGCAGAATAAGTAAATGTTGCTCCCTTACCTGCCCAAAAAGAAATGGCAAACTGCCATGGATGAGGTCACCTTGTCCTCTGTGCCAAAAGAGTGAAACAGAGAGATGAATCAGGTGTTGTCCTGCTGCTCATTGGTTCAGACTGGATGGGTAAAGACTGTGGCTTTTGCATAATAGAGAACTGGCTGCTGGAGCTGGGGCAGATGACCCGGCTGAATGGAGGGCGGGGGCGGGGGACAGCAGGGAGGTTGAACAGAGAGCTCTGTGGAGAGAAGTCAGGTGAAGTCTAATGGACTAGCTGAGGGACTTCCCCAGCAAACAGCCTTATACTTGCAGATGTCTCCCAGTCTTTATTATTAAACCCAAGCGGGACCCCATGAGCCCAGCAATATCAAATTATTTTATTTTGCTACTTCATAACTGCAATTTTGCTACTGTTATGAATTGTAGTATATGTAATATATATCTGATATAGAAAATGTCTGATATGTAAACCCCCAAAGGGGTTGTGACCCTCAGGTTGAGAACCGCTGATACAGAGGTGTCTTGAGAACTTTAGCTTTACAAGATCTCAAAAAAAAAAAAAAAATTGAAGGCTCTTAGTGACTTAAGAAGTAATAGAACCTGTTAGACTAGCTAGGCAGTGGTGGTGCACGCCTTTAATCCCAGCATTTGTGAGGCAGAGGCAGGCGGATTTCTGAGTTCAGTGCCAGCCTGGTCTACAGAGTGAGTTCCAGGACAGCCAGGGCTACACAGAGAAACCCTGTCTCGAAAAACCAAAAAAAAAAAAGAAACTGTTAGAATGCAATTAGAGCTAGCATGGTGTAAATCAATGTAACAGATAGCATAATAAAGATTGCAGGCTATTGTGTAACATTTCTATAGCTTTAAGAATTTTCTCTTATATATAATGTTTTTCTCAGGATATTGGAAGTAGTGAATAGACTGTGAAATGATATAATTTCAATCACTGTTTTAATTTTTTTTTTTTTTTTTTTTTTTGAGATAGTCTCTCTCTATTCTGGCCTAGAACTGTCTATACCAGGTGGCCTCAGACTTGGAGAAATCTGCCTGCTTCTGCTTCTGGGTGCCAGGATTAAAGGTGTATGCCACCACACTCAGCCCTACTATTTTTATTCTTTTTATTGTCAGATTTTTTAAAGGCCATGTGTGGAGAATTATTATTTTTCTTGACTCCATAAGTATTTGCTGATGCCAATTTCATTTCTCCAGTCTTTGCCAATTTGCTAGATTAAAAATAGTATTTAATGTTTTAGTTTAAAAAGTAATTGTTGAGACAGACTTACTCCGTTTTTTACCTCCTTTTTAGTTTACTATTCCATATGTTTGCTTTATTAGAGTATTTATTTCATTAAATTTTAGAAATCTTATATAATCTTTCTGTCATGTTAATTCTTTCAATTTTAATTTTTAAATAATTTATGAGATTTCATAATATGGAATACTTTTCTTTTAACAGGAAATTCAAGCATTGGAAGAATTTAGAGAAAAAAATCAGAGATTGCAAAAATTATGGGTTGGAAGATTAATTATCTATTCTTCAATCCTTTACCTGTTTACATGTTTAATTGTGTACTTGTGGTATCTTCCTGATGAATTTACAGCAAGACTTGTCATGACACTCCCATTTTTTGCTTTTCCTTTGATGTAAGTATTCTTTTTGTTGATCTTTTTCTTTTCTGACCAGATTTTAATTTTTTTATTATAAAATATTAATGTCAGGTTGAATAAATTTGGATTATTTTTGCAACTGGATATTTATTATTTTTTATATTGTAGGATAATTTCTACTTTATAACCCAAAGGTATGCCTGAGGGATGTCACCATTGTTACTAGTAATGTACAGTTTTCTGATAGATAGCCATGATTCCTGTAGGGCTTGGGCATGGAGTTGGGGAGGTAATGCATGGGGAAGGCTTGTAAAACTGAAATAATAAGTGTCCAAATGGCTCTAAATATGTATTTTTCACCCTAACTCCTCTCTTTTTAATTATAAAAATTATTGCTATAAGCAATAATTTCTTAAGTATTTCATAATCAGGTACTCGACAGGAAGTGTATCTCAACTGAAAATCTTGGGGAACAGTTTTTTCATTTAATTAGCAAATATTTATGTGGATAACAGTCTCGTGTAGACGTTGGGTTATAATTGTGTATGGTAAACAAAATCAAAAAAATCATTGGCTATAGATCTTAGGCTATATATAAAGTAATAAATATGATTAATGCAGAAATGCATAATGCTATGAGAATGGGGCCCCAACTCAGGCTTAGTGTGGGAGTCTAGAAAGAGTCTTGGTTGTAAGTTTCCAATTGGTCTCAAGTTAAGCAGCTTAAAGCAACACTCATTCATTATATCAGAGCTCTGAAGTTCAAAATTCAGGCAGCTTAACTGGGTCTTTGCTTAGAATCTCATAGGCCGGAGTCTCCAGGGAAGAATCTTTGGAGGGAGGAACTATAGACCTAGCTTGTTGGTCAACTTCTGATTCTCTGATTTACCTGGGAAATCCACGATAATCTCCCACCTTAAAATCAATAACTTTGATTATAGTTGCACAGTCCTTCACAGCAGTTGTCTAGATTACTGTGTGATTGATTATATAACCAAAGGCTGCATTGAGAGGAAGGATATCAGTGGAATTGTTTACTACAGACTTCTGAAGAATGGGTGTCTGAATTTGAGACGTGCAGAATGGATTGTGTGTGAAGTGACATGGCAGCAAGAACAGTGGTAGCTGTGGCTGTAGAGCGTGGCCACATTGCATCTGCAATTGGATTATAGAGTAAGGTGAATGCTATTGCTACACTGTGTTTACCATTTATTAAGTCTGGGACCCAGCCCAGAGTATGGGTCTGTCCACATTTAGTTAAGCCTCTTATACATGCCCAGATGTCTGTCTCCTAAGTGATTCTAAATCTAGCCAAATTGACAAGATTAACCATCACGTTATTATAGCCACTGAGAGTGTAGCTTCTAATAAATTAGAAGGAAGTAAGAGTGGATGTGGAGTAGGAAGCGGGAAGGATATTGTAGTTGGTAAGGGAAATGATGAATGGTTTGTATTTGCTGGGTGGGAGAAGAGCAGATGGATTGGAGGAAGTTGATGGATTGGAGATTTAGGAAGTAGAGTTGAGAGACTTGGTAATTGGATATGGGGTGAAGAGGAGGAATCACTTCAAGGGTAAAATTCAGGTTTATAGTTTGGGATATTTGGTTGAGGACTTTATCATTCATCAAAGTCGTGAATATCATGAGCAGGAGGAGGTTTGGTGAACCACTGTATTTTCCTATTGGAGCTGTCAAATGGATGGCTAAGTATGAGTATGAGGTTTAGAGAAAATTCAATAGAAGATAAAAATGTAGGATTTTGTAGCTTATAAATGTTAACTGAAGTCAGGCCTGTAATCCCAGCTATTTGGAAAACTGAGGCAGAAGGATCACAAGATTAAGGCCTGCCTGGACTATAGGGAAGTTGATTCAGGCTATGCAACCCACTGAGACCCTGTCTCAAAAATAGAAAATACAAAAGGTATAAAAAGGTATAGGGGCTATAGCTTATTAGTAGAACATTTTCTAGTATATGTGAGGCTCTGGTTTTGGCTCCTAGTACCACAGACACACAAGATTACAAAGCCACCATCTCTTCAGTGTTAGGCATCTGCCGTGTGTTAAGTAGTGGGCCAGGCCATAGCGGTGCGAAAAGTAGTGCTAGGGTTCTGCTCCATGTAACTTGATTTCCTCTGTGACTGGGCAGATAAAAAAATAGAGATAAGTTAACAAAGACATATGGTTAATTTGGAGAGAAACGTGCAATGAAGGAAGTCAAGTGATGTCATTGAAAATAGGTTTCTTTATAAGGGTCCTGGAAGGCCTCTTTTTAGGAAGTGATATTTAAACTGAGCATTAAGTATGAAGAACATGTATGGGAAAAGTTGAAGTTTATGAAGACTATATGGAGCATAAGTGGCACATATACCTACAAAGTCCCCTATAAAGGATTATTTAAAAAGTATTATTAAGCCATGCTTGGCTTAATATATTTAATCTAAAGATAAAGGTAAATTGGACTGCCTAGTAACACCAGATGTTAATAGATAACCTAATAGAAATATTTTAAAAGTTAAAACTGATAAGATATGACAGGAAGAAATGGGATATAGAAAAAGAAGGTATCAAAAGTGCTAGGTCAGGGTTTGGCTTAAATATTATTTATTTTTATGAGTGCACTGTAGCTGTCTTCAGACACACCAGAAGAGTGCATCAGATCTTATTACAGATGATTGTGAGCCACCATGTGGTTGCTGGGAATTGAACTTAGGACCTCTGGAAGAGCTGTCAGTGCTCTTAACCGCTGAGCCATCTCTCCAGCTCCCCAGGGTTTGGTTTAATCTTTTTTATTTTATTTTATTTATTTATTTATTTATTTATTTATTTATTTATTTATTTATTTATTTATTTATTTTGATACTTTATTTACATTTCCAATGTTTCCCCTTTTCTGGGTCTCCTCTTTGGAAACCCCCTATCCCCTTCCCCCTCCCCACCTCTATGAGGGAATTCCACCTCCCACCTGCCCGCCCACCCATCCCCATATTCCCACCTTGACATTCCCCTTTACTGGGGCCTCTAACACCCTCAGGCCCAAGGGCCTCTCCTCTCTCCCTGATGGCCATCGAGGTC
>CM052701.1:94418167-94449835 GCA_028551405.1 Uromys caudimaculatus
CTCACTCTCAGTCCAGCGGTTACTGTTAAGTGAAACTTGGGCATTCTGAACTTTTGGGCTAATATCCGCTTATCAGTGAGTACATATCATGTTCCTTCTTTTGTGACTGAGTTACCTTGCTCAGGATGATATTTTCAAGTTCCATCCATTTGCCTTCAAATTTCATGAAGTCATTGTTTTTAATAGCTGAGTAGTACTCCATTGTGTAAATGTACCACATTTTCTGTATCCATTCCTCTGATGAGGGGACATAATCTTTAGTGCAGGACATATTTCCAAATTTGAACTCCCAAACTCATAACATAATCAACTTTGCATGTGTAGAGTGAACACATTTATGTGTTTACTCAGTTATGAGACCTGATGTTGAACTCAGTCTAACATTGCAGTTAGTTTTCTGATTGTTGACTGTGAGCTTCCACATTTGCTAGGTAAGAGCTCTGCCTCTGAGCTGTGCTGCCAGCCTCTCTCTCTATTTCCCTTCTTTTTAGAAATCTTTTGGATTTTTAAAAAAATTCCAAAGTAGAAATGATTTTCTAATGATGAGCTCTTTTACATTGATGCCTTTCTATTTTTTTCATAAATAGCAGGGAGAAAATAAGATTAAAAGTATGAGATACTTAGTTGATTTAAATATTTTAATAAAAGTAGGAAAAATACTCTAACTTGGCATTCAGTTTGATATAGCAGGCTGATTTTCTGATTTTAAAAGGTAATTTATAAATGTCTGATTAGAACTCTGCTAATTCTAATTGCTGCTTCAAATTGTGCTTTGCTGGATCTGTTACTAAGTCATAAGAATTACTTTCGAAACAAATAAATAACTTACTTGTGATACTGGGGAATAGGATCGGTGCGTCATATCTTAAACGTTTTCTACTGAGCTGTACTCTTAGCGTGAATCATTTTTTTAAAGTTAGAAAATCTTTATTACGTGTTCAAGTGTACTTAAGTATCAACTTGACATAGCCTAGGATCACCTGAGCAGTCTCACTTGAAGTGTTGTCTAGATCGATTGGCCTGTGAACATGTCTCTGGGGGATTATCTTGATTGCTAGTTGATTAAAAGGGCCCAGCTCACTGTTAGGATGTCGTCTTTAGGTGGGTGGTTCTGGACTGTGTAAGAAGGCTGCTAAGTGTTAGCCTAAGAGCAGGCCAGGAAACAGTCCCTCCATGGTTTCTGCCTTGTCTGAGGTCTTGTTTGAGTTCCTGCCCTGCCTTCCCTCAAGGATGGATTGTGATGTGTTAAGTCTAAGTTAAATACAGCAGTCCTGTCTTCAGTTGCTTCTGGTTAGAGTGTTTTATCAGCTGTACAAAGGAAACTAGAGTAGTTGCGTGTGTGTGTGTGTGTGTGTGTGTGTGTGTGTGTGTGTGTGTGTGTGTGTGTGTGTGTCCTGGGGATTGAATTTTTGCTATCGTGACCTATGGTAAGAGCCTTGGCTCAGTGAGTCATCTTCCCTGCCCATGAACCATTTGAGACTGTGTATTTGTGGAGATTTAACCCAGTGTCCCACGCATGCTAGACAAGCACTCTTGTACTTAGTCACACCTCCAGCCTATTGTGTCATTTATAAGCAGTCTTATGTATTCTTTATTACTTTGTCTCTTTCTTTCCTTATCCTCCTCTTGCCTCTCTCCATCCTTCACTTTTTTCCTTTTTCCTTTCCTCCTCCTCCTCTTTTTTTTTTTTTTTTTTTTTTTTTTTTTTTTTGATTTTTGAGACAGGGTTTCTCTGTGTAACTCTAGCTGTCCTGGGAATCACTCTGAGGCAAGGCTGGCCTCGAACTCACAGAGATCCGCCCACCTCTGCCTCCCGGGCATTGGGATCAAAGGCGTGTGCCACCACCGCCTGGCAAGAGTTTCTTTCTTAATACAACTTTATAGACATTTTATTCTCTATAATTTCAAAAATTAATTACAATAAAAAGTTGATCTTTGAGGAGTTAAAACTTTTTTGTTGTTGTTTTCTCTTACAGCGTGTCCTGGACTGCTGTGTGTGACTGTAGTTAGTGATTTGTGGTTTGATGCACACACTGTTGCAGAATCGTCTCTCCTTTGTCTCATTCCTATTCCCTACCCCAGTCTCTACTGCTGCAGCTCCTATTTCAGTGAGCTCTTCCCTTGGGAAGCACAGGCCAAGTTATGTAACAAAGAATAGATGGCCTTTCACTCAGTGACAGTCAGCATGGGACAAAGCACAGGTGTGAGAGTGGGCGCCGCGGCAGGAAGATGCCAGCGCCCCATGGCAGTTTACTCGGAGGGTGAGCTACTGCTTAAGCTTAGTTGGACTTCTTTTCATGGGAATATTTCTGAGGGCTAGACTAGGATTTACTTCCAAGTATTGGAAGCAGAAGAAACAATAAAATGTTATTATTTTATTGTTCACATTTTTATATTTATAGACCATTTAGAAATTTGATATATTAAAATGTCTAAATGTGGCAACTGTCTTTATTCACATTTTTGGAGATGCCTATACTAAAGAGGTTAAGAATCAAGATGGAGGACATAACCTAGTCATAGCTAGTCCAAGATTACCCTTTGTGCTAGGATAGGATATCAGGGCTTTGTATAAGCGCCTTGAGAATTTAGTTCATCTTCACATTGTTATATAGTATGAATGAATTTTAGATTCCATTGTTTTCTAGAACATAGAGGTTCAGTAGCCAGTCATTTTTTTTCAATTCTTTTTGAAATTTAAATACTGCTTTTTTTTTTAGTACTGTGGACCAACCCCAAGGCCTTATACATGCTAAACACATGCTCTCCTGCTAGGGTATATTCCTAGTATAAGGTTGATTTTTTTTCACCCCCCAACTCTCCAGTACTAAGACTCAAACCCCCACGGCTTCACATATGCCAGGCAAACACTCTACTATTCTCTAGCCCCACTAAATTATAATCAAAGTGCAACATTAGACTTTGTCACAGGGAAGAAGGTTTGGGTATACTTAGACTTTTGTAATCATGTTATGTTGGCAGATATACGTTGCTTTAGGACTTGACTTTTTTCTTTTCTTTGAAATAGTGTCTCAGTATGTAGTCCAGGGTGACCTCCAACTAGTAATCCTCCTGAGTGTTGGCGGTGTAGGAGTGTACCCCATGCCTGTCTGAGTTGGCTATCTAGACACACAGACACACACGTACAAAGACACACACACCCATGCACACATACACTTTTTTTTTTCCAGTTGTACTGTGTATGTGTTAGGCAGTCATTCTCTCTGAGCCACATCCCCAACCCTTTTTTTAGTTTTTATTTTGAGACAATCTTGCTCAATGAATCAGGCTGGCCTTGAAGTCGTCCTGTAGCTTGGACAAAGCCTGGAACTTTTGATTTTTCTACTTCTGTCTCCTGAGTAGCTGGACTAAAGGCCTGCGTCGCACATACACCTGACGTATATGTGTGCCTGTGCGCAGATCAACTCAAGGCCTCATGCATGCTAGCCAAATAGTTTACAACTGAACTGCATTCAGCTCTAGTTGGTTCATTTTAAAGTGAACTCCTTTTAAGAGTCTGTGTGTGTATGTTTGTGGTGATTTAACCCAGTGCCCCCACATGCATGCTAGACAAGCACACTTCCACTTATTCAGACCTCCAGCCTATTGTATCACTGATAAGTAGTCTTATGTATTCTTTGTCTCTTTTCTTTCTTACCCCCTTCCATCCTTCACTTTTTTTCCTTAGACATTCTCTATAATTTCAGAAATTAATTACTATAAAAGTTGATCTTCCCAGAGGAGTTAACCATGGGCTTCCTCTGTGGTTTATTGTTTGTTTGTTTGTTTTAAATTAAGATCTTTTTTTATTGTTTTCTCTTACAATGAGACTCTGGGGGAAGAATTTAAGCAAGGGAATTGAGAAAGGTGGTCTTGTTCTTGTTTCTTTTCTTATAGCCCTACTTTAATTGGAAGTTGTTAAGAATACTTTGATCTTAGTTACTTTTCTATTGCAGAGACAAAACACTATGACCAAGGTAACTTAAAAAGAACTTAATTTGATGCTCATGGTTCCCAAAGTTAGAGTCCATGACGATCATGGCAGGGGGAACACGGTAGTGGGCGGCAGGCAGGCAGGCAGGCAGGCGTGTTGCTAGAACAGTGGCTAAGAGAAAACAACTATGGCGTAGCGAGAGGGCACAGTGGAAATGACTGAGCTCTTTGAAACCCCAGAGCTCCCTCCAGGCATCTCCAACAAGGCCACACCTCCTAATCCCTTCTACCAACTGGGGACCAAGTATTCAAATGTATGAATTTAAGGAGACCACTCTTATTCAAACAACCACGTACAAATTTCATGCTTCCTGGCTGCTGGATATTTCCTGAGTTTAGTTAGAAGACTGGCAAACATGGCCTTTTGAATAAGTTCAGTCAGCCAGCCTATTATCCTCTTTCTCCCACCCTCCCTCCCTCTCTCCTTTCCTCTCCACATAAACACCCAGGTATGGAGGTCAGAGGACGACTTGAAGGATTCGATTCTCTCCTTCTACCATGTAGGGTCCTGAGGACTATATTCAAGTCCTTAGGCCTGATGGCAAGTGCCCTTCCCCACTGACCCATATCAAGGGTTCCATAACACAAATTTTAACTTCTTTTAATGAGATGCTATTTGTCATTTTTCTTTTTATGGATCTTGTTTTACTTGGCAAGTTTAAGAACCTCTTGCTTAGTTATGTGCCCCAAAGTTTCCTTCTATGTCTTTTCTAAGTCTTTTAAAAGAAACACGTTATACTTAAGTTTGTAATGTATTGATTTTTGTATAGGGATGAAGTGTTGGTTGAAGTCTCTCTAACCCCAGATGCTGCCTAGTGGTTGATAATAATAGAGGAGCCATACCTTTAAAAATGATTTTAATAGATCTTCTTAAAGTACAGTATGTTCATATGTAAGGAAATGTTATAATGAGACCCATTATATTTCTCCCGCTTCCCTTCTTCCTCTTGCTTCGGTCCGCTCGCTCTGGCCCCTGCTCGCTTTTTATTTGTTTCTCAATATGGATGGTTGTGAGCTACCATGTGGTTGCTGGGATTTGAACTCATGACCTCCGGGAAGAGCAGTCAGTGCTCTTGACCGCTGAGCCATCTCACCAGCCCTGAAAAACAGTTTCAAAGTTAGTTTATATTAAGGGTTAGATTTTATCTATGATCCAGTATGGCAGTCTCCTTTTGGAATTTCTAATATTAAGTTCAGTGCACTTTCCTGATAAGAGTTAGTTTTAGTTTTGAAATATAACGTACTTTTAAAAAAAGTTTTATAATAAGAAAGACTTATCCTATGTTTATTTTGTGCCAGTTATTTGTGGGAGATTTATTTGGGACTAATGGGATGTGCTCGCCTGTTAGACTGACTGGGGCTCTCCTTCTTACCTGTGTACTAACTTCCCAGCCGGTGAAGCTAGGCAGCTGCATTCCTCATGGGGCAGAGTCTCTTTTCTCCTTCCCTGTCACAGAAATACTGCTCTTTATAAATAGATAATTTCTGAATAACTTATTTTTATCTCTTTCTTTTCTTTAGTTATGTTTCTTATTATTTTTGCTGACATGAGTTGTAGACTTTACTTTACACTTGGAAAGGTTTTATCCTGCTGGCCTCTTTGTGACTATTCTGAAGGTTGGGTTTTATAGCTACAACTCAATTTTTACCAGAAAAGGAGATTACATTTTTATTTTGTTTGAATGATTTCTAAGGCTGGAATTGGGTGAGAATGGAGAATGTGCTATTCTCAACCCTATTACACATACACACACACACACACACGCACACACACATGCACACACACACACGCACACACACATGCACACACACACACACACACATACATTTTCAAACCCATGTCTTTGTTTTTTTCATAAATTTCATTTAATTATTAGGAAAGGAAAGCCTCAGTTAGGATAAGTAGAGCATAGATCTGTGAATTACTGTAATTATGTTTCTATTATAAAATACAAAATAATTCCATTTAATTTAGCCCTAAAGAGTAAGAGCTTGTGTATGAATAAAGAATGGCAACAAAACAATTTTAAGAGCAAGGCCTTTTTAAATCTTGGAAAGTTGACACAAGAAGTATTGTTTGGTAGCTGATTTTTCTCAGGAGTAGTTCTGATAAAAGCTGAAAGGATTTACTGTCCAGAAATGGAGGCAGTTTTGGTTTGAGGAGAATATATTCCAATTCTTATAGTTACATTTTAAAAATTATATATACTATTTAAAAAGTATATACTCATTTAAGAAAAATATCTGGTTTTTCATATTTACCATCTCTGCAATCCTTTCCTGTTTCATTTCCTCTCTGTACTTTTTTTCCTTCTAAATCTTTCTCAGAGTACAGTTGTTACTCTTATCTATGATTTTGCTTTCTATGGTTTCAGTTGTCTGTGGCCAACCACAACCTGAAAATTACTAAATGGAATATTCTAGAAGTAAGAGAGCCACAAGTTAAATTTGTTGGCCTGAGTAATGTGATGGCACTTACACCACACTGCCATGTCCAAAATATCAGTCCTTCCTTTGTTCAGTGTATCTATGCTACATACAATATGTGACCTGTCAGTCCCTTAGTGGTCCTCTTGGTTATCAGATTGATTTTCCAAGATATCACAGTCTTTTAGTTAGCTCTAATTTTTACTCTAATACTAGCTCAAAATACCAGAGTAGTAAAGCAAAGAAAGCATTAGGGCTTAAAACATGGAAGGTCAAGTTAACTCTGGTCAGTGTAGCAATGCTGTGTGGCATATAAGAAAAATCCTATGTACAATAGTTCTCAATCTGTGGGTCACAATCCCTTTGGGTGTTGCATATCAGATATCCTGAATATCAGATATTTACATTATTATTCATAACAGTAGCAAAATTATATTTATGAAGTAGCAACAAAGTAATTTTGTGATTGGGGGTCACCACAACATGAGGAGCTGTGTTAAAGTGTCACGACATTAGCAAGATAATGATGTAAAGGATTCAGTCCATCTGTGCTTTAGGTATTCACTGGGGGTGTGTGGAATTTTGGGGGGCATATTCCTTGTAAATAAGAGAGGAATATTTTGTGGGGATTTGCTACTAATAAGTTATGTTTAACTTTTCTCCTTACCTCCTTTCCCTTGAAAAAAACGATGCTCAATAGCTTTTTACTGCTTAGGTAGCTGCTGTAAGAAGCGTATAGGAATCTAGTGTTAGTTATTTGGTGTTTTCTTATTATAAAACTATATCATCACAATTTAAAGATATGTATGAATTATCTATAGCTATGTAGCAGACTCTCCCAGAATTTAGTAGCTTGTCCTTAGAGTTCCTCAAGGACAAGAGATGTTGGGAGCAGCGTAGTTGAGTGACTCTGTTTCAGAGTCCTTTGTTTTTTTATAAGAACAGAGAATAAGAATAAGCTGTTGGCTTGGGCTGCAGTCATCTAAAGGCCTAACTGAATCTACAGTCATAGCAGATAATGTTATTGCAGAGCTTATGCCTTCTGGTATCCAGTTTCTGGCTTACTTCATTTATTTTTGCCTTTGCCTGACTTCATTTTGTTTTTATATTTGTTTGCTTGTTTCCTGGATCTTTGTCTTTTTATTAGGCCATATCTTATATGCTTATGTGTAGATTTATTTTCCTTGCTGCAGTCATAAATCATGCCAGAGCTAGGTGTTTTACCATATTTAAAGTAGATTCTGAACCTAAATACAGTGAGGACATCTGGTATATAGTTTTAGGCATTTTTTGGTAATTCTTTTCAAATCCGCTTTTGAATCTTATACATTGTTTAGCAAGTTCCAGCCCTTCATTAGGTGTTTCCCACAGGCTCATTGACTTTCACAGTCAGTAATCCAGGAGAGAAAAGACAGAGGGGGGGACCCAGATCTGAGCTCTGTCTAACCTTATCTTTGCTGTCACCTCTGCCACATCCAGTCAGTTGTGGCTGTGAGAGGACTTGGCTGACGGTCCGAGTATGAGAGGCAAGACTGCTGGTAGCTGCTTTGCAGACTAAGTTTCTAAATAGCAATGCTGTGTTTTGGTGTAAAGAACTAAATTTCTTTCTTACACTCTAAATTTATATCCAGACACAATGTATTTTTTGTGTTTTAATTTTTGTGAGTGTATATTTGTTGTATAGGGTGCTGGTAGTTTATGTATGTTTATAGAATAAATGAATAGGGTGTTTGCCTTTTTGAGACTGACTTAATTCCCTTAATCTGATTATCTCCAGCTACTTTTATTTTCCTGAAAGCTACATAGACTTTGTTCTTCTTTATGACTGAAAACTTTCATTATGTACATATGCCACACTTTATTAATTTCTCTGATGATGGACATTTATGTATTGATTTTACAACTTAGTCGTTATGAATAGTGTTACAATAAATACTTACAGGCAAGTGTCTCTGTGATGTGTTAAATCTTGGATTGATAGATGTGGATCTTGGGATAGATCTATTTTTAGTTTTTTCAGGAACTTCTGTGCTGATTTACATGGCTGGATTGGCTCACATTTTCATTGCAGTATGTATAAGGGGCCCTCTTATCCGTATTAATGACTGCCAGCTTGGCTAGGAGGAGAAATGACGTCATGTAGTTTTCATTTTCATGTTTCAGATAGCTAGTGAGGTTGGACATTGATGTTTATCGACCTTTTTATACTTCATCTTTTGAGAATTGTCTATTCATTTAATTCTAGCCTATTTATTGATTTGGTGGTTCGATTTCTTACTGTTTTGATTTTTGAGTTCTTTGTATATTGTAAATGCTAATCTTCTGTCAGATATATAGCTAGCAAAAATTTTCCTCCTATTTTGTAGGTTGTCTTTTCATTTAATTGTTTTTCTTTGCTGTGTAGAAACTTTAGTTTCCTGAGATCCCATTAGTCAATTGTTAGCATTATTTCTTATACCAGAATCCTATTCGGAAAGTCTTTGCCTTATGTGTATATGTTGAATTGTTTTCTCTTCTTTTTCTTCTTAATAGTTTCAGAGCTTTAGGTCTTATAAACATCTTTGGCCCACTTGGAATTGATTTTTAAAAATAATTTGTGTGTGTGTGTGTGTGTGTGTGTGTGTGTGTGTGTGTGTGTGCACGCATGCATATTTGAGTGTGCATGTGCCTACATGCTAGAGAGATTTTGGATTCTTGGGACCTGGAGTTATAGGTGCTTGTGAACTGCTGCTACGGTGCTGGGATTGGAGCTCCCTTCCTCCTGATAGTGCAGCCAGTGCTGTTAGCTACTAAGCCACCTCCAGCTTGTGGTGTTGCTTTCATTTTTTTTTTTTTAAACAATATGAGAAATAATTATCTAGTTCCATTCTACTTGAGGATGTTCACTTTCTCCAGTGTCTTCTTTCCAATGTATATTTTTGTCATCTTTGTCAAAAGTCAGGTGGTCACTGTGGGTTTGTATATGGATCTTCTCCTCTATCACACTGATTTATGTGCCTTTTTTTGGTGCCCGTCCAGTGGTATTTTTATTACTATAGCTCTGTGGTATAACTTGGAGTTAGGCATGACGGTACCGCTAGTGCCTGCACCTGCACACGTGTACATGCATCTGTGTACGCACACAGACACACACACACACACACATTTTTGTGAGGGATGATGTTGGAGTTTTGGTAGGGCTTGCATCGAATGAGTCTGAAGATTGCTTTTGGTAATATAGTCATTCTTAATTCTTCTAGTCCATGAGCATGGGTCTGGGAGATATCATCGTCTTTTTTAGTGTCTTAAACTAATTCAGTTTCACAAAGTTTCATTGTAGAGGTCTTACATTTAAGGTTAAGTTTATTCTAAGTATTTAATTTTTTTCTTGAAGCAATTGTAAGTGGGATTGTTTTCCCAATTCTATGTCAGCTTGGTTCCTATTTGTACCTAGGAAGGCTGATATTTAAATGTTAATTTTGTATCCTGCTTCTTTGGAAATGTTGACCAGTTTATTGGGAGAATTTTTAGGGTCTCTTATGTGTAGAGTTCTATCAGATATGAATAAGGATGCTTTGGCCTTTTCCTTTCCTATTTGTACACTTTTTGTTTCCTTATCGTGTCTTAGTGGTGTCGCTGACTTTAAGCAGCACTGGATTATATCAAAGGAGTGATAGCAGACAACTTTTCTTGCTCTGGATTTTAGGTAATGCTTTGAGTGCTTCCCCACTTAGTACAGTGTTGGCCATAGCTTTATTATTTCTTTTATTACTACTTCCCTCGGAGCTTTTTAAAATCTTTCCATGAAAGGGTATTAGGTTTTGTTAAAAGCTCTTCCTGGGTTTATTGAGATGATCACGCGATTTCTGTCTTGTAGTCCATTACTGTGGTGTGTTATATTTATTGGTTGTGTATGTTCTTGCACCATCCTTATATTTATGGAACAAAATCAACTTGGCATGGCAGATGATCTCCTTGATGCTTTCTTGAATTGCATTTTAAATATTTCATTGAATTTTTATATTTCTGTGGTCATTAGGGAGACTGGCCTATAATTTTCTTGTTTTCTGCTTTTTGTATCAAGATAATACTGCCTTCATAAAAAGTTTGGTAGTGTTAGTTCCCATTCAGTTTTATGTAGTAGTTTAAGAAGCACTGGTGTTTGTTCTTTAAAAGCCAAGTAGAATTTAGTAGTAAATCCATCTGTGTCTCTTTGATTTGGGCAATATTATTATTATTATTATTATTATTATTATTATTATTATTATTGACTCAATTTCATTGCTTGTTATGATCCATTCAATTTTTACTCGTGTGTGTGTGTGTGTGTGTGTGTGTGTGTGTGTGTGTGTGTGTGGTTGCAGACATACCGTGACACACTTATTGAGGACCAAGGACAGTAATGTGGGGTTGATTCTATGTGGGTTCTGGTGGTTAATCTCAAGCTGTCAGGTTTTCACAGTACTTTGACCTACAGAGCCATTGGCTGGCCTAGGGTTTCCTGTATTTATATTAGAGTTGACTTTGACAACCTGGTGAGAGGATTATTTTTTGAGTTTTTTAAAATTCTTTTAATATTATTGGATATATTAGTAGTACAAAGCCTCAAAAGTTACTACCATAAAAATTTAAAAGGCATTAATTAGCTAACTTTTATTTATCAATTATTTATTTAAAAGTAAGGATTTTTTTTGTCCTCTGAATCCCTCCGGATAGCTTATTCTATTGAATAAAGAAGATCTCTTCAATGTTAAATGGTAGGTAGGGATCGTGTAATAATACTCTTGTTTGGAAAAGCAAAACATGTTTACCTGATAACACAAGGGAACAGATAGGAAACATCTTTTGGAACCGATATTTACTTACAAAGCATTCTTGAGGCTGGAGGGATGGCTCAGTGGTTAAGAGCTTGTGCTGCTCTTAAAGAGAACTTGAGTTCAGTTGCCAGCATCATCTGTGTTAGTTGGTTTACAACTGTAACTTCAGCTGCAGGTGACCGCACACCTCTGGCCTCTTTGGGCGTCCCCATGGATAGGTACAAACACATGCACAGACACTTAACATAAATAAAATAATATAAAATTAATAAAGAAAGCATTCTATAAATGCTGTTTTTAATGCTTTGGGGGATTTATAGTCCCTTTAGAAATTGATAAAAGCAGTGGTTTCTCTAGAGAAGTGTATTCATAACGTAGAAAGGTGGTTTTATAATTCCAGGAGGAACTCTAAGAAGACCCATGGAATTTAGGTTGAGGACTGACTTATTGAAATGTCAAGTGAGCCTCTGGAATTTCTTAACAAAACAGTCATTTTTCATTTTCAATATGTAGAGAGAAACGCCTAACTCTAATTGAAACTGTTTATTTTTGCCTGTAGATTCTGATTTACCTCTTGTAATAATGGATTTTGTTTTGAATTTTGCTTCCTCTTTAGCATCTGGACATTAAGAACTGTGCTTATTTTCTTCTTTTCCAAGAGAACAGAGAGAAATAGTAAGTATAAATATTTTTTTTATAAATCTATATTAAGTACACAAACAAACTCATCTTACTGTGTGCTATTTTATAAGCTAGTTATGAAGTAGTTTGAGGTGATAGTGTGGTAAGTGTGTCAGATTGCCTGCTGTCCAACATAACATAGGTCGTGAGTATAAGAAGGTTCTGTCATTAATATGTGTCAATTCTTATTTAGTTGTTTTTTCACATAAAACATTTATAAAGTAAAAGCAAATTGTATTTGTTAAATTAATCTTTGTGGGCAACATTGGTACAGAGTAAAATATAGTACATACATACTTGTTCTTTTTATTCATTTTATTTTATGTACATGTGGGTTCTACTTACATGTGTGTTCCGTGTACCTGTGGAGTCTGGTGAGGTCATTGGATGCCTTGGATCTGTAACTAGAGTTACAGATGGTTATGAGTGGCTGTGTGGGCACTGGGAATTAAACCTGGGTCCTCTAGAAGAATCTGCTTCTATATATGTGTTATATATGTGCAAGTTTTAAAGATTTTTCAGGTCTTAAAAAGTATCTTGCTGGGCGGTGCTACCTTTAATCCCAGCACTTGGAAGGCAGAGGCAGGTAGATCTCTATGAGTTTGAGGCCTACTTGATATACAGAGTGAGTTCCAGGACAGCTAGGGCTATTCAGAAAAACCCCATCTTTAAAAAAAAAAACCAAAACGTAAAGATCCTTATTTATTAAGAATTGTTTCAGACAATATAATCTGACCACTGTCTGCCCTCCCTCAGCCCCTCCCGGGTCTTCCTACCCAGCTCCATACCTTCTAAACTCTCTCCTTAGGAAAAAAAAAATAGCCAATTAAAATAAAAAAACAAAACAAAACAAAACAAAGAAAAATCAAAGAAAAATCACAAGAAACTCACACACACCCAGATACATTAAAAAAACAAAACCCACACCCCCACAAAATCACAAATTATAATATACAAGCAAAAGACCAGTAAGACAAAATAGAAAAAAATCAACCAAAGCAAATGTGAGACAAAAAGTCTACAAAAATACCTCTAAATTCATTTTGTGTTGGCTATCTCCTACAGGGCATTGGTTAATAAGCCAGTGAGACTCCACTGGAGAAAACTAATTTTCCTTTGCAAGAAGATGTCATTTGGAGATAGGTTTTTGGTTAGGGGCAGGGAGATTGTGTTCACATCTTTCTTTCAGTGTGGGGACCATGTCTGGTTTGAACTTGTAAGCCCGGCCCATGCTGCCACAAGCCTCTGAGTTGATATGTGAACCTGCCCTACTCTGTTTGGATGACATTGTTTCCTTGGTGTCACCCATTCACTCTAGTTGTAACAGTCTTTCCTCTGCCCCTACCTCATTTCTCCCTGAGCTCTGAGAGAAGGTTTGAGGACGACATCCCATTTAGGACTGAATGTTCTAAAGGTTCTCACTCTTTGCATATTGTCCAGTTGTGCATCTGTTAGCTCCCATCTACTACAAGAGAACGTTTGTCTGATGATGGTTGACTGAGGCACCTGATATATGGCTATAGCAGAATGTCATTAGGAGTCATTTTATTGCTCTGTTTCTTTAGCTCAGTGGTTTTTAACCTTCCTTATTCTGTGTGACTCCTTAATACAGTTTCTCATGTAGTGCTGACCCTACCATAAAACGAGTTTTGTTGCTATTTCATAACTGTCATTTTGCTACTGTTATGAAGTATAATACAAATATTCGATATACAGATGGTCTTGAGCAATTCCTGTGAAAGGGTTGTTTGATCCTCTCAAAGGGTCATGACTCACAGGTTGCATACTATGGCTTTAGCAGATACTAGTATTTAGTTTTCCCCTAGGTCCATGGCCTGTCTCTTCTCAGGGTTTTGGTCAACTGAGCAGTGTCAGGCATGAGCTCCATCTTGTGGAATAGGCTGTAAGTCCATTCAGAGTGATTGGTTGCTCCCACAACCTTTGTGCCATTACTGCACTAGCATGTTACGCTGAGAAGTCATCATTGTAGTCCAAGAGTTTGTAGCTGGGCTGGTGTTTGCCTTTCTCTGTAGTGTGCAGAGTACCTTCCAGTACCAGGAACACTAGTCTTCACTAGGGGTGAAGGCTCTAGCTATGCACCAGCTCAACTTCTCTGTGTTTAATGAGATATATATTTACCTCATATATGATTTATATATCTATAGTTTATCTTAAATGAACTTTCTATATGGTATGTTTCTTTTTCTTTCCACTGTACAAAAGTGTAGTCTACTGAACTCTTATGTACCTATGATTGACTTAAATAGTTATTAACTCGTGGTCTCTCTTAATTTTGTTTTGCCTTCACCTTCTTCACTACTTATTAGAGAAATAGAATATTTTAGAGAAATAAAATATAAATATAAGACATTATCATACTTAGATATATAAAAAATATTAATATAAAATATCAAATTTCTAGTATTTTTATAAGTACTACATGGTTTAAAAATATTTTGCTTCCATATATAAATAAGGTTGTATGAATAGATGGCCTTTAATATATGCTCCTTGCATATAATCTCACTTCTTTCCAGTATAGGATATGTGCTCTAGCCCAAATAACCACTTATTTTCAGGCACCTTTGATTCTTTCACGCTTTTCCTTTCTCTACTTATTTGGTAGACCTTATCCTGTTTAAATATAATTACATGCTTAATTTCTAACAAACACTACTTGAATACACTGTTGTTTTCACTTAAAACAGCTTTATTTATTATACATGTATGTGTGTGCCTGCATGTGTTTGTATACCACATGAATGTACGGGTGTCTGTGGAGGCTAGAAGAGGGCATTGGATCACTGGAACTTGAGTTACAGATGGTTAGGATGTGCCCAATGTAGGTGCTGGGAACCAGACTCTGGTCCAGTGCACATGTGGAGGTGAGATAACAACTTGCAGGAGTTACTATTTATTTTTGCTAATTAAGTATTTCTACAGAAAAAATAGAGACAATACATTTGTAAAGGGATCTTTTTTTCTTAAGGAATTATTTAATGTGTGTTTTGCCTTCATGTGTGTATGTGCACCATGAATATCTGGTGCCTGTGGAGGTCAGAAGAGGGTATCAGATCCCCTGGAACTGGGATAAAGGATGGTGGTGAGCCATCATGTGGGTATTGGGAATTGAAGCTGAATCCTGTGCAAGAGCAACAAGTGTCCTTAATCTCTGAGCCATCTCTCTAACCCTTCCTTTTTTTTTTTCTCCAAAATTATTTATTTTTATTTAAAAAATTATTTTGGGGGACAGAGTTTCTGTTTGTAGCCCTGACATCTAGTAATTGTTAAATAGACCAGGTTTGACTTGAAATCACAGAAATCTTTCTGCCTATGACTCTTCCTGGGATTAAATGTGCAGCACCATACCTGCCTGAAGGGATATCTTTTGAA
The DNA here is from genome assembly GCA_028551405.1 of Uromys caudimaculatus. Lineage (NCBI taxonomy): Eukaryota > Metazoa > Chordata > Mammalia > Rodentia > Muridae > Uromys > Uromys caudimaculatus. Next base: position 94,433,458 of record CM052701.1, read on the forward strand.
ATGATTGTTCATGTTCCATTATGCTAACTTAAATAAACATGTAAATTTTAGAAATCTTTAATTTTGAAAAGCTACTGATATTATTTTGGAAGTCTCTTCTTAGGTATAAAGATTTTCAAAAGTCTATTAAAATAAGCAATATGCTTCTTATAAACAAAGAATATTTTTATTATCAGTATATGAAAGATTTGGTATTTGTAAATTAATGAGGATGAAATGTTCAAAGAGAAGTAAAGGTATTGATTCTGAAAAAAGATACTAAGAATTTTGTCTATATAAAGTCCATTTAAATTTTTTCTGAATCTTGAAGTATATAATACAGGAAGAATATGAAATGTGTGGGTAAACATAAAGACAATGTTTATATCTACATATGGGATAAATTTAGAGAAATTCTGAACTTTTTTTTGTGTTTGCTTCACAGATAGTATTTTTGATGATTCTCATATCTAAGCATTTTAATATTTGATTTAAATCTTGTTTTCTAGATGAAGCATTGGATGATTTAAAATCCCAGAAGAAAAAGATAGTAAGTTAAACTTTATTTAAAGTTAATTTAAATAAATCAGTAAAGAATTGGGTAATTAATGCTTGCATATTATGCCTTAGTGATTCTCCAAGGAACACTTTTTGACAGTATTTTAATGTTGAAATTAAATTATGAAATTTTTAAGTTAATATACAGGTGTGTGGATTTTTGAGATTCGGAGAATTTGTTTTAATTGGAAGTGAAGAAGTAAGTAAATAACTCACATTGGAGAGCTAAATGAGGCATGGAGGATATGAAGGTTAGAACCGAGATTGTGTTAGAGCCCCATTGGAAGAAACGTGGACTCCTGTTTGTTCTTAGGCTTCCTTAGTTTCGTGATGCAGAGGGTGACGGGGCAGAGAAAGTGGGAGGTTGGCATCTAAGGTTTGTAACAGCGAATTGATCTTGGTGTTTGTCGTAGTGGTTTTACATATTTTCTTAGTATTAAAGTATGGAAATGGTGGTAGTTGCTGATGTATGACATTAAGTAGAAACTCATAAAATGAAATTTAATCAAGTATATATGGTCAGTTTCATGTACTTTTGTCTAGGGTGTAATAAATTGTATTAGTTTTCTGTTGATGTGACAAGTAGCAGGGTAACCAACTTAAACTAATGACAATTTATTTTCGTTTCCTGTGGTAACAATCGGGCATGGTGGAAAGAAGTCCCGCGTGTCTGTCCTGGGCACTGCGGCTCTGAGAGGGACGTGCGGGAAGTGATTGTGCGTCTTCGCCATCTCAGTGGGTTCTCTAGCCTGGGGCACCCCAGACGCCCCTGGGTGCTGCAGATGGGCTAGCCGGAGCGCAGCTGGGGTTCCTGCTGGGACTGGGTTTGCAGCTTGAGTGCCTGGCTAGGTGCTTTGGCTTGGGTGAATGGGTACCATCTGGGAGTGCTGGGAAGTCCTCAGTGAGAGATTAGATGCGGCTCCTTAATCGAAGGCCGGATCCCTCACTTCCCATGGCAGGTCAAGATGAATAGACAGTTCATAATTCTAAGGTGTTTATTGACATTGTGATGATTGGTGTGGATGAAATCATACCCCTGTGCCCTCTGGAAGGCAGATATAGTAACTGGGAAGGGGTGTGGCTAAGTCTCTAGGTGTCTCATTAACCTGGGGATGACTTGGGGCTGCATGGCCACGCCTCTACCTGAGGAGGGGTGTATATGACAGACCTCACATGACAGACTTCTCTACAGGAGGCTGTGGGGGATTGTACTTGACAGGAGTCTAAAGCCTCCCGGGAGCGTTGGCAAAATGCTTTCCACTCCCCTGTGGGTTGCCCCACGGGGTCGCCCAGAGTTTTAGCCTGTGCTTGACCGGGTGCCAGATTGTCTGTCACAGACCACTGCTCCACAGTTTCTGGCTTTCGAGGTTTCAGCCCTTGGTCACTTGCCTGTGCTGGCACGGTATCTCATGATAGGAGTACATATTGTATGAAAATAATTTTAGATAAAATTGAAAAACATGAAGGAGAATGGGACTGGATTTATTAGTCTTTAAAAATTTAATCTTATTTAAGATGAATAAATGAAACACAGAGATTGCTTACTGCTCTATTAGGAATAGAGTTGTTGAAATAGCATTTTGACTTTGAGTTCTCTGTTAAAGATTATAGTTATATCTAATCTTTTAAAAAATTTTATCTTTTAAAACCTTTTCCCTACATGTATTCATTATATTTCTAATGTTACATAGGATCACTTTGGACAAGTCTGTATTATATGATGAACACATTCCATCTCATACTCCTTGTGGTCCTTGCTTCCATTTCTTCCCTTCGTTCCCATAGACAGTTCCACTTTCTCTTCATGTCATGTATATATACATGGTTTTGTGTGTGTGTTAAATTTAGGAATCACACATAGGAGAAAATCTACAATGTTTTTCAGAGACTTACTTAATTTTCTTATTATGCTAATCATAAACCTAGCAATAGATTTTATCTGTAGCTATGCTGACTGAATCAGTAGCTACTTGCCACATTTGACTATTTGCATTTTTATTATTTATAGTGAAATAAAACTGTAAACTTAATTTCTAGGTCACAAAGCAACATTTTAAGTGTTCATTTACCATATTCATCAGTCTAATGTCTATTGAGATCTAAAAGGTCTAAAAGTCTAATGAGAGAGTCAGTTCTTCAATATTTCATGATGGAGTTGATTTGGGGATGTGTTTCATGATACTTTTTCTTTACCTCCATTCCTAATTTTTTACTAGTCCAAAATGAATTATACATAAGAAAATTGAAATTGCTCATCTTGAGATTTTATTATAATTTTGAAATAACTAGTAAAATATTTTAGTTTTACTAAATTGAGAGTTATAAATCATTTCTCTGAGGACTTAGATTCTTAAATTTTAATGTTTAATGGGCAATCCATTAACTATAATTGTAGCAAGGCACTTCCTTTAAAGCAATGCTTTAAGTAAATGTGGTGTGGGCTGCTTATTAAGGTAAGTAAGTGTCTTGAAATGAATAGGACATACAGCAAATACAAGTGGTTATTGGTCACCAAGAAGGAAAGGGTCATGTTCCAATTTTTTCAAAAGCATTTTAATATTGCACACTAATTATTTGTCATAACTGACTGTCTTGTACTAAAATTTGACATTTTCTGATATTGGACCATAACTGTTGAAATGATATTTTAAAATTGAACCCGTTATTAGGCTTATAAAGTGACTTGAGAGCATTGTAAATAAAGTGCTATAACAATGAAGCTTTTAATTACAGTCTCTAGTGTGAGCATAGAACTTAGTAAAAACTTTACTTAAATTCTGTGATTGATTTTTTTTTTTCTTCTTCTGAAGATGTTTGAATCTAAGTAAGGAAAGAGGTTGGGGAGAAGGTTTGCTTTTTTGAGTCACTTGAGCAGATTCCATGGCTGTTCTCCCAGTTACTGAGTTTTCACCACATTTGCAGCAAGCTAATTGCTTCTGCTAATAAATAATCTAAAATCAATGCTGACAGCAGTTAATTGGCACAGAGATTTTATTTTGTAAAGCTCTTGGCTAACGACCTTCTTAAATTAATAGCATTAAGTGCTGTGAAGAAATAAATCTGAGGAATTGCCTGTCATTTGCTTGTCATGTCTAATAACTTCCAATAATGATGGCTGATAGATTTTTGCACATTCCATTATTGAAGTTGGTGCATGTAATTATTCTCCTCATTATATGTAAACAATTAGCGAGATTTGGTATTTCCTTGCAGTAAAGCTGTTGAAATACAAGTAACATATAAGAGGTTAGATACTATTTTAAAAACTTGGATTTTTATTATTTGATTGCAGGAAAATCTTTCAATTTAGATACATTTGCCAGATATAAGTACAAAAAGGAGGGGGTGACTTTGTCTTCCTTAATTCTAAAATTGATACTTTAATACCTTTTGAATAAGATTTATAAAAAATAAAGAGCATATGTTTCAAAATATAACAATTAATGGAAGTTTTTGTTTGTAGCTTGAAGAAGTCATGGAAAAAGAAACTTATAAGACAGCTAAGTTAATTCTTGAAAGGTTTGATCCAGACTCAAAGAAAGCAAAGGTAAAGCTGATAACACTATTTTCCCATTACAACTCGTGCATTGTACTAGGACACTGTATGATTTAAACATTACTGTAATTGACAGGAGTTTGAGCCGCCATCTGCTGGAGCAGCTGTAACTGCAAAGCCAGGACAAGGTAAATAACTTTGTAGAAACTGCTGCTGCTGTTGGAAAGATCCATATTTATCCAAGTGAGTTTACAAGTGTGTGTTGGTGGTGTGTAAAAAGTTCAGTGCTTTTATGTTAATTGATACTTGGTAATCTGACAGATTACTTAGGGTAGATAACACTAATTTTATTTTGTTTCTGTTTTGTGGGAATATGTTGATAAGTTAGAATATTGAATATTGAGAATAAAGTATATATATATACATATATATATAATTGGTTTCAATCTGAAAATTTAACTATTTTCACCTATATTTTACAAGATTTTACCTTGTAAATAACAATTTTTGAAATATCTTATTAATATCTTTTAATTTTTATGATTTCCTTCTGGAGAATGAAGATTTTTGCCAAGGCTGAATGAAGCTTGTTCTAAAAGAACACATTTACTTAATAGAAAAGTAAAATAATTTAAAAATGAGAAAAAAAGAAAATTGAATTTCATATAACAACAAATTTTTGAAGTTGTATTACCTACCATAGAGTCATCACCATTACATTTATTATGCAAATTTTCAAGTTATTTTAATTTAATTTAATTTATTATTATTGTGTGTATCATGTGTCAAGGCTTACATGTAGAGGTCAGAGGGCAACTCTGTGGAGTTGACTTATTCCTTCTACTTTTTATTTTTATTTTTTAAGTTTTTTTATTTTTTTTATTTTTTTAGTATAGAAATAGAGTATTTAGGGCATGGGGAGGGGAGTTAAGAGGGTAGTAGAGGCAGAGAAAGGCAGAGAGAGGAAGAGAGTAGAGAAGTAGAGAGGTGGAGGCCGGCCATGACCACGTGAAGAGGGGGGGAAGGGAATGGGGAGAGGTAAGAGAAGTAAGAGAGAGGCAAGAGAAAGAGATAAGAGCATTCCTTCTACTTTTATGTGGGTTACAGGGATTGAACTCAGGTTCTCAGACTTGTTAGGAAGTAAGTGCCTTTACCTATTGAGCTACTTCATCAGCCTCCAGAAGTCATTTTAAATGCTTACATAAAATATCTCCTAAAGTATAATATGAAAGATACTTTGAGTTTGCATTAGCTTTTAATTTTTGTATTTTTGTTTTTACTAGAATCTGGTAAGTTTTTAAGATTTTGTGGCCTTGAAGAATATCAAATACATAGAAAATGCAATTCTCATCCTTGCAGAGCTGAAGGCTGGTTTAAAGTTAAAATAGCATTTAAATTTTGAGAAGGTAATCTTTTATAAATATCCATAAAGACCATGAAGATTAAATGAGTCACATTTTTAGGTTTTGTAATTGATATTGCTGAGTGGGAAGAATTTACTTTCTCAGTCTTTATAACTAGGATTTTGGGTTAGAGAAATATTAGCTTGTTCCTTTTTTTGACTGCTCTTTTGGTAAAAGTAAAATTTCATATACCATTAAAGTAAACTACGTATTTGTGTTTCTAGTGAAATTCCCATTTCATAATCAGTATAGTTTATATATCTGTTAAGCAATCATAGAAAAAGTTTTGTTATATATAAAGCATTTTTAAAAAAGATTTATTTATTTATTTTATGTATATCACTGTTCTACCTACATGTACACCTGCATGCCAGAAGAGGGCATCAGATCCCATTACAGATGGTTGTGAGCCATTTTGTGGTTACTGGGAATTGAACTCAGGACCTCTGGAAGAGCAGACCGTGCTCTTAACCCCTGAGCCATTTCTCCAGTCCCAAGCAATTTTGTATATATAGTATTACTTCTTAAAAACACTGAATCCATGGAAGCAGAGTGTAATATTGTTTCCCAATATATAGAGGTGATGAGACCAATAGGGAGATGTTGGTCAAAGGACACAGAATTTTAGTTGTATAGGTGAATATAACGCCTAGACAGCAAATGTACAGTATAGTGACTATAGTTAACAGTGCTGTATTGTTTACTTGAAATTTAGAAAGACTGGATTTTATGTGTTCTCTCCACATACAGAAAAACTGGTATGGATATGGCTAATTAGCTTGACTGTAGGAATCATTTAATAGTGTGTAGGAAAATCTTTTGAATAAGTAATATTGCTGGCAAATTTTTTTTTAATGTACTTTAAAGGAAACTTTGTTACTTTAAACAACTTTCTTTGGTATTTTATCATTTAGTTAAAGTAAGTTATTTTGAGAATTTAAGTGTTACTTCTGACACCGAATAATAAATCTAGAAAAGCTGCTGCTGTTTTCATTTGCTTTGGATCCTTGTACTGCTTTTGGATAGTCTTTGAGAGAATTCATATTTAGCTATATTACGATCAGTCATTTAAGCACACACATTGGAGGAGGAGCAAGACGAGTCAGTGGGGAAAGCACTGGCTGCCAAGCCTGATGACCTAAGTTCTGTCCCTAGGGTCCACACGCTGGAAAGTGAGAGCTGACTCCTGCAGGTTGTCCTCTGCCTGCCACACATGCACCATGACATACATGTACAGATTCCTACACCTCAAATTAATAAAGACATTAAAAATGTACTGAATGCTTAATAGGCAGATACCTTAGTGAATAAAGAGATCAGTGTATCATGTTTCAACCTTAAAAAATTAATAACTGTGTAGGGGGATGCTGTCGTATGTGCAGCTGTGCAGGCGTGTGCATGCACATGCATGTGGAGGCCAGAAGACACTTATGCTGTCACATTCTTCAGGTGCTGTTTACTTGGGTTCTGGGGCAGGGTCTTTCAGCTTCTCTGAGTGGGCGAGACTGGTGGCTAACAAGCCTCAGAGTTCCTGTCTCTGCCTTCCTAGCACTGAAGCTCCACCCCCATGCTTTCGTTTTGTGGGTTCTGGGGATTGAACTCAGTTACTATTACTTGAGCAATACACATTTTACTACTGAACTATTTTTCTAGTTCCATCTCCTTCAAAAAAATTTAGAACTTTAAATAAAAAATAGTATTTCTTTTGGGTATATTCTAGAATATCTTACTCTTAGCATATAATTACTGTTTTGGATTTTTTCTTACATTTAAAATTCTAAATTATGTTATAATTTTATTCTGCTTTTCGAGAATTACACTTGCTATGTTGTTTAATCTTATTTAATGTCTTTTAGTTTCCTATCTTTTTGTTTATTTGAGACAGGGTTTTGCTCTGTAGCCCAGACCAGTTTGGAACTTGTCAGTTCTCCTGCCTCAGACTTGCAGGTGTGTGCCACCTTTCCTAACTTCCTGTGGCTTTTATAGGTGACGCAGTCATATAGTTGTTGATTGTAGTTTACGTTAGTTCTGAGCTCCTGTTAGCTTGAAGTCCTCAGTTGCACCGCATGCTGGCCTTCCCTTTCTCCCCCTCCCTTCTCTTTGCTTTAGTCTGATTTACGGTTAACAGAAAGTGAGGACAAGCACTGAATGTCTATGTAACATTCATCTTTGGCCCTTGGAAAGACCTGCTCTCTAAAAGGGTCCTACATTTAAGTGTCTTCATTTTGCTAGCTCTCTTGCAATTGCTGAGCTGTAACTGATAAGTGTATAATAGATATCTTAATTTTGTATAACTGGGTTAATGATGTTTACTGTGCTTAGGCTGATTACAAATTTTAAGGATAGTATTGTTTGATATGCCTTATGTTAAAAGAAATATCATGCTTACTGGATTATTAACCCATCTTCTCTGAGATTCTATTTTGATTTCAAGTATATGTTTTTTTTTTTTTTAGAACAATTTTGATTTATAGATAAATTGCAAAGACAGTGTAGAGTTCCTGTTTGTTCTTGAACCAGGTTTCTCCTGTTATCTTAACAAGAAGGTATGCGTATAGCCATATGATACATTACTGATAAGTAAAGGCTATACTTTATCCGTTTCTGTTCTATGATACCATTTGAATTTTATGCTATGTGTAGTTGTCTTTTCTCCTTAGACTTTTTTTTAACTGGAATGGTTTCTGGATATTTCTTTATTTTCTGATACCTTGAAAGATCTTTCCCTAATATTTTTTAGTAAGGAATTTTTATTGAGTGTTTGATCTTTTAAAAAAATTGGTTATCATTTTATATGAAGGAATAAACATAAAAGTAAAAAAGTAGGGATCTGTTTATATACACATTAAATAGAACTATCTGCTGCTTAGATGCTTGTATTATCATGGACTTGAAGATGGAAAGATTTTTGTCTCATATTAAAAAGCAATAAAGCTTGGATAGAAATGAAAAATGAAATTTGCCACCATTCAAATTCCTGCAAACTCTCTATATTATGTAGAAATATGTGTTTAAGAATGATGAAAAATGAAATTTCTTTCAAAATTTTGAATATACACGTCTAAATTTTTTTAAGGACTAACCTTTTTCATTTTCAAGATCTTGAAATATAGGACTATATTTAATTCTAATGTACTGTCTTAGTTGGAGTTACTATTACTATGATAAAACGCCATAACCAAAAGCAAGTTGAGAAGGAAAGTGTTTATTTTTGTTTGGCTTACACTTCCATATCACTGTCATCAAAGTCAGAACAGGAACTCCGACAGGGCCAAAGCCTGGAGGCAGAAACTGATGCAGAGGCCATGGAGGGGTGCTGTTTTATTGGTTTGCCCATTATGGCTTGCTCAGACTGCTTTCTTATAGAACTCAGGACCACCAGCCCAGGGGTAGCACCACCCACAATGGGCTGGGCCCTCCTCCATCAGTAACGAGTTAAGAAAAATGCCCTATAGGTTTGCCCACAGCTTGATCTTATGGAGGCATTTTTCTCAGTTGAGGTTCCCTTAAAATGACTTCAGTTTGAATCAAGTTGACATAAAACTGTCCAGCATATGTACTAATATCTATTTCTCTTTCAACAACTGTTTACTGAATGTCTGTCTGCTGATGGGAATACAATAGTAAACAAAGGACAGCCTTTGTTCCCCATGTTGTGAAGAGGTAGACAGTAAATTAGTATTGATAGAGCTAAATAAAGGTTGATAAATAGGAAATGCCTACAGGGAGGGCAGATTGTAGTTTTATTAGGTAGAGTTGGTAGAGAAGATCTCATTGAGGGTTTATTAAAGACAGGAAAGAAGTGAGGGTATGAGTTACATAGATACCTGAGGGAAGAATATCATAGACAAGAACCAGTAAGTACAAAGACAAGGAGAAGGGAACATGCCTAGAATACTCTAGAAAGAGCAAGCCCAGTAGGTCTAGGCTAGACTGAGTGAGGGGGGAAATAGTAGGAGACAGCAAGAGAAATAACAAGGGACCATCTCAGATAGAGCCTTCTAGAATGTGGATTAGTATAAGACTTCTGTTTTCAATTTGTTTTTTATTTTGGTTGTTTTAAGGCAAAAGATTAATGTGACCTGACTTGTGCCAATAAGACAGTTTAGTATCTGAGAAGTTGAAAAGGGAGCAAAGACAGAAAGAGGAAAATGAGTCAGCAAGCTTTTATAGTAACCCAGGGTGGTACTGAAGGTGGTTTGGATTTTGAGTAGTAGCATTAGAGATGTTTTTTAAAAAATTAAAAATTTAATATAACCCTGTTGTACTTTCTGGAAACTTTTGTATTGATTAGATACAGGGTCAGTGAAGAGGAAAGGGTGACGTTAAAAACATTGAGCTAAATAATTGGAAAGGTGGAAAGATGGATCTGTCTTAACGAGATTGCGGAAACTGCAGGAGGGGTTCAGATGGGAAGTGAAGAGCAAGGTTTGATTTTGGATATGTTATTTTGAGATGCCAATTAGACATCTGACTAGAACTTTTAACCAAACAATTGACTGAGACATGGTGGTGCAGAGCACCAGCATTTGGGAGATAGAGGCAGGGGGATCGGGGTTTTAAGGTCATTCTTGGTTACATAGCAAGTTCAAGGCCATTTTGGGTTACACGATGCCCTGTTTGAGCTATCCAGAGATTGAGTGGATGGAGGATGGTGGAGAACACAATTTGAAATGAATCTGAAAAATAGGAATTTTGGATGCTAGAGATATAAGATTTAAATATAAGATTTAGATGGTATTAGCTGTGAGAGTGAAACTTGATGGTAAAGTACTTGTCTAGCATGTTTTAGTTCCTAAGTATGATCTTTACTAACACAGAAAAATCTGCTAACACCAAGAAAAAAACCTCGAGACTCCATGAGATTGCCACAGAAGTATAAAGAAAACGATAAGAGGACTAGACTAAGGGCTTTTGTCTTTTGATTGTATCTGATATTTACTTATTTTGAGATAAGGTCTCACACTGTAGCCCAGGCTGGTTTTGAACTCAGGATAATCCTCTCACTCATCCTTTGGAAATATAGGCTTACGCTGCCATGCCTGGCTTCTTTATATTATTTTATACGCCTAGGGGAGATGTAGTTGGCACTTGAAGAACAGATATGAAATAATTGTTTAGGTGAGAGAGAATATAGGTTTGAGAAATGTAGGAATGCCAGGATACCATCAAGGATATGTAAAATTAAATAATCATAAATTTCAGACTGTTCAATGTATGGATAAAGACATAGATATAGACAGTTGGTTTAATCAGGGCCGAGGTTTGGACTAATGAATTAGGTAAGCTAGTAAAAGGCTAAGGAGCTGAATTTGTAAGGGAATGCTTTTTTATTTATTTTTATGTGTATGATTGTTTTGTCTTGTATGTCTGTGAACCATGTGATTTCTTGGTCTTTGTGGAGGCCAGAAAAGGGCATTGGGTCCCTTGGGACTGGAGTTAACAGGTGATTGTGACCTGCCACGTGGTTCTGGAAATTAAACTTGATTCTCTGGAAGAGCAGCCAGTGGTCTTAACTGCTCAACCATCGCTCTAGCCCCCAATTTTTTTTTTTTTTTTTTGAGGGGATAGCGTTTTGGCTTTTAGCTAAGTCTCAGCTTCAGGATTGAGAGTCATGAGCGGAAATAAGGACATCAGGGTGATGTATAGTGAAAAGAAGGTGAGCCCAGAAGCTCCTTCTCACAAACCTGGACCACAGCTTATAGTTTTATGGCTTTTGTGTTTTACAGTTCTCCTTAGAATGGTTTTTTACACTTTTAGACAATTATTTTTGGGGAGGCAGATTTAGGCCTTTGTTTGTTTACTTGTTTTTTCTTTATAAGACTTTATTTTAAAATTGCCACATATATCTTAATATAGATAGTAGAAACATTTCTCTCTCCATGTGTTTTTCAGTATTCATTTCAAGCACCCTCAGTACCAGGAATCTTGTCTATATTGCATCACTGAGTTTAACCCCAGTGTCTTAGACTCTGTAGTATACTTTGTTAGCTCTATGTTTATGACTTTATGTATCATAGTTTATCATGTTTTTGCTTCCCAAAATACAGAATCTCTTTCATAGTGCTAATCACAGTATCGCGGTCTTAGAGATTACTTTTACTTTAGTATGTCGATTGACAAAAGTAAATGGGAACTTTTTTCTTTAGCCGGGCAGTGGTGGCGCACACCTATAATCCCAGCACTTGGGAGATTTCTGAGTTCAAGGCCAGCCTGGTTTACAGAGGGAGTTCCAGGACAGCCAGGGCTACACAGAGAAACCTGTCTTGAAAAACCAAAAAACCAAAAAAAAAAAAAAAAAAAAAAAAAAAGATAGAATTTCCAAATTTTGTTTAAATTTTCCAAAATAATAATCAAATGAGATACTGATCAATTACAAGGTGCAAGCTGTTCAGAGTTGACTTAAAAGCAAATCAGACTAGAAATAAAACATCAACATGAGAAAAAAGTAAATGTTAAGATAAAGAAATTTTATACAAAATGCATGCTTAATTTGAAGTGCCAATGGCAAACGAGGTAAGACAGTCTCCTAAAGTTAGTCTGAGGTTTTCAGTGTAGTGAGCAAACAAGTTGAGCTGATTTGTAATTTTTGTTTCAACTTTCTAAGGTTTGGGAATGTTGCTGTAGGTGTTGGGGGGCATGTGAGTTGAGTAATGGGGAGTTGGAAATTTTAAATGGGAATGCAGGAAGAAAATAGATCATTTTCATAGATCTTTATTAAGCCTATACTCTTTGCCAGTTACCTTATCATATCTTGAGGGAATAAGGTTGTAGTTCCTACTTAAACGCTCTTCGTTGAAAGGGGAATATATGCTATACACATATAAATAGTTGGTATACTTAGGATCACAGTACGAGGCAGAAACAAATCACAATAATTTTCTATGAGAACAGGTTTGAGAAAGTACTCTTCAGGTAAAGGGATCATTCCGAGGGCAGAGATAGAATGTAAAAACTTGGTGCCTTGAAGGACTGCAAATATGCTTCTTTTCTCTGAGTTTATATGTGCATCGATCTTGTTGATTTGGAAGACTTTGTTTGCTTAGTGTCCCCTATATCCTCTGCCTCCGTATCTTCCTCCTCTTCTGTGGGGGTTCCCTGATCCCTAAGGGGAGGTATTTGATGGGCAGATCCCATTTAGGGCTGAATGTTTCAAATCTCTCAGTTTCTGCATATTGTCTGGCTGTAGGTTTCTGTATTTGTTCCCATTTGCTATAGGAGGAAGCTTCTCTGATAATGGCTGATCAAGGTACTGGGTATAGCAGAACGTCATTAGGAGTCATTTTATTGCTGTGTTCTTTTAGTAGAACAGTAGTATTTGGTTTCTCCCTAGGTCCTTGGGCTGTCTAGTCTTAGATTCTTGGTCACCCAAGCAGTGTTGGATGTGGGTTTCATCTTGTGGAGTGGGCCTTAAGTCAAATCAGATATTGGTTGGTTACTCCCTTAAGCTTTGCCCCAGCATTGTACTACCATCTTGCAGGCAGGACACCATTGTAAATCAAGGGTTTGTAAGCTGGGTTGGTGTTTACATTTCTCCTTTGGTAGCATGTGTTGTCCTTTCCTGTACCAAAGGTGATAGCATGCAGGGGTGAAGGCTCTGTGTAGGCACCAGCTGGGGCTTTTCCACACTCATTGAGTTAGGTTGGCACTGTCTTTAGCAATAGGGCCTTGCCATTAGTTTGTAGAGAACAGCTTACAGTGTTGGCAACAGTCTGCGTAGTTTGGGGGGTTCCCATAGCACTCACTTGGCCAAGAGGCTTCCGGTACTGCAAGCTCCATTTAGTGACAGGAGAGGTCCAGTTGGGGCTTTGTTTCTTCCATTATTTGGCGATTCATTTAGATTGCCTTCATATATTTGTATATTTTAGGAAGCTGCTACTGTATTCTTTCTGTACTATTGCTCAAATGACCCTTCATTTTAGCTGTCTCTCCTCATATTCCCTCCCTTGTCCATCCTTCTTTTTCCTCCCCCACCCCACTTGATCCTCCTGTTCCAGGTCTCCCATCCACCTATAACTATTTCCTTTTCCTAGGAGGAATCTATCTGTTTCCCTTGTCCCTTACTCTATACCTAACCTCTGTGGTTCTGCAGATTATAACTTGGTTATCATTGACCCAACAGCTTTGTCTTTCTTGGGTTACCTCACTCAGGATAATTTTTTTTCTAGTTCTACCCATTTACCTGGGACTTTCATCATTTCTTTTTTTTAAAACAGCTGAGTAATATCACAAATTGTAAATGCAACACATTTTCTTTATCTATTCATCTGTTGAGGGGCATCTAGGTTGTTTCCAATTTCTGGCTATTATGAACAGAGGAGCAATGAACATGGTTGAACAAGTGTCTCTGGAAGGATGAGTATTTTGGTTATATGCCAAGAGCGGTACAGCTGGATCTTGAGGTAGATCGATTCCCATTGTCCTGAGGAACTTTGCCATACTGATTTTTATAATGGCTGTACAAGTTTGCAGTCTCACCAGTAATGGACAAGCCTTCTTCCTACTTCATACATATCCTTGCTTGCATGAGCTGTAGTTTGTTTTATTGCTCTTAGCCATTGTGATGGGTGTAAGATGAAATCTAAATCAAGAAAACTGTTTTTTTGAGCTTGGAGATTGGAAAGAACAGAGAACAAGGCTGAGATAAATAAATCTATTATTATATCATCTAGTATAAATATGAGAGGAGGTCACGCACTAAACAGTTGTGGCAACCTAAGGATAAAGAAGAGACTAGAGCATTGGCTCTCAACCTATGGGTTTCAACCCCTTTGGGGGGTGAATGACCCTTTTACAGGAGTCACATATTAGATATATTATGTATCAGATATTTACATTACAGTTCATCACAGTAGCAAAATTATAGTTATGAAGTAACAAAATAAAAATAATTTTAGGGTTGAGTTTACTACAACATGAGGAACTGTGTTAAAGGATCACAGCATTAGGAAGGTGAGAACCAGTAGATTAGAGAGAGAGAGAGAGAGAGAACTCAAGGGTAGATGGATGTAGTTTGATGGTGATTAAATTTGGAAAGTAGAGGCAGGAGGAGTCATCATTAAGCACCCAAATCATCTACCAAAACTCTTGAGAGGCATTATAAAAATAATGCCTGGTGGTCTAGTGCCTTAGACATGCTACCCTTCCATGTGAGAGCCTTCAAGCAGCTATGTGCTTGCACAGTCTCATCTCCAATGGCTAAGGAGATAATTCCGTGAATAGTCTATAGCTTCCATGAGCTGGGAGTGGATATTCAAGCCACTACTGAAAATGCCTAGGTCAGTTTCGAAAAATAAAAGTAAGTTATAGTTATTTTCATTATAGAATATTCATCTCAAGAATTAATAGAACGTTACAGATGCAGATTTTATTTTTTGCAGTTAGATTTTCACTAAAGAAACTCAGAAATAACATGTGAAATATTTAATATGTAAATTAGTTTTTGTATTTTGTTATTTTATTTAATTTGAGGGATTGCCTGCATGTTTATCTTGTACCATATGCATGCCTAATGCTTGAAGAGGTCTGAAGAGAGCACCAGATCCCCTGGAACTGGAGTTACAGACCATTGTGAGCATGGATGCTGGGAACCAAACCCAGGTCCTGTGGCAGAACCACCACTGCTCTAAACTGTTGTGGGAGAACCGTCTCTCCAGTCTCCCTAATATCTGTACTTTTAAAGAAATGTTTAAGATCTGAAGAGATGGCTTAGTTGTGAGAAGCACTTGTTCTTACAGAGGACCTGGGCTCTGTCCCCAGCACCTACATGGTGGCTCACAACCATTTGTAACTCCCGTTCCAGGGGATCTGATGAGGATATCAGGCATGCACATAGTGGGCCTACATACATCAAGGCAAAACACTTAAATATAAAATAAGTCATTTAAAAATATTTTTATTCTATATATATGAGATTTTTTTTTTCCCGTTTGATAAGTGTGCTACATGCCTTCCTGGTCACTGTGGAGTTGAGGTTACAGACAGTTGTAAGCTACCATATGGATGCTGGGAACTGAACTAACTTAAGTACTCTGCAAGGGCAGCAAATGTGTTCACTGCTAAGCTATCTTTCCATTCCCTGAAAAAAGTAATCACTGTGAAAACTAGATTGCTTAAAACTGCTTACATTAGTTTTTTAGTTTCCCTTTTTCTAGTGTTAGGGTTTGAATTCAGGGCTTTGCATGTTCTTGGCAGATGAACTTGAGGCTACTTAACTATAGCCTCGGCCCCTGATTTTTTATTTATTTATTTTTAATTTATTCTTTTTTACCCTGGGTCTCCCCATATAGCTTAGGCTACATATTGAGTAAGTGAAATAAGACATGCCATTGATTTAGAAAAGGTAGCATGCATATGAAGTAATAGAGCTAAAAGTTCAAATACAGTCTTCTTGTCATAAAATGTTTCATAATTACTTTTTTTTTAATGAAGATAATCAGTCCTTTTTAAATTTTTTAAAATTATTTATTTTTTTGATACTTTATTTACATTTCCAATGTTTCCCCCTTTCCAGGTCTCCTCTTTGGAAACCCCCATCTCCTCCCCCTCCCCCGCCTCTATGAGGGTATTCCACCTCCCACCCACCCTCCCACCCACTCCCTTATTCCCACCTTGACATTCGCCTTTACTGGGGCCTCTAACACCCCCCAGGCCCAAGGGCCTCTCCTACCCCTGATGGCCAACAAGGCCCTCCTCTGCCACATATATGGTCCGAGCCATGGGTCCCTCGATGTGTATTCTTGGGTTGGTGGTCCAGCCTCCAGGAGTCCGGGGGTGGGGGGGGCTGTCGGGCCAGTTGACACTGTTGCTCCCTCCATGGGACTGCAAATTCCCTCAGCTCCTTCAGTCCCTTCTCAAACTCCTCCATCTGGGACCTCACGCTCAGTCCAGTGGTTACTGTAAAGTGAGACTTGGGTATTCCAAACTTTTGGGCTAATATCCA
>CM052701.1:94450335-94497842 GCA_028551405.1 Uromys caudimaculatus
CTCTGGTGGAGGTTTTCGAGTCACTTAAGTATACGATCATATCATCTGCAAAGAGTGATATTTTGATTTCTTCCTTTCCAATTTGTATCCCTTTGACCTCCTTTTGTTTTCTAATTGCTCTAGCTAGAACTTCAATTACTATATTGAATAGATAGGGAGAGAGAGGGCAGCTTTGTCTAGTCCCTGATTTTAGTGGGAATGCTTCAAGTTTCTCTCCATTTAGTTTGAGGTTGTTTACTGGTTTGCTGTATATTGCTTTTACTATGTTTAGGTATGGTCCTTGAATTCCTGATCTTTCCAGGACTTTTATCATGAAGGGATGTTGAATTTTGTCAAATGCTTTTTCAGCATCTAATGAAATGACCATGTGGTTTTTTCTTTGAGTTTGTTTATGTAGTGGATTACATTGATGGATTTCCGGGTATTGAACCATCCCTGCATCCCTGGGATGAAGCCTACTTGATAGTGGTGAATGATTGTTTTCATAATTACTTTTAAACGTTCTTTTCTTTTGTTTATTCTAACATAGTAGTTTGATTCTGTTGGTCTAAAGTTTGAATTTAAAACCAGTAGATAGGCATATGCTCACACTTGGCTGAATTTTGTTGACTGATTATTAATGAAAATATTAAGTCATCCTTCTGTCAGGAATTTACTCTAGGGGCTGGAGAGATGGCTCAGTGGTTAAGAGCACTGACTGCTCTTCTGGAGGTCCTGAGTTCAATTCCCAGCAACCGCATGGTGACTCACAGCCATCTGTAATAGGATCCGATGCCCTCTTCTGGTGTGTCTGAAGATAGCTACAGTGTATTCATATAAATAAAATAAATAAAAGAAAAAAAAAGAAAAGAAAAAGAAAGGATTTACTCTAAGGCTAAGGATGTAGCTCAGTTGGTACAGTGTTTGCCTAGTATATGAGAAGTTCTAGCCCTGATGCTGCATGCCTCTAATTCCACTACCTAGGAGGTGGAGGACAGGAAGATCAGAAGTTCCAGGTCATTCTCAGTTACATAGGGAGCTTGAAGCCAGCCTGTGCTTTATGCACCCTGTCTAAACAAACAAAAATTTAAAACTTTCAGGTAGAATCCACATCCAAAGTGCTTCATGCACTTTTACTGTTTAGGCCAATCAACATATAATTTCTTTAGGTTTATCCCAGTCATTTAGGCTCGTGACAAATTAATATGATATGCAGAATTAGAAAGTTACAACGGGTTTCTTTATATGATATCTAACACTAAGGTGTAAAAGGGAATGTTAGAATTTCATTTATATCATCTAGTAGGGATCTCGAAATATTCAGTGTAGCCAGTTAGTAAATGGCTCTGAGAGCCACATGGTCCTTTTTGCAACTTTGCAAGTGTTTGAAAGCATCTATTGACTATATGTGAGAGAGGAGAAAGGGGAGGGAGGGGTAAAGGGGAGGAAGGGTTTGGGTAGAACAGCAGGCTGTTATCTAAAAACCCTACAAAACCAGGAAGCAACTTAAATTTAGCACATTTGACTAGTCTACTACAGAGAATTTTGTAATTTTTAAAACTGAAAGCTTATGTTCAAGTATGACAAAACATTATATATTCAAAATGGAAGTTTTCCTTCTCTGAATGTGTTAGTACAAATAAGTGTGGCAAAAAGATAACCATAGTAAGAGGAAATAGCAAAATAGTGAAGTCAAGTTTTTAAAGCATTTTTATGACTACTTGCATTATTTTATTATTCCAGGATATATATGATATATTCCCTTATTAAAATTACTATTTTTAGTCTTGAAAGGAAATCTGCTGTTGGCCGAAGTTTCACTAATTCTGATGTTTCCTTTTTTTTTGTATCGTAGGAAGGCTTATTATAAAAAAGACACATAACTGGGTGGCAATTTTATTATATTGAATTTATTTTTAAAATGTCAGTAGATAGACAAATCAAATTTTGTTGTATAAATGTACAGTTGAATTATGCATTCATAAAAAGAGTCCTCTACTTTTGGTGTTATATGGGGTTCCATCATAAGTGGTTAAATGCTGTGTCTTTTGGTGCCACAAAATTTTAGCCAACATCATTTATGGTTGTGGCTAATGTGGTATATTGGACATTAAGTCTAAAATATGTTTATTATTCTCAGAGATTCGTCAGCGAACTGCAGCTCAAAGAAACCTTTCCCCAGCACCAGCAAGCTCTAATCAGGGTCCTCCTCCACAAGTTCCAGTATCTCCTGGGCCAGCAAAGGACGCTTCAGCTCCTGGGGGACCGCCAGAAAGGACTGTCACTCCAGCATTACCCAGGCGCCTTGGATCCCCTGCTACTTCAGTTCCTGGAATGGGTAAACAGAACACTTAATGTTATTTACAGTTTATATTGTTTTCTCTGGTTACCAATAAAATGGGCCATTTTTAGACCGTATGGAAATGGCATTTCATTTGGAACTAGCAGAGCAGTTATCTGATTAAGCAGGAGTTCCATATTCAATTAGCTATAACTCTTTACAGCTGGCACCTTGTGATACCAAAACCTATTTCTTGAGCTCATTTAACTGTTATGGCTTCTTTGTTTAAATGGCAATAAAACTTTGTAGCATTCCGTAGTCTACAGTGTAGCATTATCTTTTTATATTCAGTTCTTTGAATGGCTCTAGATTTATGTAGGGCAGGGATAGAGAGGAACGCTTTAGAAAGTACTTATATTCCTTGCTAATTCCTCATATAGACAGTAAAACATGACAGTTACCATAACGTGAGAAAAAATATTCAAGCATTGTAGTGCCTGATACTACTTTTGTAAATAGGAGCTAATAGATTCTTTTCCTTCTAAGTCATGGAACTGTAGTATTCTCTGATAGGTTCCTTTAAGTTCTATCTATGTGATAGATCTGTAGATTTTATTCAGGGGTCTGACATACTTTGTATTTTTTTTTTTTTAATGTGTGATTAGGGGACATGGAAATCCACTCACTGCCTTAGCAGGTGACATTATTTTATGTATATTTTCATGTCAGGTTATTAAATAAGAGTAAGCTATATTTATGATATTTAATTCTAATTCTTGTATTTCATGACTAGTTATTATTATAACTAGAGTTTATAATGATTTCAGACTAGATACTACTTTAATCAGGTAGGTAATTAAAGGATTTATGTAAATTTAAAAAACCTAGAGTTACTTATGGTAGATTTTTGCTTGTGTTCCTTTAAAAACTCAACCGAGATTATAGAAGACTAGGAAACTATTGATTTACAAATTAAAATTACTGACTACAAACGAAGTGCATAAAAATTTTATAGCATTTAAGATGATTTTAATAATGCCTCAAAATTTTATGTGTAATGATAAAAATAGTCATATATTTTGTGAAATTGAGAAAGCTAAATGGATAAAAAATAATTAATTTGAGATGCCCGTAACTTGTAAATTCAAGTTTTGGTTATTTAATGTAAGAACTTTGGGTAAAAGTCTTTAACTCATGTGCAACCTAACTACTTACATGGTTGTAAGGACTATATGTTATATAGGGCTGTACAAGCACCTGAAGCTTAAATTTCATGTGTACATAAAATAAAGCATGTTTTGCCAAAGTTTTTAATTAGCTTCTGTGGAAATATTATTTATATTGTACATTGCCAAAAAATGTGAAGGAGTTAAATAATTTATCATGGAGAGATTAATAATTATTTTTTTATTTTAACATATTTGTAAGAGAATCAATTTAGGGGCTGGAGAGAGGGCTCAGTAGTTAAGAGCACTGACTGCTCTTCTGGAGGTACTGAGTTCAATTCCCAGCAACCACATGGTGGCTCACAACCATCTGTAATGGGATCTGATGCCCTCTTCTGGTGTGTCACAAGACAGCTACAGTGTACTCATATAAATAAAATAAAATTAAAATTAAATAAATAAATCTTTGGGCCGGAGCGAGAAGGAGAAAAAAAAAAACTTCAAAAAAAAAAAAAAAGAAAGAAAAAAAGAGAATCAATTTAATTTATATTATCACAATGCTCCCATATGCTTGAAAATTAATAACCAGCAGGTACTTGATAATTTGCCAAACTGTGTAAAAATGCCCAGCATTCCTACAATAATTGCTTTTGATGTTTATTTACAGTTGCCTATGTTGCATGAGTATTAAGATACACTATTTTCAAAGTTACCAGGTTATTTAACCAAGGTATTACCAAGTTGCAGAAAGCTTAAGATACTTTAGTAAAGTCATTTATGTGCCCAGATTTCTTTGTGGACATGTAAATATGTAAAAAAGTAAAATATTCCAGCAAGTTAAGTTGATGTAAATGCTTTGAAATCTACTCGGGGCCTGTAGCTCAGTGGTGGGATGTCTGCCTGAGTGCTCTGTTAGCTGGACATTTTTTTTTATATTTTTAATTTATTTACTTTTTATTTAGCTAAGCATTTTCTAATTTCTGTTTTGATTTGATTTGCATAATGAGTTATTTAGATATAACTTAATCCTAAATGTTTAGTTGAGTTTTAAGCTGTTTTCTGTTGCTGATTCTTCTGTAGTCAAGAAATGTACTGTGTGCTGTTTGGAACTCATTAAATGTATTGAGACCTGTTTTATGACCCATTATGTCATGTCTTTGTAACTGCTTTCTGTCTGCTTGAATAAACATGTATTTATTCCTCTTGGGCAGAGCAGGTCCATTAGGTAAAGCTGGTAGTAGTGAGTGTTCAAGTTTTCCCTTTTTCCTAATTTTATGCAGATCAAATCACTGATAGAAAAATGTTAAAACCGTCAACTATAATTTTATATTTGTCTTTTTCTTAAATTTATTAAATTTTCTTAAATTTTTGTTAGTTTTGTTTTACGTGTTGGAAGCTTTGTTATGATGCACTTAAGTGTTTGGTATGATGTTCTTCAATGAAAAACTGTCACACTCATGCCCTTATGCCTGGGTGTGCATGGGCGTGTGCATGTGCGTGGAGGTTAGAGGGCAGCTTGGGGTGTTAGGCTCTCTCCACCTGCGGGTCCCGGAGATTGACCTGGGACGCCAGGCTCACTGGTAAGCACCTCTGTCCACTGAGCCGTCTTGCTGGTCCCTTGTTCTTGATAAGTTGATGCCTTTGTCATTGTGAACTTTATAATCATTCAAGGTTTCTTATACTTAGTGTTAGCATATTTATATATTTTCTATAATTTTTTACTTAAATTTATTTATTTTCTCTGTTTTTATTTAAAAAGTTATACAGAGCATATAATGACCAGTTGCTCTTTTTATTCAGTCAGACAGACTGTTTCATCATAGGATTGTTTGGAATTTGATGCAGTGATTATGTGTGGGATTGAGTTTAAATGTTCCATATGAAGTAGGCTCATTTGTCCTATGTGTGTGCTCCCCTGTTCCTCATTTTCTCTATCCCTTTGAACTGACTTTTTTTATGACTACATGTAACTTTTCTTTTACTGCCATATTGTTGCTAACACTTTTATTTTGGCCTGTGATTTTAGTGGTTGTGGTGAGGTTTAATAAATATCTGCAGTCACAGTTGTTCAAGTGATATGATGCCATCTCACATACAGTTTTGAAGATCTGACAATAATATATACTTACATTTTCCCCTCTTGGCCTTTATGTTCTTTATTTAGTATTTTTTTTTTAAAGTTTGTTGAACTTTCAGATATTATTGGGGATAATACTTTTATATTTTTTCACTTTTTACAGTTAGATAGTCTGCTACTTTTCATTTCCTTTTTGCTTTTATTTTTACATTTTATTTTTATACGTTTTATAAATCTCCCTATTATTTTTTTTTTAATCAGTTATACAGTCTCACTATGTAAATTTGACTGGCTTGAAACTGGTTATGTAAGAGTTAAACATGCTTCTGCCTCCCAAGTGCTGGGATCAAAAGTGTTCACCACCAAGCTCTGCCTTATATGCTTGAACCCTGCTCCCATGGAGGACAGAAGGAAGGCATTAGATCCTCTGAGCCTGGAGTTACGGATGGTTGTGGGCCTTCCTGTCAGACCTTGTAATCAAATGCAGTGCCTCTGCAGGAACTACCAATGCTGACACTAAGCTCTGCTGAAGCCCAGATCCTTTATATTTTTAATCTACTGTCACTTTCTTTGGCCTCAAGGACTTTTAAAAATCATTCTCATAATGTAGTTTGACCAATGATAAATTTTTGTGTTTTGAACATCTGGGAAAAGACCTCATTTTGCATTGCCTTCATTTAAAAAAGATATTTATGCTGGATATATATTCTAGTCTGACAGCTTTCATTTTTAAAATGTTAAAGATAAGTTTCATTTTAACTTGCACCTGATGAAAGTCAGCTGTCATTCTTATTTCCTTTCCTCTATAATGTACCCTTTGGCCTTCTTTTAAGCAGTTTGTTCATTTTGGGAGGTTGGGGTGCAAAATTATATGTCTTGTGTTTGGGATTTGTTAAGATTCTTTGATATGTAGTTTTAAAACTTTGAAATTTGGAAAATATGTATTTCTTAATTAAGTACATATTTTTCTTTAGAGAACTGCTTATTTGACTATTTGATATTGTTCTACAACTTACTGATCTTCTCTGCCTCCATTATTTTTGGTCTTATTTTATTTTGTATGGTTTCTATTGCTATGTCTTCAAGTACACTAATATCTTTTTTTTTTTAAAAATGTCTAAAAGCTTGTTTATCCCATCTGTTGATTTTTTTAACCCTACATATTGTAGACTTCATGTTTGAAGTTTAGTTTTGATATTTTAGTTTTTTCTCCATGTCTTTACTTAACATACCTAGTCTTTCCACTAGATTCTCAAACATGTGAAGATATAGTGTTTTAGTACTTTTGCCTGCCAATTCAGTCATATCTGAAACAATTTTTATTTTTTCTTATTATATATTGTATTTTTGTTTGTTGGTTTACATGGCTAGTATGTTTCTTCCTCCTCCTCTTCTTCTTCCTCCTCTTCCTCCTCTTCTTCCTCCTCTTCTTCTTCCTCCTCTTCTTCTTCTTCTTTGAGCTTTTCTTCTTTAACTCTTGGAAATAGACAGTCATTCTGTGAATATTGTTGCCTTTAATTTCTTTGAAAGAAAATTTTCTATTCTCAGAT
The DNA here is from genome assembly GCA_028551405.1 of Uromys caudimaculatus. Classification (NCBI taxonomy): domain Eukaryota; kingdom Metazoa; phylum Chordata; class Mammalia; order Rodentia; family Muridae; genus Uromys; species Uromys caudimaculatus. The sequence continues at coordinate 94,457,389 of CM052701.1, forward strand.
AGTTTCCTCAGATACATGGGCTGGTCTGTAATCTGCTGAGCATTTTGATAGTCCCTCTGGAGGTGTTTTTTTCTTTCTTTTCTTTTTTCCTTCAAGTCGACCCTCTTCTTTGACACTGTCATGTGAATTCGAGCTGCAATGGTTTCCCCAGAATTCGAGTGCTGTCTTCTCAACTCTGGGAGACAGCTACAGCTTCTCTGGGTTTGGCCTCCTACCTCTGCTTACAAATTGTAAGAAAAGGCTGGGGGCAGTAATTGGGATGTAAAATGAATAAATGTGAAATTAATGGAGAAAAAAACAGAAAAAAAAAAACAACCCAAAAAAGAAAAGACAGGGACAGTTGCAAGGGCTTGTCTTGGTTTTTAGTTTGTAAGTGAAATTTAACCCATATTGCTTGACACACATGTTGTTAATTCTTCATACATTTCATATATTTCTCACAGTCTTTTGGGAAGATAAACCTGATCTGTCACTCTGAGTCCAAAGTGGAAGTCTTCAAATTAGTATCATAGGCTTTTAGGAGTAGGCTATTTAAAAATTTAGTTAGTACAGAACCCAACATAGTTTCCTATCCTAATGAATCATGTTGGTGGTTTGATGTAGTACATATGTAGTAGATTTTAATAGTATGGTAGTTTTAATGAATATTTAATGTTATACAGAGATTTATAAGAGTATTTTGTTGCTTTGTTAAAATCTTTTAAATGTTCTAACATACTTAGACTGCTTTGGAAGTTAAATTAAATCTTGTGTATCTTATACATACAAATTTCAAGTGTTTTTACTTATTTGCTAGGCCTTCATCCTCCAGGTCCACCTTTAGCAAGACCCATTCTCCCCCGAGAACGAGGTGCTCTGGATAGAATTGTTGAATATTTAGTTGGTGATGGTCCACAGAACAGGTAATGTTTGCTATGCTAGTAGTTAAAGGAACATGAAAACATTGACCAGTGTATGTTATGTTTGGCTTGTATTTGTAAACTAAAAAGTTCTGCTCTCATATTAGAGAAATTGAATTATTTTGTTCAAACTATATATGAATCACTGTTGTTGGTAGTGATGGAAATTCTTCCAATAGTAATGAAAACAATTTGCATTATTTAGCTCTTACTATTCAATTTCAAATGTTTCTCAGTTTATTACTTGGTCCTTACTATAATTCTAGGACAGTAGTTATGAGTGTGCAGAGCATTTGTCATTATGTAGACTTGAGAAAATTCATGAGAACATGTTTGACAGATTCACTAGCTGGTATCAGTTTCATAAAGGGACTATAGTTTAATATTTATATAAGTTGTATATTATTCAAAACAGAATGAATGATTCTATTAAGCCAAGAATCTCTTGCATTCTGATTAGAGAACAGAAAATGAGAACAATAGTTAAGTGTTACTGATAAGTGAGAAATGCACAAGAACATATAGTATAAACATTTACTATTGGCCCCAATTATATAGAATTAAATGTATTTTCTGCCAGATTCTTTAGGGCTTTTAAAATTTTTTTTTTATAACATTTGTTATAAATCTCTAAGAAGGCCCATTATTTCCAGTCTTATCTGATCACAACTTTGGAAGTCATTATCCTCAGGAATCATTGAGAAAACTGTTGCTGAACTTAAAAAAATTAAAAAAAAAAATTTTATATTGTGCGTATGTGAATGCAGGTGCACACAGAAGCCAGAGGCATGAATCCACTGGAGCTGTAGTTACAGGTGGTTGTGAGATGCTTGATGTGGGTGCTGGTACTCAAACTCAAGTCCTCTGGAAGAGCAGTATATGCTGTGATCTTAACTGCTGAGCCATTTCTCAAGCCCTCGGCTACTAAACTTGTTTCAGTGAACTTATGATATATTCAGCTATTCTTTAGTTTATATTTAATATCATGAGTAAACAGTATACAGATGTCTGTATGTATACACGCATACATATATACACATCTCTGTCTGTGTGTGTGTGTACTTTTAAATGCTTTATGCCCTGTGTTTATTTTATTTTTAAGTATTTATTTATTAGGTGCTGGGTAAAGAACTCAGGATCTTGCACATGCTAAGCAAGCACCCTATCATTAAGCTATACTCCCAACTCTTAAACTGCCTTTCATACTGGTTGTTAATGATTTGGTAATGTTCATTAATTATGGCACAGCTGAGTGGCCTCTCTGGTGAGCCTTATCTGTATACAAACTGGTGTCTTATTTTCCTTTGTGGTATAGGTATGCCCTCATATGTCAGCAGTGTTTTTCTCACAATGGCATGGCTTTGAAGGAAGAATTTGAATATATTGGTAAGGACTTATGGATAGTTAGGTTTAAACATTTTACTCTGAAATATATCATTCATGTCCATCCTATGTAATGTCACTTTATTTTAGGTACTGCCTGTACTTATTGGCCAGGTACAATGTCTCCTTATTTAATACTAAAAACAAAGCAGAAAAGATAACTCAGGTTCTTTCTTATAATGTACATCCTCTAGGCCAGCTATTCTCAGATGTTCTACTATCTACAAGGAGTCTGAATTAATTATTGGGGGTGGGATCTAAGCATTAGCGTTTACAGTTAAGGTCATCAATTATTTTCACATGCAGCTGTTATTAAATGCTCACATGATAAATTATGCTTCATAAATTTAACATACTACATCTTCTTGGACAAGATTCTGGATTTCAAAATATATAATTATTTTATTGACTAGAAATGCAAGTTCAGTCAATTACTTAAATAATTATTATTTATATAATTTTGCTGTTATACTGCTATTTAACTTTTTATACCTTTTCTACTTTAAAATTAATACTTACATTCTTATAGTAATTATGTAATGTGCTTTAAAATTAATGTTGACTTGAACACCTATTATCTAATAAGGTAACAAATTCATGTTAAACATTTATAACTTGAGTCTGGCTATTTATAAAAGTAATTCTGTGAGTTGTCTAATAAATTTTTGAAATTCGGTTGATTGTTTTTTTTCTCTTTAAAAAAAATTCTGTGCAGCTTTTCGATGTGCCTACTGTTTTTTCTTGAATCCTGCAAGAAAAACGAGACCGCAAGCTCCACGGCTTCCGGAGTTTAGTTTTGAGAAGAGGCAGGCCGTGGAAGGCTCAAGTTCAACTGCTCCCATGTTACTGGAAAGTATGAAAGCTCTCTCACCAGAAGGCCAGCTCACTGAAGGTATGAATATGTTAACTAAAGTGTTCTGGTAATGTGTGTAGCCTAATAATATAAGCACAATATTTATTAAAGGTGACAATAAATTGATTTATCAGATTCTTAAGCATGCACATGTTAGCTATTGCTATGATGGCTTCTTCTATGATTGCTATGGTGTGTTTCAGTTTTCAAGTGCAGATCATGTTATGATCAGCAGCATTTAGCACCAGTTGGTTAGGCATTGCCACTGGAATGAACTCTTGTAAAGTTTGAGAGACTTGGCTAGTAATGCTTTTCTGGAATCATTTTGATGTATCTAACTCAAGCATTTTGAAACAACTGTTGTAAGGACAGAATATTTAGAATATGTGTGGGTGGAATGTGTGTGTGTCTACCATTCAAATTGGGAGAAATGACCAGGGAGCAGGAAACTTAGGAGTTGGAAAGTCATCTTTGCATGTTTGGAAACTTGGTTAATAATACTGTGTTTCATTTGGACAGTTTATTATTAGAGGCCCATGAGTTTAACATTGCCTGTGATAAAGGAGTCACTTTGCTGTATAGAAGTAAGATTTATCAAACTTGTATTTTAAAATTCATCTTGCAACTATATCTTAGGAATTCTTAAGGAAGTTTCATGAAAAACTGGACAAGGTGAAGTAGAAAACTGCCAACTATTTATTACTAGTATTTACTCAATTTTTTTTGTTACTCAGTTCTAAATTGTGAAGATGGCTAAAATTATGAAATAGACCATAATATTTTGGTGTTATGCCTAGTGTATAAAAACATACTGGAAATTGGCAAATTTAATAGCAATTATCATTTAGAGGTGTTTGATTTATTTTCATAAAAGCATTTAAATTTCTTAAGCTGGATTATGTAAAACAATGAATATTTTAGATATCACAAGGTTAGTATGAGATTCAAGGTTGTTTTTTTTTTTAACTTTGAAGAATGAACCTGAAATATGTGTGGAATTGGGCTTGGCTTTTGGCTTACTAACAAGTATCAATGTGAACATGAATACAGACAGCTATGACTGAGCCTGTGTCCTTCCAACGCTGAGTGAATGCATCTTCATCTGGAAGTCTGCAGCATCAACTCCAAACACAGTGTCAACCTTTTTCTTTTGCTTAAGTCATGCTCTGAGCTGCATGCTGACACATGCAAACCATCTGCCTTGGCATTGCGGCCTCTTGGAATTGAGAATAAAGGATTTTATACTGAAGATGCCTAAAGGAAAAATTGAAGTCTGTTCCATGAGTAACCTTGCTTATGAAAGCTAAAGTTAATGCTTGAAAACCAATAGTATTTTTGGTTTGATTTTTTTTTTTTTTTCCAGAGAGGAAAAAAAGCCAACAAAATATAAATCTTGATAATGGGTCCTATTTTTTATTTCTTCTACTAAGGTCAAGATGGATAGTTAGCAAACAACATACAGCTATACCTTTCCTTCTCATCTAATCTAGGAGGAACAATACCTCAGATGTCTCATTTTCTATCTGAAATCTCCGGAATGAAGTCTAACTGGCTCAAAGTGAATCCCAGTAAGGTAATGTTAATAGGTGAAGACCAAACTTGAAGCAGGGTCTGATGACTCCATAGTACTAAAAGCTGAAGCAGTAATTCTGTTTCATTAAAGACGTTTTTAAAGTAGTAATTTTTTCGTACTTCTCTTTGGATTCATCAGAGTGGCTGGCCATCTTTTTTCTTTTTGGTTCTTCAGAAGACAGAAACTTTTCTCCAAGACTCCTGTTGTTGCACTACGCTACAGTATCAGTCTGCAGCTGGGCCCTAGAGTAAACCATGCCAAGTACTTCTGATGAACAAAGGGGGCTGCATTTATTTAAACACTCGTGCGCCATGTGGTTAAATCGAGCTAGTGAATAGGACGGTGTGTGTTCAGTCATCTATTTTGTGCTAATAGCCAATGTAGCTGGGAGATTAACATTCTGATTTCTAAGTTCATCAATGTTGTAGAAAATTGAGAACTGGACAGATAATTTTGTTTTCTTTTTGTATCTTTAAACATATTGAAATAGCTTCTTGATAGCAGAAACTGTACAGATTATGTTATTGGATTTACAAATAACTCTGAAAAGATAACTTCCTTCTGAAGTTTTCTTTCAACAGATATCAGCAAGCATTTATATAAACGATCTAGAGCTAAGACTTTCTCCTCCCAGTCTATGCCATCTGTCTTTGCAGTTAAGTTTGATCTGGATTCTGATAGTAGAAGAATTTGCATTTAGGATAAGGTTTTTAAAATTTCTGAATCACATTTTAGAACAGCATATGGAATCTTGGCAAATTTTTACCAGAGACTTAGAAGAAACTACTGTTAATCCTTGGATTTTTTTTTTAAATTCTAGAATTATGTATCCAGATACTTTGATAACAGATAACAAAAACACAAGAAACTAGGGAAATTAATTGCTTTATTTTTAAAACTGTATTAGGTATGGCATACCGAAAGGATTTGCTTTTAAATTCTTTATTTCCTTTTATGATTAAATGATAATGTATAATACATAATACATAAATACATAAAAATTAACTCTGCTAACTGGCATTAAAATGGTTGATTTTTTTTTCCTCCCCGTCAAAACTGGAGTCAGAAAGATGACTCAATGAGTAAAAGTACTTGATAGCCATGAAAGTCTGATAACCTGAGTTTGAACCCCTTGAGTCCACAGAAAGGCAGAAAGAGAGGCTCCACAGTGTTGGCCTCTGGCTTTTACAGGCATGCTGTGGCACGTGCACCACCCCAACACTATTAATAGTGATGGTAAAGAAAATGCTTTCCTAAATACTATGCTATTCAAATGATAGCATTCTATTCATAGATGTAATCAGAGCAACAAGGTCTACATTCTTGAATAAGTTTAGTGATTCTTTTTTTCTTTTTTTTTTTTGCTACTATGTTTGAAAAAATATTGTTTCCACTTCTCAGTTAGTTGTGTTTGTTTAGAGCTCATGTGATTGCTTTAGTTAAAAATAGCTTGTGTTCACACGATAATATGAAAATTCATGGCTTCTATTCAATATTGGCAAAAATTGTTAAGTAAGCTTTATATAACATTTGTCTGGTGTCTTAGTTAGGGTTTCTATTCCTGCACAAACATCATGACCAAGATACAAGTTGGAGAGGAAAGAGTTTATTCAGCTTACACTTCCATGCTGCTGTTCATCACCAAAGGAAGTCAGGACTGGAACTCAAGCAGGTCAAGGAGCAGGAGCTGATGCAGAGGCCATGGAGGGATGTCACTTACTGGCTTGCTTGCTTCTCCTTCCTGGCTTGCTCAGCCTGCTTATAGAGCCCAAGACTACCAGCCCACAGATGGTGCCACTTACTAGGGACCCTCCCCCCCTTGATTCTTAATTGAGAAAATGCCTTACACCTGGATCTCATGGAGGCATTTTCTCAACTGAAACTCCTTTCTCTGTGATAACTCCAGCTTGTGTCAAGTAGACACACAAAACCAGCCAGCACATCTTGTAATCTGATATCTATTTTTTCTTATATGCAAAGTACTGTTACTATTAGGTTATATTGAATGGTTAAGAATTCTATTTTCAGTATTTCTCTTATGCTCTAGGAAATTGTACTATTTGATAATAAAACTTTCATTGGCTCCTGTGTATATATCAATTTCCTCACCAAAGCTTCAATCTTTATGTTGTACTTTCTGAATAGTATATTGTTGTAGTTTGTTTTAGATAGATAATAATTTTACCTTTTGACTCATTTTTTAAACATTTTCGGATAATGGTTTAGTTTAGGTCATTCATTGCTTTGCAATGAAACTTTTTTTTTTTTAAAATTTATTCTTCTCTCATATAATACATCATGACCACAGCCTCCTGGTCCCTCAGCACCTCACTTCTCCCCACACCCAGTGCTCTTCCTCTGATTCCATTTAGAAAAGAGCAAGCCTCACAATGATAGTGATTGAACACAGCCTAGCAAGTTGTAGTAAGACTAGGCATATACCCTCATATCCAGACTGGAGGAGGCAACCCAGTAGGAGGAAAAAGTTCTCATGAACAGGCAAAAGAGTCGGAAACACCCTCCCTCTCACTATTAGGAGTCCAACAAAGCCCCCAAGCTAAACAACTACAGTATGTAAGCAGAGGGCCTTGCACACAGACATATGCAAGCTCTGTGGTTACTGCTTCAGGCTGTGTGAACTCCTGTGTGCCTTGTTTAGTTGATTCTGTGGGCCATGTTCTGGTATCCTTGACCCCTCTAGCGTTTACAGTCCTTCCTCCCCATCTTCTGTAGGGTTCCCCCAAGCCCTGCCTAAGACTTGGCTGTGAGTCTCTGTATCTGTTCCCATCAGATGCCAGAGGAAGCCTCTCTGATAACAATTGGGCTAGATACATTCTATGAGTATAACAGAATATTATTAGGAATCATTTCATTGACATTTAACGAAACTCTTTGTTTAATTGAATTGTTAACCAATGATAAATAGCTAAATAGTACTTTGTGTTTTTAATTTTAGTATACATGCACGCGCGCGCACACACACACACACACACTAATATATATTTAAAAACTGGTTATCATTTAGTGGAATTATTAACTGAGTCATTGTTATGAATTGAGGTGGAATTCATGCCTTCGTTCCTTAAATATATTGACAAATCTTATAAAAATGCCATCTTTACAACCTATGAACTTAAAGTCTGAAATTGTAATTTTTTAAAGAGCTAGGATAAAAATCTAAAGGTAAGGTAAAGATCTTATATATTTTTGCATGTGTGTTTATAGGTGAAGCAATAATATTTATTATAGTTACATTCAGTTTTGAGTTTAAATTGTCTAGCTGAGCTGAGGCTTAGCCTGAATAGTCAGTTACCAATTGCTATTATTTGGTGGAAAAACACTGTTCTCTTAGTAATATTGGAGTGGAGGTTAGTGGATAGGAGTGGGTAATGAAACAGAGTGTATTTTTGTTTTATCATGTTACGGTACGCCGTTTGTTGTTTGTTTTGTATTATAGAAGCTAAACCTGATTTGAATTATTTATCTTGAATATATAATTAGGTCATTGAGGTTACTATTTTGAGTCTCAGTGTTTTGGTATCTTCTGGTCGAATACTAACATGTATATTTTGTATTTCCAAAACTATTTTAAATTGCAGCGTCATTTCAAACAAACAACAAATTCCCCATTTTTTTTTTTTTGCTAGACTAGGCACAAATGATGTTCCCATAGAAATAAATATTTTGGGATAGTACATAGTTAATACATGGTCTTGTTATAATGCTCTAATGTTTAGATGTGAAATTGTTACAGATCTGTTAATAATATGTACCTGATCATTTAGAACTTGTTTGTATGGTTTCCTGTAAGCATCAAATCCTATGATTGTATTATAGGCATGTCACGTGCCAGGCTCTGTGTGTGTGTGTATGTATGTGTGTGTTTGATTCCCATCAAGATTGTTTTTCTACAGATCAACCCAAGGGAAGAAAAGTTCTTATAAATAAATAGGCACATCAGTTATTTTCAAGTCCTAGTCATCGTTTCACCAAGTAATTGTTTTTGACTTGGTAAAATTTTGAAGATAATAAAGTTTAATATAATAAACTTTGAACCTGGACCCCCTTTGCTATTGTTTTATTGTCTTACAGTTTGGCCAGTGGTTTGTGCCTATGTTCACTTAAACTTGGTGTTTGTGAGTTGTGTCCTATGTTATTAGGTTTTGTTTTTATTTTCCATTTTATATGACTTAATAGGTTGGTTTCAGAAGGCTTACTAAGTAAATTGCAAAGTTCTTGCTAAGTAAGTATTGCTTTATGGCCAGAAGAGTTGTGGAAAACCATGACTCTTAAAATTCTGTGAGTAAGTTCTGTGGGCCTTGTATTACAAATGGTTGGCAGTTCCTACATTTCCTGCAGAAGAACTTGTTGACTTTTATAGCAGAAATGGTTTGTATATATTCACAATTTCGTTTGTCCTTTCTGCCTTTCCATTTAGCAAAACTTGAGTGACTTACTACTTTTTTTCTTTGGGTTTCGGTTATGGTTTCAAGTAGTGCAGCAATGTCATTTAAGTCCTGTATTATAACAAAGGTAGGATTCCTATACACGTGTGTCACTGAATGATTTATGACCATTCCACACTACTTTTTGTGATCAGCTATTTGGATTGTCATACAGTAAGACATCATTATGTGGCTGCCCCTAACTGAAATCTTGGGCTTTTATTCTGTAAAGGAAGAAAGTAGTTATAACTGACCCTGTAGACGGGAGTCCAGGGTATCTGTTTAAGGAGATAATACTTCTAAATATTTACAAGTTCTGACAAAAGCAGTATTATGTTTATTAAACTAGCATGCTAAAACCATGGATTTCTAATACTTCTATACTACTGTGCATAATGTGTATAATTTCTTTGCAAAACTATTTATTTTGTGAAATTTTGACTATGTTACAAGGCATTTAACTAGAATCTTTTCTTAAGCAGGCTGGCTTTCTCCCAGGATTTGATTTGTTTTGTTTTGTTTTGTTTTGTTTTGTTTTGTTTTGTTTTGTATGTATCAGTAACACATAATAGTTTCTCCATAAAGGACATTTATGAGGAAATTTTGCCCTTGCTAAGCTCATGTGCTTTATTTTTTCTGCTAGCAAGAATATTAGATTTACTATGAAAAAAATACTTTAAAGCTAAATTTTTATCTTTGACTTGAAAATTGGGAGACTCAAAGCATCTCTGCTTTTATCACTCCATTTTTTCTTCCTTTTTTAAAATTTAAAGAATTAAAGAAAGTTTAATTAGTAAATTTGTTATTATTATTAAGTGATTTAAGTTAAAACTCAAAAATAGAATTTAAAGGGAGTAGCTTTTCAGGTAGGGACTAAGAACAACTTTCTGTTTATAGAGAGAAGGAAGAAAGCCCTTTTCTTTGTGTTAGCACACTAAAGTATGCAGCACACTCCATTCTAAGTTTAAATAGCGAGCACTTAGGGATAAGGGGAGATAGGACACAGATAGAAAACTGGATCTTGACTTCTTTCATCCTTGAGTAATAGAGATGTATATAAGATTGGGAAAGTACTGCCTACATACACATACATACTGCATACATGATACATATATATATTAGTGCATATATGCATATACACAAAAGTATACATTTATATATTGCTTAGAGTTTTGCGTAGGTGTAAGAAAAATGATTTTCTGTTCAGTAACCGGGTTTGTTTGTTCTGTTTTCTAGACTCTTACTTGTTGTTCTAGTTAGGTTTCTCTATTGCTGTGATAAAACACTCAACCCATGGAAGAAAGGGTTTTTTCATCTTACAACTCTTAACTCCGTGGTCACAGTCCATCATTGAGGGAAGTTGGGTCAGGAACGCAAGGCAAGAGGTTGGAGGCAGGAACTGAAGTAGAGGCCATAGAAGAGTGCTGCTTACTGGCCTGCTCCCCATGACTTGCTTAACTTGCTTTTTAATACAACCCAAGTTCACTTGCCCAAGGGTAGCACTGTCCACAGTGAGTTGGGACCTCACACATCAATCAAGAAATGCCCCAGGCACACAGGCCAATCTCATGGAGGCAGTTCTTCAGTTGGGTTCTCTCTTCCCAGGTGACTCAAGTTTGTGTCAAGTTCTCACGAATCAATACACTAAGAGCATTTCATTCTGTTGAGGCCTTGAGTTTTTGGACATTGTGCTTGTAGATGTATCGTTAGAAGCTTACTGTGTATGAGATTATTAAAGTATGAGTTTATTTCCTTCAGTCAGTTATTCAGTTATACTGATTCCTAAGTGGTGTGCTATAGCATGAAGTACTTATTGTAGAAGATTTAAAATGTAACATTAGACCATTCTACTGTTTCTTAATATGTTTGTATGTTTATCTTTGGCTTGTCTTATTTAGCAGTTTTGACATTTGGATATCCCTAAAGTCTTACATCTTTTTCTCTTTTCAGACTCTTTAGAAGAACAAGATGTTCTTGATAATAGTACTGAGCAGAGAGATGACAAAATGCCAGTTACAGAGCAGACAAGCCAAGTGATTGAGAAAACCTCTGGTCCAGAGGAGCCAGAAGAGAGTGGAGAAGAGACTGAGAACGAGGAAATGTCAACAAACGAAGCCAAGTCACCTGTTCTCAGAGCTGATTCTGTTTCTAATCTTGAACCAAGTGAAGAATCTTTGGTGGCAAAGTAGTAAATACTTCCATGTGCCTTCAACTGGATATTTGTAGTCTTGTTGATGTCAGTTACTGCTTTCTTTGTGGTACTCAAAAAAATTGCCTTCTAGATATATGCTTAATATTATTCATATTCAGATTGCCCAGCCAGTGTATCCAAGTCCTACCACTAGGTATTGAAAGTAAAAGCACGTGGTATCAGATAATATGCAGAGACATAGCTGTTAGATACTTTGTGCATTCTAAAGTTTAAAAAAACCATTTTTGTTTTCTACATGTATAACTTGTAAATAATACCCATTTTGACATAGGAACAAATTTGGCTAGGAATAATTTCTTCCATAGTGTTTAAGGATTGAAACATAATTAAGATTTTGAATACTTCATCATTAAATTTTAACTTTGGAGATATTTGCCAGTGGGAAGGAAATATCCATTTAGGTGTTTACATTAAGTGATGCTGAAAGCTGTAACCTTAATTACATATGCATTGGTACGAATTCTCAGTAAGAATGCAACTAAACAGTCAAGTGCAGTATTTCTTTTGACGTCTTTTATTTTACAACTGGGCCAAAGGCACATGATGTATATAGTTAGAGTATGTTTACATATTAATAGGAAGTACATCTGCACTTGACTGTACTTGAATTCTTGGTATTATTTATATTTGTAATATAATGATGATATATAAATGGTTTTTGTGTGTGTGTGTGTGTGTTTGTTAAGGAAAATAAAGATGACCTGGCAGCGTTTTTTCTTTGTTAAATATTTAGACTTCTTCACATAATGCTTTGATGGATGACTGGCTATCTGAAAAAAAAATCTTGGTAGGGAGAACTCACTGTATGATAAATATATAGCAAATTATGTTTTTTTTTCATTTAGACTTTCAAAATCAGTGACATAAGAGGTTTAGTGTTTCTAATCTGAAGTTAAAGTTTTCTGATTTTGAAACATATTACACCATAGGTAGTTTTTAACTTTGAGAGACAAATAAATGCATTTTTTAAGACAAGGCAGTTAAATTTAATGAAACCAAGCATCAGGTGGGAAGATTTTTGATGTAGACTAGTTATTCCTAAACACAGTATGATAAGTCGTCCTAGTTTCCTTTTATGTGTCGTATATTGAAACAGCTGAAGTGAATTTACATCATAGGGGAAACATGTTATGATATTGTGTCTGGCTAATCGTTTAGCTATCGAATGTTTATTTAAACTAAATATACTTATTATCATTTAAAAGTTTATATTTATGATTTACTTCCTTGTCTGACATTTGTTAATATTCTGAGGCATTTTAGCTTAGTGCCTGTAACTTCAGCATGTGGACTGGACTCGAATGTCAGCTTTGCAATCTTGGGCATTTCACCTAACCTCTCTGCATCTATTTAATCTGTAAAGTGAAAAGAATAATATGTTTTCTATAGGTACTGGGAAGTTAGAAATAATTTATATGATGTGCCTAGTTTTCTTGCTGGATAATTAATAGATACTAGGTTATATGGTAGAATTTATCAGTATTATTAGTGAAACCCTTGTGAAATATGGAAGGGCCATAGATCTTTTCTTTGCTAGATAGTAAAATTAAACTATGAGCATTCAATTCAGTTGCTCTGAACAGAAGTTTTCTGCATTAATGTCATATGCACGTGTCAATGATAGATTAAAGAAATGGAGAACTGAAACTAGAATATAACCTTTTTTAAAAAGATGTGTTTATTTTTATTTTATGAGTATAAATGTTTCACTTGCATAAATGTCTGTGTCCAGTGTGTCTTGACCAATGTCTGTAGAGGCCAGATACCTGGGTCATTTGAAATGATGGTTACAGATGGCTGTGAGCTGCCACATGGGTGCTAGGAATCCAACTTGGCTGCAAGAGCAGGAAGTACCCTTAGCCACTAAGCCTTTCCTCCACCTTCATATAACTTTTTTGTTTGTAAATTTTACTAGGAGTGTGTGTGTGTGTGTGTGTGTGTGTGTCTGTGTGTGTGTGTGTCTCTGTGTGTCTCTGTGTGTGTGTGTGTGTTTTAGTAGCACCTTGTTAAGTCTTGTTAAAAAACATCTGATGTGCACTGCTCAAAAATGAGTACCTCAGAGAAGCGGGATTTAATGATGAAACCAAGAAGATATTATAGAAACTTCCCCAAAAAGAAATATAAAGGGGAAGCTGAGGCGTGACTCGGTGTGGAGAATGAGAACTGCATGCCAGAGTGTGCTCAGCTCCCAGCTTGAGTGGCTCGCTCCCTCCTGTAGCTCCAGGTCCAGCAGATCCGATGTCTTCTACCTGGCCTCCTAGGACAGCCTCATGTGCGCTCTCTTCCCCACAGATATACATAATTAAAAATAAAAATCCAAATCTTAAAAGGAGCTTAGTAAAATTAACACAACAGACAGGTAATTGTTGGTGTTTTTAAAACAAAATCTTATTCTGATGTTATAGTAGATAATGGCTGAAGTGAATGAGACTCCACATTTCCAATTATTAAGATTAGTGTAAATGAAGGAGAACTTCCCTGTTCACAAATGTTCAGCATGTCATTGTTTGGCTCTCAGCGTGTCCTCAGTGTGGCCTGAGATGGGGCTTAGCTTCTCTCTCTGTCTTTCCTATGCACACCCTTCTACTGTAGCTATAGGACCCTTGTCTCAGTTCTGTGGCTATGCTTTGCTCTTTCTGCCTCAAGTGTCAGCTTAATTTTTTTTCTGACAGAGATACCCTCTTCTCCTCCCTGTCTGAAGCCAACCCTCTGCCTTTTAGCCCTGTATCTGGTCACTTTGTCTTTGCTCTGAGTTCTTACTGTCTTCACATTTGCTTTTCTTCTGTTTATGTGGAGAGCCTAGCAGTGGCTGCTCATTGATCATGTGAATAACATGCCAGATCCAGGAGCTACTCAGGGCCTAACTCTTGCTTGGCAGATTGACTTGGGTGAGTGTTTTTTCTTTGAGACACCTTTATCCTTTAGGTTCTGATGCGCACCTCCATTATCTTCTCTGGCTTCTTGTTTTCAGTGTCCTTTGAGGACTTCCTCTGCCATCGTTAAATATTGATGCTCTCTGGCTTCCACCTACTGTTCTTACCCTGCACATTCATTCCCTGGGAGCTCTCACCAAGCCCGGGGACTTGACAATTGCTGTCTGTCTATGAATTTCAGGTCCCTAGCTTGCTCGCTTTCTTTCTCTTCATGGCTATGTAGCTTGCTCGGTTTCTTTGGCTTTGTAGCTGTGTATTTACCTACCTACTGCCATGGCATTGTGAGGTTAGTATTTTTTAAAAAGAATACTTGCTCAAACTTGTGTGTCATTTCACCAAATAGTATCAGTGTTCAAGCCAGAATTTAAAATATGTTCCTTCTTTCCCTCTGTCTTCAAAGTGTTTATTCCCAATTTCTTCCCCCACATCCCCAGTAGAATATTGCAATATAGCTCAGCTTGGTCTTGACTTTGTGTCTTAAGGCCTCAGATTCCTGGGTACTGGAATCATTCCTTGAACTGCTGTGCTTTGCTCTCCTCTAAACATTTTACATTTATATTATTCCATTTCATTTGAATTGTATTAACAATAAATCTGCATTGTTCCAACAGTCCTGTGGAGATGTTGTATCTTGAGTATGGGAAAGAAACAAGATGTAGAGAGAGTCAGCAGCTTTCTTAGAGGTCTGTATTGGCATGTGGAAGGTCTAAGATCTGAAGCACATCACTTTTGGTGACTTTCCTTTTAGTCATTGGCATTGAACCCACAGCCTCGTCCATGCTAAGCACTGCTCTGCTGCTGAACTGTTTCCTCCGCTCCCAAAGCCTTGCTGCCAATCACCATTGTACTGCCTTCCAACCCCCCCCCCCCCCCCCCCCGCTTCCATCGCCCCAGGTATGAAAGCTCCCTTTTAAACTGGTTCCTGTCTTCAGTCATGCTGTCTTCCTAGCCGTTCTGTGCAGTCAGGCCTCAGACCTTTGCAGCTGTCTTCGGTCTTTCTGTGTTTGAGAGAGGAGATCTGAACTTACTATATTGACGATAAAGTCCGGTGCAGTTTTCTTCCCAGTTGGCTCTCATATCAATTTTGGCATTACAGCTGCTGTCACTGCTACCTCCCCTCCACCGCACACGTGTATTCAGTACACATAGGTTATTCTTTTCAGTGCTGCACATATGCAGGGTTTCTCCTAGTCGCCTACATTTCTCAAGCTCTTCCTCCTGAAATACCTCCTGTTTATGTAGGCACTGTAGGCACTCCTGTTTGTGTATGCCAACACAGACCTGTTGAATTGGAGTAGCACCCCTTAGTTACCACGGTTGGAAATTTTATTTTTTATTAATAAACTATGAGTTTTTCATCATGTACTCATTGTATATACACACATTCATAGTAGAATTAAGTCTGTAGTTGTATGTGCTATTTGTGTGTGTGTGTATGTTTGTGAGGGGGAGAGGAATGTAGGTGGGGGGGAGAGATTGATTTTAATTATGTAATGATTGTCCTTAGGTAATAGGTGCTGAGTTTCAGAATGTTAAATGATTGTTAGTTTTAAGTCAGGATAGTAGGCATCTGAGCCAAGTCAGGTTTAATCAAGGACTATTATACTGAACCATGAATTTTCACTGTTTCAATATTAATAAGTTTATGATTTCTTTAACAACTCTATTTCTGTTTCCAACTGACAGTACCTCCCTTAATTACCATATAACATGTTAGCTTTTTGTATGTATCACTTGAAAGATAGACAGAGGAGGACAGATGTTTTGAGTGGTTGTGGGCAATGGAACTGCTCTGGGAAGTTAGCAGAAAAAATGTTTCTATGTGGTATAAAAATTGTAGGTGGCGTTAAATACAGTTCACAAATGAAAGAACTATCAAAAAATAATTCAAGTACCAAGTAATGATGAATCAGTGTAGAAATGGTTATGAACTGAGACCTTTTATAATTTGACTTATTTCAAGTTTATTAAATTTCTAAGTGTTTTAATACTACTGGCCCACAGATAAGAATATTCTGAATTTAGATAGACAATTATAAATATGGAAAAGTTGTGTCTTTGACTCAATAAAAGCTAAAATGAGTGCAGAATTAAAACCTTACTGAGTTGCAACAATCCACAGGCAATTAATTTGTCTTAGCTTATTTAAAATAATTGTCATTTTCTACTTTTTTTTTAAAACTACTACCTTTAACCTTCTTAGGGCCCAAGAGATGGCCCAGCCTGTTGCCAAGCCTGATGACCTAAGTTTGATTTCTGAGGTCCACATGGTGGAAGAAGAGAACCCATTTCCTGAGTTGTCCTCTGATCTCTGCATGCCTGCTTGTGGCACATGCGTGTGCACGTGTGCGCGCACACACACACACACACACACACACACACACAAATGAAATCAATGTAAAAATAAAATACTTTTTAAAATTGCTGAAGTGGAGCTGAGAACAGTGTTGTGTTAAGCACCAGGACCTGAGTTTGTGTCTGCAGCACCTGCATAAAAGCTGGGCATGGTTGCCTGCTGCTGTCACCCTGTCACCAAGGGGTGGTGACAGGTGGGTTCAGGAGCATGCTGGCCATCCCTGCTTTTTTCACTTGGCATCAAAACTGATAAATGTTGGAAGCACTCTGAGAAGATTAAAAATTGTTCTTAAAAACTTCCCCCAGTCCAGAATTCTGTGAAAAGAGGCCAAATTTTTAGCTACTCAAGGCTTTTACCAGATCTCTGGCGCTTGCTTTAGGAAAATGAACAAAAATTTATTTTCATGGAAATAAATATTTCTCAGTTTGCTTTGAAGGGTATTGCAGGCAGGGCATTTGGTGCACACAATGTCACCTGTTGGACATGCTTATGTTCTAGGTACAACCATGTGCACTCTCTTAGGGTTCTTCCGGTGACTTCAGGGAGAATTCATTCCCTAAAGCTGGTTTATAGGGCAGGCAAGTAGAATTTAAACATGGTGACTAAAGTTGCTTTCTTTACTACCTGTGTGCACCCCTTTGGTAGCTGAAGGAATTAGGCTAAAGCCCTTCAGTTTCTCATGGTTGTATGGTATCTCACATGCCATTTGTGCAGGAGACACCTGGTTGCTTATTAGGTCCGCTTCCCAGTTTTCATGGAATACTGGACATAGACTGTGTTTCTTAGTTATCATATCCCTCTTGATCGCAAACCAAAGTAAACCAGTACTTGGCACAGACATATTACATAAATAATCAGAAAGCTAGGTTCCTGTTACTAAGTGGTGGACTTGCCTTTGTTAACACAAGAGGCTGGTGTGCTGTTTCCGTCTGGAATTCCTATGAATGATGGATTTGGGACTAGAGAGGGAGAGCTTTCCCAAAGCACTAATTGAGGGCTAGAGTATATTGTTTTTGTTCCCTTGGTGCCTGACATAGGAGAGCCTCAATAACAGGAGTGAACTAAGCTGGAGATGACCTAAACACATGAATTTCACTATGTATTTCTTGCTGACCTTGAGTTGCTGTGTAGACCACACTGGCCTTAAACTCACAGAGATCAGCCTGCCTCAGCATGCTGGCTCTGTATTGATTTTCACTTACCTGTTTCTAACCCATTTGATGTTATAACTGATGTTTGCTTAGAACTTACTTACATTTCTACTTTTTGACATCTGGATCTAGTGGGGCCTAGATACACATGCACACTTTTATGCAAGATAATTTAAGAAATTTCCTTTTTCAATATATAGGCTAGTATATAGATTTTAAAGTTGGGTTCTTGCCTCAAAGCAAAACAGAGCAAAAGGAAATGGATCCTGTGTTTTTATTAAGAGGTTTCAATGTGTGTTTTATGAACTATAAGCTGTTTCCTAAAACTGAAACTGGCTATTCATGTTTTACTGTCTATTAGCAAGAATTCCAAAGGCTTTGCTCACCTTCTAATAAAGGTGAGCATTTTTTAAAAAGTTGCAGTGGTTTGCTTTATAAAAACAATCTTTCAAATGAAATCAAATATACTTGGAATAAACTTATTCTCAACTATGTGTTCACATAGCTACAGTGTATGGCTTTTCAGAATAGACCACTTTGAGTCCTGTAATTGAAATTGACTATAAACTGGAAATAAATCGATATTCTTGAGACTTTTTTTGGTTGAATATTGTGTATGGGTTCTTGCTGTTCCTTTCCAGCACATTTTTCTTTTGGTCTTTGAAGATCTGAATTCCTTTTGATTGATCATGAAACCTTTCTTTCCCTTCCTAGTTTACTTCAAAACAGCCAGGCAGGATGGCTTATTGGGTAAAGCCACTTGCTGCCAAGCCTGACTACTTGAGTTCAGTTCCAAGGACTCACATGGTAGAAGAAAAGAACTGACCTTAGAACATTGTCCTCTGACCTCTACACATGGACTTCACACATGTACTCCCACCCCAAATAAATAATAATAAACCACATCTGGACAGTGAAAGTAGACCACAGTCTACTGACAGCAGAGATTTTCTTTCCACTGTTGTCTCTCTCCTCTCCTGCTGGCCACTGATGGAGAGAGCAGAAGCACTCAAGTTTCAGTAGATTCTGGTAAGACCAATTTGTCTAGCCAACAAACACTAGTTTTGGATCCACACGACTACTAAGTTGTGTGTCAGCAGGGTTGCAGTGTGCAGAGCTGGAAGAGGAACATGAGAAGTGATGACTTCTGATCAAGAAGCTCAGTTTCAGGCCGCTGTGTTCTCGACGAGTAGTGAGAGGCATGGCAGCTGCCACTTCTGTCCTCAACAGTCCGTTCCCCAGGCGTGCAGACTGTGTGTGCACTGTGGAGTTTTATGCGCTCTAAGGAGTGATTTATGTCCTTAATTTTGCCTTATTGCCCACCAAGTACTGCCCTCTGTCAGAGGGCTTGGACTATTTAATTTTTCAGATCTTTGTCTTCATTAGTATAGCAATTTTTGCTTGTAATCATTGTACTAGACCTCGTTGATAAGCTAAGACACTGTGAGATTCATAGTGTTGACATCTAACCTTGCCACTGACTTCTTGACCCTTCTGTGTCTGAAACATGGATTCATTTTTTTTTTCTCTCGAAAACCAAGGTAAAACTCCATCTCTTTTTTTACACATATTGTGGGCAGTTTAAAGGTTGGTCAGAATCAAATATTGTGCTTTCAAATTTGATAATGTATAAGTGCAGAAGGTTGACCTTTGTTTTATAGTCATAGATCAACATGACATGAGCAGTAGATGCAGCAATTACCTTTAGTATGTTGGAATAGTGCTTTAGTTTTCATCTTCTGTGCAATTATTGCAAAAAGAAATGTTTTTAATGCATTAAAGTTCCAGTTGTGAAATTTGTGAAGTTTAGTATTTTTGGAAATAGTTGTAATTTATACAATAAACAAATAGTTTATGATTTATTTCCAGCACAAGCTTGGTTTCCATAAGATCCACTTGTTCATGAATAAAGACTTAATTATTGCTCTGGTAACAGATTAATATAAGGCCGTTTTGTGTTTTAGGAATAAATTTTAAGACACAGCTCAAATAAGTTTTACCAAATGTGTGGGTTTTTAAAAAATATATATGCCAGTAATCGACTGAAAGAATATTTAGTGATAATAAGGACCCATTTGTGGTAATATAAGGCTGCATACAGGTTCTGCCATCTGTAGGATTTCTGTCCTAGTGTGCATTTAGTCATTCATTTTTCCTTTAGTGAATGCTACCTATGAGCCAGACATGGGAGACAGAAATGAGACTGAAACCCTTTTCTCAGGAGCTCATGGTGCCTGTGTTTTGTCTAATAGCCTGGGTCAA
Organism: Uromys caudimaculatus; assembly: GCA_028551405.1. Taxonomy (NCBI): domain Eukaryota; kingdom Metazoa; phylum Chordata; class Mammalia; order Rodentia; family Muridae; genus Uromys; species Uromys caudimaculatus. Next base: position 94,477,456 of record CM052701.1, read on the forward strand.
CCCTAAGTTCTGAGGTGGAAACAGTAACTTGACTTAAGTGGTTAAGTGAAATTTAAATGTGCATTGGACAGACAGTGGGGAGACAAAGTCTGCGTTTTGATTCTATGCTGTGCATCAGAATGATGTGAGGAAGTTATGTGACTTCTCAGAGGGCTCTTTCATTGAGAGACACTGTGGCCAGTGAGAGGCCCCTTTAGTACTCACATATCAGACTTAAAAGCTAGGCCATGTGGCCCAGAATGGTAAAGTTCCCATCCTGTCTTAATTGCTCCGTGACTGCCACTTTACTAGTTCTCTTTAACACCCTCACCCCCTTTTCTGATACAGGGATTCAAGGAGTCCAGAGGCCTCTGGAAATGCTTTTGTACAGTTTAGTATGTGTGCACACATTGTTCTGGGAAGAGAACACATTTAATTTCCTAAAAGGACCAGAAGTCAAAAGAGGCCATTGTGCCACAGAGAATGCTGACTACCGAACGATTACTCAGCATCATAGTAGTGTTGATGATGTAAAATAAAAATAGAAATAAAATAAAAATAGTAGTTTGATGTAAAATTGGATGGTTCTTTCTTCACACAGTAGGGAATTCTATAAACTCGCCTCATGGATGAAGCCACTCTGCTAGGCACAAAAGAAGCAATGCTGCACTAAGTGGTAAGATTAGTATAAAAGTCTGTTCAGTGTGTTTTTGGACTCATGATGGCTTTATTGGTGATGACTTTTGTATGGAAGAACACTTTAAAATGTGTCACTTAAGTTTTGAAAAATAAGAGTACTGTGAGGAAGCATAGTACATTTGGTTGTAAAGATTATATTTCTACTCAGTCCATTCCATTTTATTCTTTAGTTGTTTCTAGTTCTCCCCTCCTAGGAATCTTCTGCTTTTGTAATGATATCATAAATTAAATTTTTCTTCATCCATGTCTTTTTCTGTTTTGTTTTTGTCCTTTCAGTACTGGAGGTTCAACCCAGGGCTGAATGTAAGCGCTCTACCACTGAGACTTATCCTCAGCACTGAAACTTTCTGCAAAGCTATTTGACAGCTTTCTATCTTTTTGACACATTGTTTTTTCTCTCCCATGGGCTTCCTTTTCAGTTGTTAATCCACCCAGTTTGAATACTTTATAAATTATATAATAACAGCTATATATGTAGCTATAATCTTAAAATTGGGTCTGAGCAAGCTGTTTCCTCTGTGGGAGCAGAACTGGCTTCTTGTAGCTATTTTCACAGGAGACTGCTGTTAGCACATTCTAGACTCCATCACAGTCCACTTGCTGTTGTCTGGGGCCTTGTAGACACCTGCCACCAGCAAGAGATGGCAGCCCTTCAACTTACTTTTTACAGACACAGAGCAGCTGCCAATGGTGAGGGCTTTCCTCGGCCCGTATAGGAAGCTCAGGACGTGGGTGCAAGGATGCATGGTCTTGAGTCTTACCCCAGTTACCCCTTCTTAACTTCTGCATTTTTTTTTTAGTTTGAAGTATTTTTTTAAATTTTTGATACTTTGTTTACATTTCAAAAGTGAAAAGATACACCAGAATGTTAGAGTGGAAGGAGAGAGTCTTTAACTCCTTTAAAAATCGTTTTTAAAATTTAAAATGATGTGAGGAATGTGGGTCCAGTATTAAGAGAAAAGTGGATACAATGTTACACAGTGCATATGGTTTGATCTTATATAAAATAGGTGGTGTGTGTGTGTGTGTGTGTGTGTGTGTGTGTGTGTGTGTATTATGTTGCACATATAAGGAACTCGAAAGAATACGATATTTTGACTGATCATATTTCAGCTGTGGGATATGCATTTTTCCTCATATTTTCTAAATTTATTATCAAAATTCACTGCTCATTTTTAATTATTTTATCTACATTTACTATTTTAAAATAAGTTCAAAATCCAGAACAATGGCCTATAACAAGTCACTGTTAATGGAAAGATCAGAATAAGATCTCAGTAATACTCTTGAGTTTCAAATTCAGAACATTTTTATATGAGTAAGTCTTTTAGAAAGAGTTGACTTAAATTCAGCTCTAAAAGTGGGAGAGAATCAGTCTGGGAAGAAGTGTTTATGTGAGCAATAAAATCTAGAGACCTTTGTTACCTAGGAAATAGAGAAGGTTAAGAATTAGGAAGCCCAGATTACTTCTAGTAGCTTAAAGCACTCTCTGTTTGTCTGTCACTATGACGGTCCTCTCCCCACATTTGCATGTTTCCTCTGCCTTTATGTGCACATATATAGACCTGCACAGCTCATTAATTCTAATTAAGGGAAATGAATCCAAGCTTTTGTTTTCTAATAAGTACCTATTTTTTATATTCAATATGATGCCATAATCTTTGATTTCTTAAAATATTTCTTTGGACATCTCACAACTGAGCTGTATGGAGATTGTTTCTTAAGTGTGTTCAAATAACTTTTTCAGACAACAAAGAACAGTTACTGCAAAATATAATACAAGCTTCACAAGTTGAGAATTTATGACAATTTGTAAAAGATTTAAAAATTAATTTCACTATTTAGGAGATTAACATGCAGATAGATTATATATAGTATATGTGAGATTTTGTAGGGCTCTTAAGAGTTACTTGTTTTAAATGTCTGCCTATGTATAACAGTAATTGGAGGCACTTTGATGTGTTAGTTTCCAATGGTGCAGAAATGTTATTGATTGAGTACTTAATATTTATCCAGCCTGTTGTAAGATCTTTTATATTTATCTTAGAAGGATTTTTTTGGAATAGATAAATTTTATCTCCATCTTGTAGATAAAGAAACTGATGTTCAAAGTTAAGTAACTCATGTGAGGTCCCTCAGTAAGTGGCAGAGGCAAGATTTGAACTTAGGTATCTGTTGTATAAGTATTTCATGTCTCCTCTGCTCTTAACCGTTTGGTAAGGTTAGATTTTTACTAACATTTTCCTTTATCTAATGTACTTTAAAATGATTAAATATAAGGTAATAATGATTTATAACAATATATTATTTAGTATTATAACATTATAACAATATGGTATTTAGTATCAAAGAAGTAAAGAATACACCAAAGAATTTGTTGATCAGGATTTCTGAAACTCTGTTGCAGAATTATTAAGAAACTTAAGAGTGTTCTACTGCCTATTGGCTTCTCTAGTAGTAAGAAGTACTGTATTCTTTCTGCTTACAGCATTCCCTTTAAATTTCCTAAGATAGCATAGAATGGAATTAGTTTGTAAAAACACAAGAGATGGTTGAAGTTGCTCTGTGCATAAATTACATTTCTATTCTTGATGTTGAATGAATTTCTAAAACCTTTACATTCTCTGATTCTGTGTCATTTAATAAATTGTCTTTCAGCTAAGCATGCTGTTGTATGCCTGTAATCCCAGGCCTTGGGAAGCTGAGGTAGAAGGATTGAAAGTTCCAGGCCAGTCTGGATTACAGATAGGGCAGTTCCAAGGCTAGAATGGACTACAGAGTAGAAAACTGTCTGAAAAACCAACTAACTAACCAACCAACCAACTGAGTGGCCAGCCAGCCAACCAACCAACCAACCAACCTGAGTGGCCAACCAACCAACCAACCAACCAACCGACCGACCAACCAACAGACTGACCAATTGCTACAACAGAACACCCTTTCAATAAGATATTCCCTGAAAGCATGAAAAGAATTATGCATTTATTATCTCATCAAAATGTATATGCTCAGTCCACACTGTTGATTTTTTGTTGTTTTTTGTTTTTTGTTTTTTTGCTTTTTTTTTTTTTTTTTACAAAAAATGCAGACTTCTATACTGTCTGGATGTTCACTGGCGAATCAGTGTTCCTTAGGTAGCTTCAACTGTCTGTTTAGCACAGTGTGTAGCAAAATGTGGTTCTCCACAGTTGAAGTGAATTTTGTTTTTTTCAGTAAGACCCTGTGCCCCAATATCAATATTCACCTACATTGAGATTTTAAGTTTTTTTTGCTAGAATGGGTAAAAATCTTTATTTTAGATTTTCTTGTGTTTCTGGTTCTTTGCTTTGGCACAGTAGAAGCTAGGGAGGGAAGGATCTGGGCAGCTACCCATAGCTCCTAACCCCAGAGCTTTACCTAGAAGATCAGGTGACGGCTCTAGGAAGGCTGCATGCCTGGCCCTCACACTTTACTCTCTTGTGTGTCATCCGGAGGTTACTAGATTGCTCACCCAGCACTGTCTTCTGCAATACTTGATGTGTTCTGTTGAACTGGGGGCAAGGATCAACTTTTCCTTTAGTTCTTTATGCGCTTACATGTGTTTTTCATAATTCCTATTTAAATGTAATTCTTGTACTGTGGTAGTTGCAAAGAGCATACTTTGTACAAATACGTATTTGCCAGATTATTGCCAGATGTTTGATAGATGGGTAAGCATGAGACGCTAGCTCTGCCAAGAACTTCAGCAGAGTGAGGAGGGGTGGATAACCCTTTTCCAACCACATCTGCTGACACTCTCAAGAGCCGTCCCTAGGACTTGATAGTCAGTTTTTGCAGAGAATGACATCTTTTCCAAAAGTCAGGGAACTCTTTTTTTTTTAAACTTAACTTTATGCTGTGCTTCATAGAACCACCAGATTCCATATACACTATTTCTCAAACATTTGACTCATTTTTTTTCCTGAGAGGATTGTATGTTTCATAGTTTAAGGGTAGCTATTACACGAGAATTATAATGTAAAATAAAGCTAAAGAGACTCTTGATTGAAAGCTAAAATTACAAATGCTTAAAAACACCTTCCAGTAAACCTCCATTGAAAACTTTCTTGTATTTTGTCTCAACGATTTATGCTATTAAAAAGATACAGCAGAAGATATAGCTCAGTGTAAAGAGCTCTTGCCAGCTTGTGTAGGGGCCTGGATCCCATCCATAATACCACAAAAGTGAATGAACAAAAGCAAAATTTGTACTTTAACTTTTGACTTTTATAAGATCATGACTCCTTTCAGATCTCAATTCTTGAGTGTTGATTCAAAACAATCATTGCATCTTTGTTTAAAGGTGTTTATTAATCTTATTTAAAATTCTGTAGAGCTAGAGAGATGGCTCAGTTATTAACAGCACTTGATGTTCTTGCAGAAATAAAAAAAAAAAAAAAACCCTCTTCCAGATTCTTTTAGCTCTGTACCCCCTTCCCAACCTACCAACTTTGTGTACTTTTTGTGAAAATAGAGGTAAATCAATTTCTATGATGAATGAGACATACATTAGTCTATGGGTATAATGGTGAGTAATTACGAGTTGGCTTGCTGCTGTGTCCACTTAGTAGAATAATTAGAATAATAGCAGTAGGTTCTTCCCCAGAGCCTATGACCTGTCTAACTGCAGATTATTGACTTGACAATGGTGCCCAGGTATGGGTTTCATCTTGAGAGTGGAACTTAAACTGAATTAGAAGGTGGTTGGTCACTCCCATGTCACCACTTTTACACTAGTGTGCTTGTCTTGCCAGGGCAGACATTATTTTAGCTCTCCACACATCTTCACTTGGCTAATGTTCATTGCAATGAGTCGTTGGTCTGGTTCAAGATCTCTGGCTTCTGTGACACCATCAATACTGGACTATCTTCAGGACTTCTCCTGGTTACCATGTTGTTGCCCTGGTGTGATGGAGATCCTGTAGCTCTGAATCAGCAGTACTGGCCCTTTAATTGGTACCAAGCTTTTCACAGATACAGATTTTGGTGTGGACCAGTTCAGAGCCCCTGGGTCTGAACTGGTCAGCCTGCCTGCTCTCCCTTCTCTGCACCATCAATGTGAGCTCTCCAGTGTTACTCTGGGTAGGCCAGCCAATGCAGCCGTCAGGAAGAGGAAGAGTCACTTCACCTGCTCTTACACCCTCAGGGCCAGTTCACCTGCACCTGTGCATCACGAGACAGCTCCACTGTGCTGCCCAGTCAAGGTCTCTGAACTGCTGCAGCCTGCAGGTGGCAGGGACAGCTCTCCCATGCTATGTCCTACAGGCTGGCTTACCTGCTCCCGCTCGACCAGGGCCAGCCCTACTGTGGTGTCCAGTCGAGGTGCAGAGCCCTGTTCTCTCAAGTTCTGTAGTTGGTTAGGGGCAGTGCTAGCTCTCCCAAGCTCATGACCCGGTGTGCAGCTTTCCCGACTGCTGGAGGTAGTGGTGGTGGTCTCATCACTTCTGCATCCCTGCCACCTCACAGCAGATGAGTGTTAGGGTCAGCTCTCCCACACTCACTTCGGGGCCAGCTCACCCACACCCCTGCCACCAGGACCAGCTCCAGTATGCTGTCTGGGTAAGCACAGGGCCTGCTTTCCAAGTACTGCAGCTGGTGAGAGATGGGGCCAGCCCTCCAGGGCATTGTATCCACGGAGAGGCAAAACCAGTTATGTACAGCTGCTGAACATACACGTGGTTCCTGGTGGCTGCCCTAACAAGGGACATCCCCATGTTTTCTAGTGGTAATATGAGCCAAGGACATCCATGCTGGCTTATGTTAGCCTCTTTTTTTTTTTTTTTTTAAATCTTATCTATCCAAACTAGGCTGATCTCAAAGCAGTTTTAATTTGTACTTTGCTGATGACTTGGATGTTGAACATTAAAGAAATTAAGTTTCTCAGTCATTTGTATTGCATCTTTTGATAACTCTCTGCTTAGTTCCATGCAACTGTTTTTAAAACTGAGTTGTTTCTTGATTTTAAATTTTTTGAGTTTGTATATTCTAGATAAAGATCTTTTTCTGTCAGAGATCAAAATCTTTTTTCCCATTCTGTAAACTGCCTCTTTGCTGGAATGATGGTGTCTTTTGCTGTACAAAGAATTTTAGTTTTATGAGGTCCTATTTAGTGATTGTTGGTCTTTTACATTGTTTTATTTTTGTATATGGGTGTTTCGACTGCATTCAAGTCTGTGTGCTGTGTGCATGCCTGGTGCCTAGTGCTGGCAAGAAGCTAGAAAAAGGTGTTGAATCCCCTAGAACTGAAGCTATGGATTGTTATGAATTACCATGTGGGTGCTGGGAATGAAACCCAGGTTCTCCGAAGGACAGTCTTAACCACTCTTAACTACTGAGCCATCTCTCCAGGCCTCAAACTGTTGGTCTTACTGCTTGTGCCATTGGCGTCCTGACAGAAAGTCTTTTTCTGTGCCAGGAAATTCAAACATATTCTTCACTTTCTCCTTTTCTAGATTCGGGTATCAGGTCTTATGTTGAGGTCCTTGGTCCATTTGGAGTTCAGTTTTGTGAAGTGTGAGAGATAAGGACCAAGTTCTCTTCTTCTTCATGTAGCTACTCGTTTTGACCAGCATCATACTTGGAGATCACTAAAAACAGATGCTTTTTAGGTTAGTGCAGCACCATCAAGCCCACTGATTATAGTAATGAGAATCTGAGATTAAGACATAAAAAAAGTATATTTACAAGACGGGTGAGACACCATAATCACGAATGTGGTTTACCCAGGCCAAGGCTTATCCAGTGCACCCCAGTTGTGCTGACTTCTTTGATTTCCCCAAATGTGGGAAATTTAACTGCATAATTTATAAAAGTAGGGGGTTTCGTTCAGACATACCCCTGGGTGGTGGGGAGGGAGATATATAAAAACCCAGGGAAACCTATAGTGTCATTATCTAAGGCTGAATTAAAGTTGTTTTGAGTTTGTTTGAGGCCAACGTTGGCTTCATTGTGAGTTATAAACCAGCCTGGGCTATAGGGTGAGAACTTGTTTTAAAAAAAAGAGAATAAAATAGGTGAGAAAGTCAGAGTTTTGAGGAAAAGTTTTATTACAAATTTTAATTAAGATAATTCTTTTCAATATATTTATTTAAAATATGTTTAAATAATATCTTTAAATGGATGGCTTATGGTACATGATTCAAATGGTACACGGACTCCGAGAAGTACCTGAGCCCCTCCCCATTTCTCTTCAACCACCAACAGTCTCAACCACCACCCCATCAATGATGGTAGGCTAAATTTATTGTCAAAATGGTGGATTATGCCACGTTTGCTTCTAGACTTTCAGATCTTTCTCAGCTTGTTATTTCCCACTGTGGTAATAATAGAAGTTGAAATTAAGGTAGTCAATGTTACAACTTTTGGTAAACAGCTGGGTGGAGGGGGAAGAACAGTTGCTGACTGGAAGGAAATTTACAGTCCAAATGGATTGTAGCTGCATGCATTTCATTAGCACGCATAATTGATAGCAATGCTAATGCATTAAAATGATTATTCTTTAATGCCCAGCTTGCACTATTAGCACACATGTATTTCATTAACATACATAAACATGAGCATTTATACATGTGCTCGCAAATGAGCTTTTAAAAGTCATTTTGTAGTTAGTGGCTGTTTGCAAGGCCGACCCACTCATGTATGTAAATGTAAACACCTCTGTATGCTGTGGTGACATCTTTAAGTAATTGGAAGTTCAGTATAGAAGTTGTGTCCAGCCTTAAGACCAATCTCAGCTGAAAGGTTATACCTTTTAATAGCTGAATAGGCTGCCCCCTCAGACATACCTGAGAGCAGAGGATTTATTATATAAGGTACAATCTCATTGGGTATGCAAGGTAAATAACCTCATTAAGAACAGAACCTGAAGGAGATACAGTGCTATTCAAATAGGGCAAAAAGGGGCCAACAAGGTAGAACAAAGGCAGTTATGGAAGTCAACCACTGCTTTTATTCCATGTTGAATAAAATAGATTATCAGGGCTGCTACTTAAAATCGAGAAGAGGCCTGGGGAGAGTTTTTTTTTTTTTTTTTAATGGATTAGAATATGGACTGTTGTTCATGCATTAACTGAACAATTTCAGAAAGGTAGAAGGGTTGACTCTCACAAATGCATCTTTAAAGGGCTGTAAATGAAGACATCCTCTTGGGCATATGTTTCTCCACATTGTGGTCATCCTTTAGTAGATGACTTGACTACCAGTTTCATGTTTCCCATGCTTTGTCTTATGCTAGGATTTCTTTTTTAATTTAATTTTTAATTGGAAGTAGAGTCATTTTCATATACTATATTCTGATCGTGATTTTTTCTCCCTCATCTCCCCCCACCTCTTTACCCTTCCAACTCCATGCTTTCTTTCTCTTTCTCTTAAGAAAACAAACAGGTGAATAAAAAAGACAAGTAAACCAGGATAAAATGCAAAGAACAAACTAAAGAAAGAAAGAAAATATGAGAAATACACACATGCATACACACACATACACACACAGACACACACACAAACAGAGCATAAAATTCAAAATTGGAAACCACAATATACAATGAAAACAGTAGTAAAGTTTAAAAAAATGTCCAGACAGCATGAGACAAAAAATAACCTCCAAAAATACCTTTTAGTTCATTTTGTGTTGGCCATTTACTTCTGGGCATGGGCCTACTCTTATACGTGGTTTGTGTACAGAGTGGGACTCCCTTGGAGAAATTAATTTTTCCTTGTGAGTGGTTGTTAATTGGAGATAGCTTTAGAATTAGCAGGAGCTTGCATCTACTTCCACATCTCAGGGGGACCTGATCTGGTTTGAATCTGTGCAGGCCCTCTGCATGCTACCACCATGGTCGGTGTGGCATTGTGGAGTGGACACTTTGTAGCAAGGTTGGTGTTTATCTTTCTTCTCTGCTAGTGTGTAAAGTACCTTCCAGTGCTGTGAACACTTAATCACTAGGGGTGAAGGCTCTAGATAGGCACCAGCTCGATTTCACTGTGTTCATTGAGACATAGGCGTTGTCTTCAGCAGTAGGCCTTTATCATCAGTTTGTGGAGAGCAACCAGTAGCCTTGGCAATAGCCCAAGTTGTTTGGGAGTTTTTGTGGTTTATAATGAAATTTTAAAACAGAGAATGCTTCTTTTACTAGAGGTAACAAGCAATATTCTCTCATCTATTAGTATTTAAATTTATTGTCTTCTATAATATCTATAGTTATTTCTACTTACTTATCAGTCAAAAGTTAAATTAGATCTAGCACGTTGGCTCAGTGGGTAAAGGTATTTGCTACCAAGCCTGAAAACCTGAGTTTGATCCCTGGGGCTCATCTGCTAGAAGGAGAGAACCAGTTCTTGAAAGTTGTCCTCTGACCTCCACATGTGCACAGCGGTGTGTGCGTGAGTGTGTTGAACACACAAAGGAGTGTAAGACATAATTAAGCTGCACTGAAGTCTCTAGCATTTCTAAATTAGAAAAGCTAGTTTAATAGTGAAGGCTCTTTTGTTTAGGGTTCTTTCATTTTTAGATTGTCAAACAACTAATGCACACAGGACACTTAGATATCTCCTGAAGCTAGTTTCATCAGAACACAGAATTTAGGTCTTATAGCTAACTATTAAGAGAATAGCAGCCACACGCTTGGTCTCAGAGGCACTCGCTTGCTCTGGGGTTCTCTGTCCCCTTTAGGCATTGCCTCTTGTTTCTGCAAATCCTCCCAGGTCTTCACTTCATTCCTTCATTCACACTGCCTATTCCTACCCATTGTCTTACTGCGGTAGTGTATTCATTTTTTTCTCAAAGTCAAAAATATTATTTTTATAATATCTTTTAAATCAGGATGTTGGCTTTTGTGAAGGTATATTATTAGGTTTACTTTTTATTGATTTCTTATTACAAATGCTTAAGCTTTGAGAGCTCTATTTTTTCAAGTTTCTTTCCTTTTTTTCGATTATTTATTTATTCACTTTACATTGGGATCACAGCTCCCCATCTTCTTCCAGTCCCCCTCTCATACAGACCCTCCACCTTCCCTCTCCAATTCTCCTCTGAGAAGGGGGAGACCCCCCTGGGTACCAACCCACTCTGGAACATCAAATCACTGTCGGACTGGGTTCATTTCCCACTGAGGCTAGACAAGGCAGCCCAGTTAGGGGAATGGGATCCAGAGGCAGGCAACGGACTCAGGGACAGCCCCTGTTCTAGTTGTTGGGGGACCCGCATGAAGACCAAGCTGTACATCTGCTACACATGTGCGAGTGGGCCCTGGTCCAGCCTGTGAATGTTCTTTGGTTGGCGGTTCAGTGTCTGAGAGCCTGCAAGGATACGTGTTAGTTGACTCTGTTGGTCTTCCCGTGGAGTCCCTAGCCTATTCAGGTCCCTCAATCCTTCCCCAACTCTTCCACAAGACTCCCCGAGCTCTGTCTAATGGCTGTGGGTCTCTGCACCTGTTTCAGTCAACTGTTGGGTGAAGCCTCCCAGAGGAAAGTTATGCTAGGCTCCTGTCTGCAAGCATACATAACAGAGTATCATTAATAGTGCCAGGGACTGGTTCTTGCCTGTGGCTTACTTCAGTTGGTACAGTCTATCAATAGTCCTACAGATGTCATGGTTTCATTTTTCTTTATAGCTACATAAATTAGGACTATATATAAGCACAACATTTTTCTTATCCATTCCTCTGTGGGTGAGCATTTAGGATAGTGTCATTTCCTTGCTATAGAAAAAATGCAAATGCATGTTTTTAAAATTTCAAAATCCACACGATCGTTTGGATTTCACTAGAATCTATGATAACCTCCCATTTCACTCTCTGAATTTATTGTTGCAGAATCTCTCTCTCTCTCTCTCTCTCTCTCTCTCTCTCTCTCTCTCTCTCTCTCTCTCTCTCTCTGTCTTTGTTATGGTAGTTTCTGCTTGGATATCTATTTCTTGACACCTACTGCTTTGAGGCTTGAATTGTTAGTGCTTTTCTCGGACTCCTGGGTACAACATGAGTCTGTTTATCTGTGACCCCTCGCTCGGCCTTGTTAATTCAGGCACCCATAGTTACACTCTTAGGACTGCTTAAACTGTTCTTGGCTGTGTCCTACAGGTTCTGGTAAGTTACATGTCATCCTCTTTAAGTTTTCCCATGGTTTCTTCAACAATCTACCGACTGTTCAAGAGTATATTGTTCAGCCTGCATGTACTTGTGAGCTCTTTTATGCTATTGAATTCTAGTTTTATTGCAGTATAATCTGATAACATTCAAGCAATTTTTCTGATGATCTGTGACTTAAAATGTGATCTATTTTAGAGACAGTGCCTGGGCTATTGGGAAGAGTGTATTCTGTAGCATTTCCATGGACTATCCTTTACATATCCATTAAGTGATTTCCTTTGTGGTGCAGTTTAACTCGAGATTTCCTGGATTTTTATTTTAGAGGGCCTATCTAGAGTGGAGAGCACCGCCCACTGTTATGAGATCAGAACATCCTGACCTTTCCTGTGCACTAGTGTCTGTCTGGTGCATGCATATTTAAAACTGTTGTATCCTCTCCATGCATTTCGTCAAAGTTGAGAAGTTTCAGAAAGCTCGAGTCTTAGTGTAATGCTCATTCTCCTCACCCCTCCCCTCGCCAGTGAATGCGAATGCTGCTTAGGAGTAGAAAGGTCCCTTTTCTGAACGTTCTCGCAACCGCTACAAGCGCTTCTTGGTGCTAAGAATATAGTTAGTTGCTCAAACCTATGGAAAAGAATTCTGAAATAGAATCTTATTTTCATTCCTTCCCTGATGTCTGCTGTCCTAGCACTCGAGACACTTACTCTGTCTGCTGATGCTTTTCATAATTAAGAGCATGGGGCGATTGTACTCACGTGATTCAATGAGTGTGATTTTACCTCAACACCGATGTAGTCTTCTGAAACGCCTGATATTTAAAGGAAAACCCACATGTGACACCCTATGTTAACATTCCCAAATTAAAAATCAATGCATTATAAGAGACCTACTAAGGCAGCCTACTAACCCAAGATGGCAGCCATAATGGAACAGGTTAGCTGTAGCTCGTAAGTATCTTGCAGCCCCTTCAGGAACCAGCCGTAATATTCTTCTAGATGACTGAGTTTGTACAATTTTTGCAAATCAGCTGGAGGCTGAGACAAGACAGATGCTATCGATACCTCAGAAGCAATCCTATTTTACATCTACTTTCTTCCATGATGACACGTGGAGCGACAGATATGCAATAGATACGTGAATGTGGCCATGTTCCCTTTCTCTGGAAAAGAGTCACTGCGCAATCTTAGGTGATCTGAACTAAATCTTTTTTATATGACAAAGTTACAAAGTCTGCCCGGAATAGTGAAATTCCCATGAAATGAAATTGATCCCTGAATTATTGCCTAAATGATAGAACAGTAAAAGCTTAAGAACATATTAATGTTAATGGGAATGGCTCAGCCAGTGCCGTGCAAAGCCAGCTGTGAAGTGCACAGGGCATGCTACAGAAAGCCACTATGCTCGTCTTTCCACGGAGGCATGGTTTGTTTTATTCTAAAAACATTTGAGGTTTAAAGTTTTTAGACCATGCCTTCTGAATAAGAGTGTAATGAGGTTGAAAACCAAAGGAGTGCTCACCACTGTATTCAGAAATAGAAAAAGGAGAAGCTTTAGCCAAATGGTGTTCATTTGAATCCCCTTTGCTAAAAATCCAATTTAATTTTTTGTCACTTGTCTCATTAACCCTAGATTTAGAGAAATCAAATGCCGTTTGAATAAAATGAGACTGACAATCCAAAAATATTTTTAAAGGGTTTGGCTCTCGCGTCAATCTTCCCTTAGACCTTTTGCAATTAAATCTTCTTATGTTACCAAACTTCTTTTTGCAGTGTATCTGTTTTTAATCCCTAAGTTGGAATCCACCTGTCTTAAATGTGTACAGAGCCTTTATTTATGCTTTGAAAATATGGTAGATAAGAGAAATAAGTGTTTTTGATATTATGTTTTGTCATCTCCGGCTAGGAAGATTGAAATCCTGAGAAACAATTTTCTGAAGAAATGAAATCGTATGCCCTCTGAACCCTTTGGGGAAAATAGCCTTTGTGTTTGCTCAGAATGCGAGACAGGGAAACAGTACAAACGCAATAGCCATCTGGGCCATGCATGTGACATCTCTGTCTGGGGTGCCTGAAGTGATGCTTTAAAAAGATTTGGGATTTATTTATTTGTTTGTTTATTTATTTATTTATTTATTTATTTATTTATTTTTGAAATCACTAGTGAAGATAATACTGGTACAGTCTTGTTGATAGGAGAATTTTCAAATCAGATATATGTATTTTCTGGGGAATGTGGGAGATTGCTTTGAAACCTTTGTATGAATGGCTTCACAGAACACAAGGAAAGGAGGGTTTGGAAGAGCTCCATCATGACAGCCTTTCTGAAGGCATGAGGAGCGCCTGAGCTCCTGCTCACCTAGAGTCCTCCAGTGAACATCTTGAAAAGGGGGGAATGTGTTAAAAGACAAACCCCCAACATTATTAATGCCACAACAGCTCTATTTTTCAAAGAAGAAATAATTACATTTAGTATAAAGAATCTCTGTATAGTGTTCCCTCTTGTTCCTAATAAAATGCTATCTGGCTAAAATGATGGTTGTTTTTTAGGTTAAAATAAAATTTTGATTTAAAAAATAAGGTTACATAATATATACAAAAGCATATGGCAGTGTATCTATTGGTGTTATTATCAGATCTTAGACTTAGGAAAAAATGGTCTTTTATATTTACATTTATGAATCTATTAGACAAATTAGCTGAATCATACAAATGTTTTGGAGTTTTAAAAAATATTTATTTTTTTAATTTTATATACATTGGTTTTGATTACATGTATGTCTATGTAAGGGTGTTGGATCCCCTGGAACAAGAGTTACAGACAGTTGTGAGCTGCCATGTGGGTGCTGGGAATTGAACCTGGGTCCTCTGAAAGAGCAGCCAGTGCTCTTAACCACTGAGCCATCTCGCCAGTCTCCATATTTTTAAGTTTTACTTTGTAGATAAACTATATATAAAATTTAGATAGTATATAACTTAGTAAAAGTACCTGTCAAAGGCAGTTTATAAATAATAAAAGAAAAAAACTATCTTCATTTTTATAGCCAATACCTATTTCAATGCCAAATGATTTTTAAGCTCAATTACTCAGCTTAATCAATGACATTGACTCTCAGATTTTGGCTCACTCCAAAAGTCTAGACTCATCTCCAGCAGTAAAAACTTGGTGCTATTATGAATATTCAGGGAAATAGGTGGTAATCTAGGAAGACTATCTCCAAATAGAGTTCTGGTATTGCTTTGAGAGATTACAGCCTCTGAGGACTAAGGGCATTGCTGTAGACTAATGACCTTGAAGGGAGAAAGTATACATGTGGGGTTTACACTCTGCCATGTTTAGTTAAAAGTCAGTTTCTTTTTTGTGGAATTGGAGCTTATACCATTTGGACTCAGAATGCATCTTTCCCAGATTCTTTAAGAACTCAGGCTATTTTAGTATATAGAATTACCTAATTTAAATGTCTTGGCAGCAGAGAAGCCCTAAGAGCTTCAGATAAAGTTTGGCAACATTAATTGAACTTTCAGTTGCTAATCACATTTATGAAAGAGTTTCCTGATCAGTTAGTTATCTGCATATCTATATATCTCAGTGTATATATCATTCTGTCATCTATCTATCTATCTATCTATCTATCTATCTATCTATCTATCTATCTATCTATCTATCTTTATCTGGCATCCATCCATCAATTTGTCTGTCTGAATGTACACCTACCTGCCCATCCATCTATCCATCCATCTATCTATCCATCCATCCATTTGCCTGTCTGAATGTACACCTACCTGCCCATCCATCTATCCATCCATCTATCTATCCATCCATCCATTTGTCTGTCTGAATGTACACCTACCTGCCTATCCATCCATCCATCCATCCATCCATCCATCCATCCATCCATCCATCCAATGACACAACAACTTTTGTTTATAAAGATTATTTTGAATATTTTGGTATGTATATGACTCTTTTATGTTCGCCTTAGAACATTATTTTTAACTCTAAGTGGAAGAAGTTAAATTAGTTTAAGATAAACAAGACTTTTTTAGAAGACCACAGAGTTGCCTCGTATGCCTTAATTCAAGCAGAAGAGGCACGTGACTAGAACTCAGGGACAATAGTATCTAGGCATTCAAATCTCCTCAAAACTTCTCTCTCCAGTTTCCAGCTGTATTTCTCTCAGCTTGCTGGCTTTACCCTCAACAGTCATACCAACAGTTATAGGCAATGTTGTCTACAGGGTGGAGGAAAGAGCCAATGATGCCAACCAAGCCAACCTGCCATACAATGAAATCCATCAATTACCACTTCAGTTCTAGTACAGTGAATCCTAGATACCAAGGAGATCTTGTATAAACCTGGCTGTCCCTATATTGAACACATGGCTGAGAAGGAACTTAGGGGTAGTGTTCTCAAGAGAATGGAAAATTTGAGCAGAAAACATGACAGCCATCTCCTACAATTTCCAAACAGAATCTTAACTCCCTGGATAGCCAGTAGTGTCTCATAGGCAGCACTATAGACACACAGCATATATTTGAGAATGACTACCTTCCTGATGACTTTGAGGGGTCCTCCAAAGGGAATCCAAATGTTCTCCAAACTGTAATATTGGTGGAGTTAATCCCCCACATTTCCATCATCTCATCCACTAAAAGATCTGTGGTGATGTTTCAGTTAACATGTGACTAGATCCAGCCTTCAGGAGTTGAAATCTGTCCTCTGACTGTGTCATCTTGGGCAAGTGCCTAACTCATTGTGCCTCAGTTTCTTCCCCTATTATGTGGATATAATTCTTACTTCAGGGAAATCTAAAGATTTGACGAGAAGCCAACATTATCACCTGATAAAAGCTAAGGACTTAACTTACAGTTTTCTTATTATTCTTTTGATAATTACATAATTATAAGAATAAGATCTACAGGGGAAACTTTCAAGTGTTGTTGCATAAGCTGATCCTTCCTCTCGATGCCTCTTGTCACACTGTGTTGATGCACAAAGCTCATATGATGCTGTAAGTCTGGCTTTGCTCTTTTGGTTGCTCAAAGTGTTTTAAAGGCAGACAACAGTGACTTCCTATTTGTTGGGTTGCTGATGCCTTTCCACACACAGTGTCATAACTATGAGACTAAGGACTGGGCCTTATGCATTTCTGTATTTTCAGAATTTAGTAGATGAAAAGATATCTTTTTTACCTTTTCTTTGAATCTTTTTTAAAAATATATATTTATTCACAAGTTTTATCTGTAATCCATCTATCTATTATCTATCTATCTATCTATCTATCTATCTATCTAACTAACTAACTAACTAACTTTGATCATAATTCTTTTCATTAAGGCAAAAATATTTTGATTGGATAACTAACAACATGTCCACATCGAATTATGTTCCTGATATTCCCCGGCCATTCTAACTGGGATTCCCCCATCTCATCTTTATTTTATCAAAGTTCTAAAAACCTTCAAAGCTCAAGTCAAGTACTATATTTTCAGTTAGGTATTTTCTGAATAGCCAATCAGCTCTCTTAGCTCAGTTTCCCTATAGATACAAAGCACCGTCATGTATTGTAGAGATCAGTTTACCTAAGCGTCGAGGTTTTGTTTTTAGAGTTGTGTGAGAAAACCTTATACAGTCAAATGAGTGCACATCTTTTCTCCTATGCAGGAGGAGTATCTATTAATCTGGCCTTGAATTATTAGCCTCATAATTTCTAAACAGAGCTTTGTGTTTTACAGTGAGCAAGGAGTATTTTCATTTCTTATATTCCTATATTTACTTAAAGACTTTTTATAATCTTGATAAAAAAGATTGGGCTTATTGAAAGATTTATTTCATAATTTAGGATTCCTAATTCTATTAGATTTTAACTTAATTCAAATTGCTAAATGTAGAGAAGCCAAACAGCATTAAGAAGTCAAGAAAGAACTGCCAAGAAAAGAGATGAGTGTGATTTATGCTATCTCCTCGTAGGTGTCAGTGATCAGATTAAAGAAGAGAGAAAGGTCTATGGAAAAAGCCCAGCTGCAGGGCTTTACAAACGTGAGCTGCCATGAAGATCTGATTTCTCAGCCGCACTTCACTGTACAGAGTTTATGTACAGTAGCATTCACAGTAGCGGGTTAGTTAAACTCTTATCTGTATTTTTGATGGTTTGTGAGCTTGTCTTCCCTACTCACAAATAGGAGATATTGAATTTAATAGATACAGAAAAGACTTTGACTCTGTTCTAGTTGCACACGCAGAGATCCTTGCCTGTAAAGAAAAGGAGATTATCTGCCTTGGTAAGAATCCAGGTTCATATGATCGGGTGTATGTGTGCCTGACAGGCACTGCATCCTTCAACAACAGCGCACTGGGGACTCTGGTGGAGCTCAAGAGAGCGCTTACCCAGCATGCTCAAGCCCGGGCTTGATCCTTAGCCCCACAAATAAGTTCTCTCTTGAACTGTTGACATTTAGTAGTGACCATTCATTCTTGGTCACATATTTTTTCTAAGTGCCTTGAACACATCAGTGGTTACATTAAACTTTTAAAATTGGGGCTAGAGAGATGGCTCACTGTAATACCTGTATACATAAAACAATCTTTAAAAAAAACATTTAAATGAAAAAAAATTGAGGGTTGCAAATTTCTCCAAGTACTGCTGAAGTTTCTGGGCTAATTTACTCAACAGCAAGAACATATTTTAAAGGGTCTGGAGAGATGGCTCAGAGGTCAGAGCACTGGCTGCTCTTCAGAGGACCCGGATTCGATTCCTGGTACCCACATGGCACCCACATGGCAGCTCACAACCATCTGTAATTCCAGTTGTAGAAGACTGCACTCCCTCTTCTGACCTCTGTAGGTACCAGGCACATAGCTGCATATTATACACAGGCAAAATGTTCATATACATAAAATAACCTTTAAAAAGAAGATACTTTAAAATAGTGCCAGCTTATTATTATTCTCTTGGATGGCTTTTAATGAGATGTTACTGCTGGAATCTCAAAGCCTAACACAATAAGCTGTGTTTTTACAAATGTAAAACTGTGTTTCTGCTGTGTTTCTTTTTGGTATCTTTGGCATCCTTTCCCTCAGTGATCTGACAGATATTTAGAGCTGGACCCTTTTGTTTTGCTAAGAATCTTCTAGCTCCCATTCTGAGACCTATCATATGCTCTTCTATTGCAGCCCCTGTCCAGGCTCCCACTTCAACTCTGTCCCGTGCCAGCGTTCCCCTCACCAGCCCAGGGGCCTCAGCTCTCAACCTTCCCACAGGATTCTTGTCTTCTCCATCTTTCCCATGCCTCTCCATTGCTTTCTCTTCCTGCTCTAACATCTGGAAAAGTCTATTCCTGCTTCCTTCACCTTCTGCTGTTTGACCTCTGTAACTCCATTTTAAAAACTCACCAAATGGCCACCTAATGTCCTGTGAATGTCCTTTCCCCACAGCACAACTTTAGTAAGGGACGGTCAACCTAGCTTCTCCATACATTCTGGTCCATTTGCAACTGTACTTTCCTTGTTATGGTCAGTTCTGTCTCCTATATCCTTTCTCAATCTGCAAACGTCTGACTTTCCTCTCTGCCTCACTATTAGTGATTGATGTTGCTCTTGGTCCCTGACTCATTTACTGATGAACTCACTTTTCCTAGATGGCAGGACTCACTAGCACTGACTCCTCATCCCTCGGGCCCCTCTACACTTGGGCCTGCCTTCTCTGGATCCTAGCTTGCTCACTTGTCTCCTTTCCCAATGTAACCTCTCCCAGCTGTTCACTGATATCAGGAACTTAACTAAATGCTCACATCATAGGCAGGTGAATGCTTGGCTGGAAAACAGTCCAACAATGAAAAATGTATAAATTTAAGACCAGATGCCAAATAGCAATGTATACTTAAAAAAAATCTTTATTTACCAGATAAGAATGCCTGAGAATCTAAGGAGCAGAACATTCTTTCTTATAAAACATAGATTCCAAATAAACAGTGGTTCAAATTTAATCCTTCAGTATGAACTGCATGCTACCTTTCAATGTCAATGTAGCATTTAATAGATAGCCTATGTGGGCAGATGAAAGCTGGCAGGCTTAGGCTGAGTCCGGACATAGAATTTTAGTTGAAATATTTCTTCCTGTACATTGCAACAGGTGCCAAGTGTCCTCTGGAAATGACACCTATTAGCAATGGTGGTTTAAAACCTCCTCGTGTTTGAATGAATCTTGGAACCCCTTAGACCTGTTTCTTCTGGGGAAGGATGTTCTCAGGACTCATTTTTCTCTTGAACATCATGGCTGTTATCAATTACTGTTTATACAGAGCTGAGGGTAGATTTTCTCACCCTCAAACTGTTCTTTGCCCGGGATCTGCCAGCTTACTGACCGGGCTCCAATGTGTAACTGAATCTCATTTCCCAGCTGTGGAAACTTAATCAGGAGACGGTGGTCCTTGGAGTGCTGTGCCTCGCTCACTCTAAATAGAATCTCCCTGTCACACCAAATATTCTGTGAGGCTTTGATGGAACGAAAAACAAAACAGAGCCCACAACAAGAAGCCCTCCATTCCTGGCAGCCAGACTCTCCACTTGGCCTTAACAAAGCGGCTAAAACGGCTGCTGTCCTTGGGTTCATTT
>CM052701.1:94497942-94513301 GCA_028551405.1 Uromys caudimaculatus
CCCCCCCCCCCCCCCCCCCCGGTCTCCTACGGTCTAGAGAATTTAAGTTCCCTTTCCTCCTCTGGGTGTTCGCCAGAAATGTGATCATCATAATGAGAGACCTCCTTAGTTGCTCCTTAGGCGAATAATCCTTGTGTTTCTGATAAGTAAACAACAAATAAGCCGCTGTGGAACTTCTTTGACTTTCAGGAAAGGTGAGGTGTTATGGGTTCATTAATATGTAAACTGTAGTATGTAGATCTCAATGAAAGTGACAAACAAGTGCCACGCTGGGTATTGCTGAACACAGGAAATGGTTGGTTTGAGCTAATATATACTTTTGGCACCACTTCATCTTAAAATCATACATAGCATGGCGCACCAGCAGGCCGGGTTTATGGCTTCATCTATTACGGCCTTGTCACTGTTAATTGTCACCCTTTACCCGTGCAGTATTCTACAAATTGGGCCTATCCAAAGTGACAGGAGGAAGAACATTAAGCATCTGACAAGATGATATCTAAGTTCAATTTCCTACTCTTTACCTGATTTATACCTGCAGAAGATAATTTTCCTTTCTGTCATAAACAGCCCTATAAATCAGCAGTGCTTATGGCGCAGCCGCACCGAGAGCCCTCGGCTTTGCCGCCTCTGTGTTTCCTATTAGGAAGCCATTACTGCAGAATTTTCCTCCTTCAAACAAAAATGATGAAATTTAATACCACTGAGATTACAAAGATTAAGAGCTGAAGTACTGCTGGGGCTTTTCAATTGAAGCCGCTATCTGAGCAATCTTTGCAAAACTCAATAAAAACTGGGTTTCTGCCTTTGACATCATTATCCATCTGTTTGGATGAAATTGCTGTATCATGGTATAAATCTGTGATACAAGTGACATAACCTCTGAAATAAAAGGGAACATTAACTGCTCTATCTTCTGGAGGCCCTGGGACCGGCTGGCTATAAGCTCACTCAAGTGTGATGGCAGTTATTCTGTGTTTTACTAGACTGGAGACAATTATCCTTTGCTCTCCTCCCCTCTTATGACAAACTGTCAGGGCTTCTGCAGAAATGATCTCAAATAGATTTTCTAAAATGCTTAGTACTAGATCGCCTCCATACATTATTTCTTTTCAATGGGCTGAAAATAAAAACCTAATCCACAAATCAATTGCTACATCTATCAGATGCACATTGGTGCACATTTTATTTTGTTCTATCAAGATTTTATACCGCTTATATCCTCTACACCGCGTTTTACATAGATGGGCGTGCTGCGGGAAGGTGGCTCAGCTCAAGGGTTCAATGGGAGTCCAGACCTTTCACTTTGTGAGAGGAGAACCTCTGAGGGGAGCATCCGCGATAATGGGAGGTGTGAAGAGTGCTCTCAGAACCTGCAGCGCAGGCGAGGGCACAAGCCCCCTCAAGCCCTTCAAATGCCCACCACATCAGAGAAAGGGGGTGAAGTGATTCTACTTACCTAGAGGGATTCTACTGGGGATGAACTCACTTCCGGCTTTCCTCCCTCTCCTTAGACTGAGGAGCCCAGTTGAGGTTCAATTTATCCACAGGATGGGACGCCAGAGTCGTGCCTGCCAAGCCTGATCCCTCGAGTAAAGACCTGAGATGCCTTTAAAAACCCCATCTGTAGCCAAAATGTTATTCACTCAGATAAGTGGTTGTGGTACCTCTGTGGGTACAAAACTTTTACAGACTTAGGCTCATTCTTTAATTTAATCTTGCTTCACAGGCCTCCGTGTGGTGCTAATACTGCTAGTCTCTGAGGAGCTGGTTACCCAGCCTGGTAGACAAATCAACAAAAGCAATGAGTTCCTAAATCTGCAGCACAGGCTATAAACTCTCAATGTGTTCTCATCTGCTGGAAAAGACATTCAATCTGCAGCAGACACTTACTTTTCTTGTATTTACAGGTTCAGCCCAAACATTAATGGGAAAATTCCATTTCTCAATAAGGTTAAACATACCTGGTCCAGGAGCGGAGAGCTGGGCTTGGCTCTTCATTCAGAGAACATCGTAGCTGCCTTCTCTCTATTTTCCTAGTATGTCTTGTTCTCTTAACTCTTAATTTTGTTTATTTGCAAATGAGGGAAAAATGGAAAAAAATTGCAGTGGAAAATGTCTTTATAGACTCTTCCATTGGGTAGACAGCCAAAAAACCCAAATCAATTAATAAGCAATCAAACTTCCTTAATGCTATAAATTGCTCAGGGAACCCCTGTAGTCGCTGATCTGAGTTGCTAAAGAGGTTGAATTGGAGGAGGGTAAAGCAGCATAGTTTTGCAGGAATACGCTGGCATAGGGTCTGTTATTGAAATCCTATCCAAACACAATGTTATTTTTTGTTAAATGTTTGAATCAATTCAAACATCTGGAAAACCGTAAGAGTTTTATCATATGTCATGGACTAAATGTTTTACATATCTTCTTACTCTTTGATGGCACTAGAATGGAAAATAATTTGGAGACAATAAATTTTTATGGAAATGTTTGAATATGCAAAACCTAGTTAATGATCGTTCCAGTGCAGACACCCAGTGAGAACTTCAGGGGGGTTGGAAAGTAAGTCAGAGTCTGGACTTCCAAAAGATCCCTAGGTAATTGTGATGTGCAGCCATGGCTAGCTGGGGAACCACAGACACAGAGCCTACCAGCTGCTCTTCATCTCCATGGCAACAGGGGAAGAAGCAGGCATTAACTGTGGCACCAAGTATTTAGGGTGATGTAAGTTTGCGTTTAATTACTAGATTTGCATTTGTCGTTATAAACCATTAGTGAATATCTTCTCTGTGGCCTGTGCCTAAGATCTGGGTAAGCTGCCACCAGGTGAATGCTTTTGGTTATAGATTCTTATAGGCATCTACTAAACACACATAAAAGAAAACTATATTAGAAACCAAGTCAATAAAACTTTTCCTCTAGAGACTCATACTGTTGAAATAAGAGCATACAAAATAAATCTAATTTTAAGTATAAACAATGGAATAAAGTAGAACGGTATATAAGTAAATATAAAATGCTCAGGTACATATTAAAGAGCACTGCTTACCAAGCCTCGACTGTTACAATGTATATTTAATCTAAGTCTGGTGTGCCTTGCTGCGACCAAACTGGGAAGTGAGTGTATTTGACTTTATTAGACATTAGAGTTCTCTGTTGCTTGTTCTCAAAACTCTCCTTTCTTTGAGCTTTTGGAAAGAAGTGTGTTTTTGCTGTAATGTCAGGCATCGTGGAGGAAGGTTAACGCTAATACTGTGCATACGGTTTTCTCTGAACGCTTTGTATTTTGATTGCTCGTTTTCTGCTCTCCATTTCCAGCGAGGTCTGTTTCTCCCACAGGGTCACATTTATAGTGGTTTCTTTTTGCCTCCTGTCAAGAGAAGGTTCTTGCCCAAGTCAACTCCCCAAGCCTTCTGTGCATGAGGCTTTATAAAGCTAGTTATTAAAACCATGACGATAATGGATATATTAAAGTTAGAATATTGCTCAATTTTGTCTTTTTTCTTTAGGAAGTGTCTTTAAACAAAAACTGAGTGTTGACTATGTGTTGTGTGTGCACCCCCGATCTATCTTAGGAAAAGGAGTGCTTTCTTGCTTCACTACCTGAAGTCCACGCAAATCACAGGGGGAGAACCGAAGAATGATCACATGGCTTCACAAACAAGTTTAGTTGTGCAAATAGACTTAAAGTCATTTTTAAAGATCTGGAATTTAATTTTCTCAATTGTGGTCTTGAATAGGCAGGAAGACAAATATTGTTTACAACCTATAGTGGCTTTTTCTAAAACTGTGAGGGAGGAAAACACACATTACTTGAAAATCTTTCACATTTATGAAACATTATAAAAGCAGTGTTATATATGTTGTAGAAAACCAGGGAAATGCAATTAAAAAACAAACAAGAAAAGTAGAAAAAAAAAACAAGCTTCATTTCTTAAAGGTAGAACAGTTGACATTTTTAACAGAATTATGAGTTATAAAAACTAGATTCCTAACTCAGAAAGGTCTTATAGGAGATTAAAGTTATTTTTGCTAGCATGTTAATATTTGATAATATATTTAATATCAGAATACACTAAATGGACACGGTAGGAAGTTAAGTAAGGATTCCTAATGATTATTTTGTGTTTTAACTAACCCAAACCGGTACTTAGTCCTCATCCAGGGGTGCTGGAAAGCTGTTCTTAGGAGGCAATCTAAGGTGCATCAGGAGAGACACAAAGTTATTTATCACAGAATTATTTCTTTGGGCAATACTGTGGGCTAATGGTCTTGCATCAGTAATATTGTAAAATACCTACAGACCAATGTTATGAAAAAAATCAGATTTTCAAGCTTTAGGTGCATTGTCTGAAATATGTCTTCAAGAATTAAAAAACATATGCTACAAAACACACTGTAACGCACCAAAGAGCGAAATGAGTGCTAAGCTCTTGACTCTGATCTTTCTCTACAGTTTTCTGCAGGTTCAGACATTTCTATAGTGCATATTCTCTCTTATACATTACATTATCTCTCCTATAATGGTATTTTGTAAACAAAATCAACAACACAAGTTAACAGGCTGCTTTGTTTCCTGGGTACCATACTTGAGACACAGGGGAAGAGATTTAGAACACCAAGCATCTTCAGAACATTTCCTGTGTTTCTAATCACATGGCAGCTGTTTGCTCCATAATAGTCTGCCCTGAGTTTTATAGAAGCAACATTTTTTAATTGAGTGCTTTGAAGAGACTTCAGAACCATGTAGAGAGCCGAATAGGGGCCCTCTGTGTGGCGGGCCTGGCTTGTAACACAGTTTGAAATGGTTTTCAGGCACAGTTACTGCCCTCCCTGTTGGTTCCCTTCTTTCTCAGGAATCAGTGCTCAGGCACCAACACTCCTGCAACGCTTTTGATAAAAACTCATTTATGCAAAAATAGTCTTGGGTACCAGAGCTAGCAGGAGCTGTCCCTCTTGCTCCCTTCCCAGCCTCAGCAACAGAAGGTCACCAGAAACCAGCCCAGGTATGGCTTTGTAGGTGAAAACTGTTTGGGTCGGGCCGTCTCACTCTTAGACTGCTCACTGTGAAGTTTTTCCGGAGGGCACAGCACTGATTGCCAATGACCTTTCCTTTAATGATAGAACTCACAGAAAGGAGCCCGGGTATTTCTTTCCTTTGGTAGGAGCAGGTAGTGACACCGAGGGAGGAGCTTACACTTTAGAGCAAGAGGAGTAGTTTTAGTGCCATAGAAAACACATTTGATGGTCAGTATTTATGGTTCCACATCTTGAATTCAGCCAATGGAGAACTAAAATTTTTTTAAAAATTTATCTGTATTGAACACATACAGACATTTTTTTCTTGCCATTATTCTCTGAAAAATCTACTACAACAATGATTTACATAGTATTTGTGTTGAGTTAGATACTGTAAGTCACCCAGGGATGACTTGAGGATGACAAAAGGATGTAGGTAGGTCATATGCAACTATATCATTTTATATGAACAACTCAGGCATTACATATTTCAGGATCTGGGGGGAACAGGTCTTGTGATCCATCCCTCACAGATATGGAAGGGTGATGACTGTACTCCAGTTCTCCCACTGGGATGGGTGGGAGGAGAAAACACAACTCAGATCTTGGAAGAGAGGGACAAAGGGATTTTTCAGAGGCCATTCAAGGGCCTGGGCTGTCTGGTACAAGTGGCTTTGTGTCACCTGTGATCACAGGTGTGCCATCTGGTCAGTGGCAAAGGGACATCACAGAATCACAGAGTCCTTGAACTGAAGAGACACTGGATGCTTGGCTTTGGTCTTGGAACTCAGGGTTCAAGGGCTGGGTATCAGTTGTGAATGCTTTTTCCTAACACCAGAGACCTGCAAATCCTAAAGCAGCCATTCAGTGCAGTGAGATAGGTGCGTCTACATGCATGTGACGAAGCTCACCCTCCATTGACAGCCAAGCTTTGGTGGCTGAGGTAAAGTCATAGCAGCTGTTGAGAAGTCATTGATCATTATTTTTAAAGATCAAATTCTTAATTGCTACATAGTAATTCATATACTTAAAAGGAACATTGTGGCCGGACAGTGGTGGCGCACACCTTTAATCCCAGCACTTGGGAGGCAGAGGCAGGTGGATTTCTGAGTTTAAGGCCAGCCTGGTCTACAGAGTAAGTTCTAGGACAGCCAGGGCTACACAGAGAAACCCTGTTTCAAAAAACAAAAACAAAAAAAAAGGTACATTGTGACATTTCAATACACATAAATGATCATTCCTCAATTTTGTGTTTGGAAAATTTAAAAAATCCCTTCTGTAAGCTTTTTTGAGCTATAATTGCTGTCAACTCTAGCTCCTACTGTGTTGTAGGATTTTAGGCACTACTCCAGAGCCAACGAGATGACTCAGCAGGTAAAGGCACTGGCTGCCAAACCCAACAACTGACTTCAATCCCAAGAACTCATATAGAAGAGAAAACCAATTTATTTGTGTTGTCCTTGGGCTTCCACAGGTATGCCATGGTGTTTTACACTCAAGAATATATGCACGCACACACACACACACACACACACACACACACACACAATTAATTAAAAATGTTCTTAAAATTGAGCATTGGCGTACATGACTTTCTATATTTCAAGTAGAGTTATAGAAGATGCTGTGGACTTAAAAATTCTTATTAAATTTATAAATCTCAGTAGTGTGTTTTAAAGTTTTCTTTTAGATTTAACAGTGTACTTTAATTTTCTTTTTATATTAGTAAATCACTATTTTTGTGATTGGATTGTATCTACATGGAATGATATATCTTAATTTGTTGAAGGATTTTTTTTTTTTTTTTTTTTTTTTGAGACAGGGTTTCTCTGTGTAGCCCTGGCTGTCTTGGAACTCCCTCTGTAGACCCAGCCTAGCTTTGAACTCATAAATCCACCTGCTCTGCCTCTGGGTGCTGGGATTAAAGGTATGTGATACCACCACCTGTCTTAAAGACTCACTGTTATTATTTTTAATTACATGGATGCATATATACGTGGCTATGTGCACGTGAGTGCAAATGCTCCTGAGAACCAGAGACATTGGATTCTCAGGAGCTGGTGTTACAGACAGTTGTGAGTTGTGGGTGCTGAAACTGATGGTTACTGTAGTCTACAGGTTGGTACACTGTTGATGATTTTCCCCCTCCTGTAGCATTCTTAGACCCGCCCAGCACTTTGAACACTAGCCAGTAGGGTGAATCTTCCGGGTTGGTACCAGCTTGATTTCTTCGTGTCCTATGATACTGATATGTGGGATCTTGTCATCAAGTTCTGAAGTGTAACTATGAGCATGGAAATATTGTATAATATTTGTGAGAGTTTAATAAGGGAGGACCAACATCTTGAAAAGAGGTAACTTGTAAGTGGCATTGGACTTTTTATTTGATGGTCTAAAATGTCTGGAGGAGGTGTTGTCTCCCTATTATAGGATAACTCTATTGTTTCCATTTTATGACAAGATTTTACTCTATAGCCCAGTCTAGCCTGAAGTTCACAATATAGCCCAGGTTAGACTCTTGGCTATCCTTTTGCCTCTTTCTCATTTGTGCTGGGATCACAGGCATAAGTCATGATTCTTTTATTCCTTTCAATTTCTGGAAATCACTGAGTTGTACGGATATACTATATTTATTCCCTTATCAGATGATATACATTTAGATTTGTCTTCAAGTTTGTCTATAGAGAACAGGGCTTTGAACATTTATGTACATGTCATGTAGACATAACCAAATTTCTTTTAAAAATTTAATTCAGATCCTACCAATCTTATGTTTGAAGTCTCCATTGCTTCTTCCTCTTTCCACTTGGATTAGAAGTCAAAAGTCCCTATGTGGCCTTCAAGACCTTACCCAGGCTGACCTAGCAATTCTCCAGCTGATCACATCACTTCTCAAGTCTCAGCTCGCTCACTGTACTGCTTCCCACCACCCTTGCATACGCAGTTCCACATTGGCTCTGCTTTCCTCTGAGCGCATCATGCCCAAGGGCTTCTGACTCACTCTCCTGCCTGTCTGAAACACTCTTCCCGCAAATATGAACGTGGCTTCCAAGCTCATCTCTTTTAGGTCTTTGCCCAAATGTCACTTTTTAAAAATTTCCTTCATCACTCTATCAAAAATAGGACCTGCACCACTCTTGAATCCCTCTACTTTATTTCATTTTCCTCATGACAGCCACATCTGGTGTATCGTGTGTTATTTATTCTGTGTCTTTACCCCTACTAGAGGTGAACTCACAAGGACATGTTTCATAGCTGGAGCAGCGTAGGCACATGGGAACCACTTGAATCTATGCAGTGAGTATGAACTTAGTGAAGCCTGGATTGGGTACACTACCTGCAGCCCTGACCCGGCATCTGAAGTAATCACGGATGTCAGCATCCAGAATCAGATTGAGGGGTTCATGGAGGGTAGTGGTCAGATACTCTGACTGGGATGTTAGGCACAGACTGATCTTCTGGTGAGCATTACTATCTAGGATCAATGGTGCAATGCTGGGTTGAGCTAAGGGTGAGGAAGCCCTGGGTCAGGAGTATAGACAGGCTTTTGACACACAGAGCCTGTGCATAATCTCCTTGTGTTACTAAGCAACCTGGATTAAACAGACTGACTAAAGAGCATAAAGTATCCAGGGAAATAACAAACAGGCAACAGGCCTGTGTATGAGACTGTTGAGCGCTCACCAAGATCAGTTGTTGCTCTCTCCCCACTTGCCAGGATCATCTGAGGGGAGGGGCACAGTTCCTGTTTGCCAGATCGTCTGAGTTCAAGGCAAGCTGTATAGTCTGTATTCTACATGAGATCTTCTATTCATAAACTGCTCAATGCCATGGAAGCATTGTAAAGACACCATTCCAGACAAATGGAATGAGCCCGAGGCTGCACGGCTGAGCACGAGGCTGTGCGTGGCACCCTTGGCAGGGGCATCTCTCCAGCAGAGTAAGTTGTTCAACTGCACTGTTTGTCAGGGGCCCAGCCTCCAGGCTATGTGTTGGAAGGTGTCTCATTCCTGCCAACAGTTGTATACCCTTCTCTCAATGTTGGGGTCCCAGGCATGCTAGTTGGAACTGGCAGGCAGTTATTTAGACTTTCGACTCAAGTGCTCTTTCGAAACAACTTTTAAATTAAAAAGTTAGATCTCCAAGATTCACCAAATACCCAGTCGGCTTGAAGTTTCCATTACAAGCCTAGAGAAAAATGTCTATACCTGTTTGTTGGTTTGTTTTCTTATTTAGTTCTTAAGACAGACAGGAACACAAGTAACCAACAGAGGCTGAAATGAAGAGTGATGGTTGCAGTACTTCAGGTAAGATGTGTCTGGCCCCTAAAACCTGTGAACCCCAGGCTGCAGCTTACCAGCGATCCAACTCATCCAAGGGCAACAAAGGAAGGGCTAGAAGTTTGCAGGGACTGAGAAAGCTGGGTCTGGTTTAAAGAGGAAGCTTACATTGTCTTTTCTATGCCTTAGATGATGAGGTAGAAGGATGAACATAGACCAGGAATGGGGTACAGCTTAAACAAAAGTGTTTCTTTCCCAAGCAGAGATGTAAAACAACTATTCAACATTTTCTACAGGCACTTGCTCTGTTTTAGGAGCTGAGGGGCTGTCTCATTGGTATCTCCAAGAGAAAGTTAAAAAATCAAACACCAACAAAACCCAGCTGCATTGTCTCTTGTGTTAAATTTTCTTAAAAATTTTTTTGGAAGAATGTTTTATTTTTGCATGGATATTTAAAGCATCATTGTTTTTTCTTTATTGCATATTTATATTTGCATGGAGGTGCATGCATCACAACAGGTATGTGGAGGTTAAAGGTCAACCTTGGGAGTCAGTTTTCTTCTTCCGTCTGTGGATATTAGAGGTGGGACTCAGGTTTGGCACCTTTAACTGCTGGACCATCTCTACAGCTCCCAAATTTAATTTCCTTTTGGCCACAGTAAAGGACATATTTTACGGGGATAGCCATCTGCACTGTGGGTAAGGGTGTGGGCTCACGATTTTGCCAGCTTTCCCTATGGGTCATAGTTCCGATGTGGTACTTACTGGTCTATGGGACTGAAAGGTCTCCTCCCCTCTTAAGGCTTATTTTCGAGCTAGAAAAAAATAATGCCTTCCCTGTGGTGACTGATTAAATGCAATAGTCCAGGCTCAGTGGGTGCCTGGCATGTAATAAGTGGCCAGTAAATATCAATTGCTATTGCTATTATTATTACTAGACTTTATATTAGACTCGAAGTGGTGTGGAGGTCATTACACCTAACTTCACTGTGTTGGGGATGAGAAAATTGACGCATGGTACTGGAGGTTTCTGGGTGGTTAATCTTCTTGGCTGTTCCAACTGGATCACCTGCACTGGTGAGGCACATCTGTGAGTGTCTGTGAGGACATTTCCAGAGAGGACTGACTGAAGAGATAGGGAGCACTGTCACATGCACCAAAGGCACAAAATCAAAGGAGAAATCCGCGTAAGTAAGCACCTCCCTGCTTCCTGACCGTCCACCCTCTGAGCTGCTCCTCTCTGCCACACTGTGGGCTCAGTGGGCTAAATGATGGACAGAAACCACCAGGAACAACAGAATCTCTGAAACTGTGAGGCTATGCAAAGCTCCCCTCCACGGAGTTACCTATCTCACATAATTTCATTGCAGCAACTGAAAAGTAACTCATGATCTTACCCAGACCAATTAGCTGATTCCTGCAGAACCAGCCAACGCGGCTTCCGGAGCTCTGTCCCCAAACTTATCACTGTCTGGTGTCTGAGTTTTTAATCATTCTGTCCTTCTGCCAGGTGCAGTCGGAAGGGGCTCCCGGCAGTTTAAAGGGGGAGGAAGCAGTAGTTTATAGGCTCCATAAGGCCAGCGACTGTGTCTGTGTTCTAGTCTCTTCTGTTGCCTTGGGATATCCGGCATTTGGTGGGTGCTTGATAATGAATAAATAATTAATGTATGTATGTATATGTATTGCATTAGGTGTGACTCAATAGAAACATGAGTGCACACAGGCATCACAGTGTGAAGCTGCAACCCTTCAGCACTGCCTTCTCTCTTGGGAGTTGTTATGAAACACATGTCTCCGCCGCTTTAACAGAAGGCGGTGTGTAAGAGGGGTTATTACAGTTGCCTCTCCCCTTTGTCCTCCTCCTCCTCTTTCTCCCCTCTATCTCCCTCTTTCTCCTTGGCTTCTCTTCTTTCTCATTTTCAATCACTTCTGTTTCCTACCCCTTACTCTGTCAACTGGCAGAGGCCAGGGTATGCTTTAGTAATAAATACCCTTGAGAGTTAAGTGGCTTGAAACAGTAAAATCTATTTTTTTTACTGACGCAAAATGATCTGGAGATCTGGGGGACACTTGGTGTCACAGTTGGTGACAAAGTCCTCCAAGTGTTGATAAAGCTTGCCTCCTATGACAAGAGCTTCTGCACTCCTTGCTCCGGGTAGGGTGTCATGAAGGGGCTTGCAGTAAGTACTGCACATTGCTGCTACCCACTTTGGCCTAACTAGTCCCATGGACCTACCTAAGAGCTTGGAAGAGCAGCGAACCACTAAGTCCTAGAGGGCATAGAGAGCTGCTTATGGGTAAACATTAGAGTTCTCTACCATCACTCCTCTTTTCATGGAGGGCTTTCCTTTTTTCCTTCCTTCTTCTTTCTCTTCAGTCCCCTGCCTGCGTTCTGGATCTTCTGCTTTGCACCAGCAACTGCTACACTAGCAAAGAATGATGACCAAGGCTGACTTTGCCATGACTCTGGTTTTGTACTTGATGGTAAGCCTCTCTCGTCTTGATGTGCATAAAGATTTTCTTCCTTCTTTTGGGTTCCTAGCAGGTTTATGAGAAAGCTCCATTTTGTCTGCAGGCTAAGAGGACTGGCAAGTGTCTGAGTGCTCTGGAGTTACCCCTGGAATCTTTCTTAACTCCCTTCAAAAGTCAGTTCTTTTAAAGACCACCTTTCCCCTATCCAAGCCTGTGTTTCAGAGGAGCAGGCTGTACATTTGGCAGCAGGTAGATTTGGTTGTCTGTTTAAAATCTTGGGCACTGACTATGAATCATTTGTTGATTGTGGAGGAAAGATGAATGTCTTAACATAGTCAAGATCTCCAGGGGAGGGTTCTAGGTAGCCATAGAAGTGTTATAAGATGGGGCAGGATTTCTTTGTCCCGATTTACAATAGATAAAGTTTATTTAGCTGGGAGACAGAAGCGTGTGACACTGAGAGCTGGGCTCGCCATGGTGTTCATACGTCTTCTTTCTTTCTGGGCTTCAGTTCCCTTCTCTGAAAAGAGAAGCGGCTGAATAAGGTGAGCTCTGGGAGGATCACGTGTTCATTTAGGACTAGGGTGTATTATTTTAGGGCTTCAAGGGGCTCTGTGGGCGCATTGTCCATAGGAAAAATGAAACTGGAGCGAAACAGGCAGAGAGGACGAGGGTGTGTGGAAAGCTCAGAGTGAACAGACAGGTATGGGTGGGGGTTGATGACTGTGTGCATACTAGTCAGCTCGAAAGCAGCTCGTTTCCAGTTCACTCTGTTGTTCGTAGTTCCGCTTCCGGTTTCCTCT
Organism: Uromys caudimaculatus; assembly: GCA_028551405.1. Classification (NCBI taxonomy): domain Eukaryota; kingdom Metazoa; phylum Chordata; class Mammalia; order Rodentia; family Muridae; genus Uromys; species Uromys caudimaculatus. The sequence continues at coordinate 94,510,514 of CM052701.1, forward strand.
TTGAGTGCCTGCAAATGCCGAGTGTGGAACTACGGGGAGCTGTGGAACTACCTGACTTGCTGAGATTTTCAGTACAAACACATCAGCTGTTAGTGATTTTCTCCAAAGTTGAAGGTTATAATTTTTCTATACTTCTTAAGATATAATGGTCTCTTGGAATGTGCCAGTAAATTAGTCATACTGTGTCCTGAGAATTGGTCTCTGTAATACATCCTGGGCTCTGAAAAAGAGCTGCAGTTGTATAATGGATTTTAGAAGTCACCAAAGCTGGTTCAACTAACATATTTGTTAGTCTAATAAATGATATTGCTCTTGTCAAGATTTTTCCATATAGCACAATTTAATAGAGGAATCAATAGTTTCTCAGACATGACAAAAGGATCTGGGTGTACTTTGATGGGAGACACAAGGCCTCTTGTTGTTCTAATGAAGCCAAAATGGAAAAAAAAAAGGTGTTTTTTTTTTGTCTTTCAAGTGTATTTTTATGAAGCTAAAATATACATACTACTTTCTCTAGGAAAATATTTGTCTATCAATATTCGCTCCTGCATTGTCTTTGTAGTCTGTTATTATACATGAATATGCATTTTCCATTCTTTCTGTTTCCCTTTGTTTGATGAGCTGCCAGTAGTACATGCCACTCCAGGGGAAAAACAGTCTCCAGTCGAAACATTTTTTTAGCCATTGGGTCTATAAATGTTTTGGTCAAATATTATCCTTTACCCACATTCCTCATCAAGACTTCTTTAAAGTCACCACAGAGGTTTCATCTAGTTGGAGACCATCTCCTCAAACAATTGTCCTGAGAATGTCCTATGCTCCTGTACCTACCATGTCCCCTGACCCCTGGTGTCTTCCCAGAACCTGTGGTGACTTATGTTAATGGGTTTAGCATCTCCTTGGCCACTGTTGAAGCTGCTTGGAAGGTCCTTGCTGTGACACTGAGAATATTAGAGCAGCTGTGTGTCTCGTCCTCAGCCAGGGACTGTGTTTTATGGAGAGTAAGTGACTTTCACTGCTGCAAGTTCTACTTACTGGCAGAAACATCACGGACACTGGCCCTAGCGGTAAGCGCCAAATAATTCTTATCTTCAGATGTGAATCCAAGACGGGTTGGACAACAGCTGTTGTTACAAATCTCACTGAGCTGATGAGAGATTGCACTTTGAAAAGTGACTAAAACAGTTGAGATCATTGGCTCCACCTCTTACGGCAGGAAGAGGTTCAGAATGTTTCCAGAGTGGAGAATGAGGACATCAGTGGGCTGGAGGAGCTGAAGACCTCTGTAGAGGTTGCTCTCCAGTTAACTGTGCATCAGAATGTGTGAGGAGCTTTTGAGAAATGCTGGAGGCCTGGTCCCATTCTTGAAGGTTAATCATCGATTGGCAATTCAACCCAAGAGAGTTTTTCTGCTCTCTTCAGATTCCTGAAGTTCAGAGCCGTGCTGTTCAAAGTGGGATTCTGTGATGGGATGGGATTATGTCACCTTCTTAGATCTGAATCTGGGATTTTTTCAGCTTCCAGAAAATTCTGAAGCCTTATCCATGATTTTTGAAACTTAGTACACACATCAGAATCACCCTAAGGGATCTGCGAACACAGGCTGCTGGACTCCACTTCCAGACTTCTCTTTAGTGGTCATATTTCTGGGTCTGAGAACTGGTATGTCTCTCAGGCTCTCCAGTGACATTCAGATGCCTGATCTAGAGGCCACATTGTGGGGATGGAGGGAAGGCTCAGCTGTTAAGAGTTTCAGTTTCCAGCACCCACATGGTGCTCACAATTTTCTGCAATTCCAGATTCAGGGAATCTAATTCCCTCTTCTGGCTTCTAAGGGTGTGCAGGTGGTGCACATACACACATGCAGACAAAGCACTCATATGCATAAAATAAAAATAGATCTTTTCAGGCCACACCATGAACAGCACCACTCTAAAGCAAGTCTGGGAACTTGCCTTATTTTACAGTGCATTGCAAAGGTGGCAGTTCTCAGATATTGAGATGCTAGCAACCACACAGATGAACCTGTGGGACAAATTGATTTGGCTAGACTTTAATTTATTTTAGTTTTAGTTTTTTTCCTAAGATGCAAAGCTCCAAAAAGTAAGGCTTTATCCTACATGCCATTGCTTAGCAGTTTTATCAGTGTGAAATGATTGGCTTGCAGGACTTCTCCTCTCCTCTCTATTGATAGGTTGCTTGAATGAATTAGGAAAATTAGTGGAAGGTTTTGACTGTGAGACACACTCTAATAGTAGACTTTATTGTTGCTTTGGTGTTAGGAAGGGAATATAAATTATAATCTTCAGGAAAAGCTAACACCTTTCCTTTCTGTTTCACTGATGGTTTGGATCAACAGTTCTCTGCCTGTGGATTGTGACCCCTTGGGGGTCAATTGAACCTTTCACATGGGTCCCCTAAGACCATCAGAAAAACGGAAAGTTACATTGTGATTCATAACAGTAGTGAAATTACAGTTATGAAGTAGCAACAAAAATAGTTTTATGGTTAGGGGGGTCACCACAACAAGAGGAACTGTATTTTTTTTTATTTGTTTTTTTTTATATATTTTTTATTTTTTATTTTTTTGATACTTCATATACATTTCCAATGTTTCCCCCTTTCTAGGTCTCCTCTTTGGAAGCCACCTATCCCCTCCAACTCCCCCACCTCTATGAGGGAATTCCACCTCCCACCTACGTACCCACCCACTCCCTTATTCCCACCTTGACATTCCCCTTTACTGGGGCCTCTCCTCCCCCTGATGGCCAACAAGGCCCTCCTCTGC
>CM052701.1:94513801-94534743 GCA_028551405.1 Uromys caudimaculatus
TGCAGACAGAAACCAGAAGGATCTTGTCCTCAGCTGTCCCTTGGTTCCTATGTCCTGATCCTCTGCAAGGGTCCCTCTTGATCCAGTGAGTTTGAACAGAAGTGGTGGTTTTGCCTGTGCTCAAAGGTGTGTCAGCACTCCTGGGATACCAGCTCTCTCCTGGAGCCCTGTGGCCCAGGCTGAGGTCCCCAGACAGAGACCCCTGGTGGCCCAGGCAGAGGTCTCCACCCACAGATGGCCACCAGAAGCTTCAGAGGTTTCCTGTTCCTGAGTTCTCCTCAGGCCCTGTATCCTGCTGGTTCCGGGCGGGTCTTGGTGAACAGTGTTGCTCTCCTTAAACCCACTTATGACTTTTCCATGCTCCTGGGAGGGTACCTTTCTTCTCCTGGTGCTCGTTGGCTATGGACCCCTGGTGGCCCAGCCAGAAGTCTCCACCCCAAGGAACTGCATTAAAGGGTCAAAGCCTAGGAAGGTTGAGAGCCACTGGGAAGATAGTTAAGGCCACTGCTATCTGAGGCTGGCACAGAGAGCCCCTTCAGGGGATCCTGATATAATCTCCAGTTGAGATTCATTGCTTTAAAGCAGGGTCCACACACTCAAATGCCTCCAAGGACTAGGAGGACAGGGACAGGCCAGGGGACATTGAGGCCATGGAGCCGTTCTTTGTCACTGAGGAACAGTACATAGCATGGCCATATCTGTGGCTACTCAGTCTGTTTCTCAAGGTATCTTTCCTAAGATTCTAGTAAGAGACATTTAAATCTGTCTTAAGTCCTAGGAAATGTTTCCAAATTACCTGGCTTTGTTCTCTGGAGTTGTGATTCCAAGGGATATAAGGGCCATCAAGAAAATACTATTGTTTAATTTTTAAAAATGGTAATTTAAACACCGGAGGCTCTAGCTTATGCACAAACAGATTTTAACATAATAAGTATCTTTGGTACACCGCATTTCTTTGGAAGTGAGAATTAGATACATTTCAGCTTTCAGTACATGGAATTAGCAAGATAGAGGCTGGAGAAAAAAAAAACTCTATAGAAGAGTAGCCACCAAAGAACTTCAAAACCAACAACTTAAAACTTCCAGAGTATGAGCTTCAACTACTAGACCTTCAATATTCAGACTTGACCGGGTCTTTCTACATCTTGAATTATCATGGTATTTAATTTTATAACATTTGGGAACTAGGTTGCTGAGAAATGGCTAAAAAGAAATGTTTCCTTTTACAGTTTTAAATTTTTATTTATCTACTTTTTTTGAGATTATAATATAATTACATCATTTCTCCCTCCAGACCCTCACATGTACCCCCTTCTTGCTCTCTTTCAAATTCATGGCCTTTCATTAATTGTTAATATATATATATTCCTAAATGCATAAATATAACTTGCTCAGATTGCACACTGTTCCTTATACATATTTTTCAGGGCTGACATTTGGTATTGATAATCAGTTGCTGTGTTCTTTCCTGGAGAGACTGTTTCTCCCACTCTCAGCATTCCTTAGTTGCCTGTAGTTCTTTGCGTAGAGCTGAGACCTCTGGGCTTTTCTCTGTCTATATTTTAGCGTTCTACTGCTGTTTAACAGTCTATTGCTGTTGTCCTTTTTTAACCTAAGTTTAGGTAGTCATGTTGGTGAGACTTTATAGATGTAGCTTCTGACATCACTAAGAGACACAATCTCACAACAAATTCTGATCCTCTGGGGTTACAATCTTTCTGTTCCCTCTGCCAAGATACTCCCGGAGCCTTAGATGTGGGAGTGTTTTGTAAATGTTCCTGTTGAAACTGAGCCCCGCAGCTCTGCATTGTGAGTGGTTGTGGTTTTCTATAACAGTCTATCCTATAGAGGGTATTCTTCAATGAAGGGCAAGGACTACATTTATTAGGCTAGACCCGGGAGAAGGATGGGCATGATCTGGTGGGGTAAGAGAACATTTTAAAGCAAGCCTTGCCTTTCTTTTGCTTATCTGTTCTCTGGAGGGAAAAGGAGGCACTTTCTATCTGTAAAGTTGTAGACCGGTATATGGAGCCTTGAGGTTTTGGGGCTCTACTTGAACCCCTGACTTTTGCATTTAAGCATCTCAGAACTTTCACTGCTGTTCATACACCCAGTCCCATCTGTCCACTTCATTGGAGGAGGAAGAATCTTCCCTTACACATGTCCAGTCCCATCTCATGAACATTTCCTCCGGCAGCTTTGTTGGTTGCTTTATAGTCGTCGGAGGCTGCCCACGAGATGGAGTGGACTGGAAGGAGAGAGCACGGTGTTAGCTCCACTGTAACCACAGCTCATTCCGATTATGTACTGAACTTTAGCTTTATGCTCTCTAAAGACACGACTTGGTATGTGTTGGCAGGTTGGCAGCTGGAGAATTTCCAGGAATGGGATCCAAGGTTGTTGCTATTACTCCTGGAACACAAACGCAGCATAATAGCCAGAGGGATTTCCTCATGGTCGACAGTGGTGTATAGGAAATAGGATTCATCTAAGACATACATGTCTGGCTAATAAGAAAGTGGTATTACATTTCATCTGTACTATTTCTCCTTGTGTGTTTTCTGCCTCTTAGTCCCTATGGAAAGGGTAGAATTTGTATTCTCTCGGATCTCTAGCCAAATATCATCTAATTTCTCCTTAACCAAGAATATAGCCTTAAAAATCAGATATACTGAAGAGATCTAAAATTGGGAAGGGTACATGGATGTCACACCTTGGAGAATGTGTACATACATTTTTTTGTACTTTGGAAAATAACTGAGGAAGCGTAGGACCAGACAGGCATTTAATTAAGTGAAAAAATTTTAGAAAGGAGAAAAACATTGTGGAAATTGAAAAGAAATATTTTGGTTTATGACTTAAGTCCTGCTATAAGTTTGGAATGTTTTAATCTGTTCATCATGAGTCAAAAAGTAGTTTCCAAAGGAGAAAGATGTGGGCCCTTTAAAGCTGACCTTGGCCGCTGTTTACCACTTCTGCTTTGGGTGTACAGGGGGGATCCAATCTGATGTGTGTTCTTACAAGCATGGCTGCTTGTCGATGGGAATGGAAATCCTAACTTTGGTTCTTGTCATATTACCTAGTGCCGGAGTTCATGTCCTTTCTTTCCCACCTACAAAGTGTTCATCATTTCCAACCGTATTAACTTAGTTCTAACCACTCTAGTCAACAGTTTATTTACTGATAAAATGAAAAGTGAGAGTTGCTTGTTGGAATTTTATTAATCAAATGGGATGTTGTTTTTCAAGTTGCTAAATGGCAGAGAGATTAAGGAAGTATTATTTAATATGTATTATGAGGACAAAGGTCTTGCAAATGCTCTAGTCTAATCAAGGTTGCAACCAAATCTCCAGAGTCCAGTAGGGGGTGTGTAACATTGTCCTGTTACAGTGAGTGGGAGCCATCAGCCAGACTTGAGGTTAAACCTTTGCTTTACCAGGTGGACCACAAGGCTCCTCGAACCTCAACTTTCTCATCTATAACAAAAGTAAGAGCTCCCTCATAGAGTGTGTGGATCAAATGAGAGACAGTATAGAATGGGATGTTTATGCAGCAAGGTTCCTGATGCGTGCTAACTTAGTAAATTCAGACTTTATTTGCTGAACTCTATCCATGGATGACATCATTACCAAAGCATATGCAGAATAGAAAAAGGGCATCTGAGATACTGGGAACTACACTTGGACCATCTTTGTTTTTAAGACACACTTGAAAGATACTTGAAGCCCTGATGTCTAAGAGGAAGCTGGCTAAGAGCTGTTTTCTTCCCCTATCCCCCTGTTTTAGCCGCCATGTTATTCCTGGTGGAAAAACTATTCTTTGTCCACTGTCCTCGCTCACCATGAAAATACTTCTGTTTAAGAAGCACATTATCAGCAGCCATTAGCTCTCTCTGCTATCAGTCTGTTTAATCTTGAAGTAGAGAGACACAGAGGGAGTGAGGTCAGATCTTAAGATCAGCCAATAAGAAGACAATCCATTTGTTGTAGTCTTCGATATTAGTTATCAGTCAATTTTACTACACAGGGTTTCATGTGTATGTAATGCCTGACACAGTTGTCCGCAGTGTTGGCTTTTTGAGTACCAGATGAAGTGACTTCTGTTTAGGGTTTGAGTTATTTAAAAACAAGCAAACCCATCTGCTTCATTCTTGAAGATATAGAATTCAATTATTTCAACCCAAACATGTGTTCAATGCCCTTCTCTGTACTTGACTGCATCAAGGTGGTTGATACAAATCTCTAGTAGTGGAATATAAGACTTAGGACTGCTTTGAACAGGACTCGAGGTGGAGGGCTACAGCTGCATCCTGCCTATCAGGCGAGATCGGCTTGCGACCAGTGCAATGGTTTCTTTTCAAAGTTCTGAAGGACATGGAGCCTAAGAGAAGATATTGAGACACTGGGTAAATGAAGGGACTTCATCCTCACACTGTGGAAGGAGCTATGGGATACCCAGCAATCTCTTCAAGGAGGTCACCAGATCCACCCTTGAAGATTCTGCCTGATCCCGTCTGGAACCTCATCTCTTACGGGGTAGCATTTCAACATTGAATTTGGAGGAACACAAAGGTTCAGTCACAGAGGTCTGACGTCTGTGATGCTCCAGAACCCACAAAGCAACAAGAGAGGGAAAAAAGAAAGATATTTTTAGTGGCTCCAGCCAAGGAAATATTGAGTGCTCAAAAAATTAATATTTTGGCTACTTAAAAGTTTTGTTTGTTTATTTGATTTACAAGTTTAACCCACCACTTACAAATAAAAATATTTTTCATATGGCACCCTTCTCACCATTAAGTGTTTGTTTATGGTCTGAATATTTGAGTCTCCCCTAAAGTCAATAGGTTAAAATCTCAGCCTGTAAGGTGATACCAGTAGGAGAGGAGAACCTTTCAGGGAAAGTAAACCATAAGAGCAGAGAGCGCATGGCTGGAGTTAGAAGCCTCATAAAAGAAGCTGCAGAGGGCGAGCTAATTATTTCCACTGTGTAAGAAAAGGGTACCATGGAGTCTCTGTGAGCAACCTCCCTCTTTTCCTTTTTGTTGAGAAGGAATCTCACGGTAACACCCCAATTTCTTTTACTCCTGAATTCAAGTGCCTCTCCCACCTTAGTCTCCTGAGTAGCTGGAATCATTGGGCTGAACTACTATGCCCAGATGACTTTTTGTTGTTTATAAGCTAGCCAGAAGGTGATACTTTATTTTAATAGCCTTAATGAACTAAGACACTTAGTTTGCTATTTCAACATTTTATAAAAGGGCTTACTTGTTTTTATTTTTTGAGTATATGTGATGTCTGCATGAATGTAGTGGACACCACTCATGTGCCCGGTGCCTGCAGAGGGTCAGGAGAGGGTGTCTGCTCCCCTGGAACTGGCGTTACAGGTGGCTATGAGCTGCCTTGTGGGTACTGGGAACTGAAGTCAGATCCTCTGCTAGAGCTGCAAGTGCCTTATCACTGAACCATCTCTCCAGGTGCCACCCTCTGACCCCAATAGCTTTTGGTGCCAATCTGGTAGAACAACGTGCTATTTTATTTGATTCATTGACTAGGGGATTAAACCTAGGGCCTTGAACCTGCTGGGCAAGCTCTGAAACCCTGGACAATAACCTAAGCCTCCGTTTTACTTTTTTGTTTGTTTGTTTTAATTTTGAGACAGGATCTTACTAAGTTGCCTGGCTAGTCTTGAATTCATTCCATATTGCTGACTGGGTGGAACCTGTGATCCTCTGCTTAGTCCCCCCTTGAGTATATGGGATTGTACCCTGTGCTACCAGGCCAGGCTCACTTTTAGCTTTAATGTTTAGAGTAGACTGTCAAGGGAAATGAGCTAACATTGGATCCTTCTCTTGTCTCCAGTTATCTTGGCCCATGTGCCTTGATACTATGACTTCTTCTATGCTAGCCATTGCTTTTGATGAGGTGTTTGAAATTCCCCCTAAAAGGTGACTTAGGATTTTTATTGCTGTGACAAAACACCATGACCAAAAACAAGTTGGGAAGGTGTCTCAGTTTGGGTTTCATTGCTGTGAGGAGACATCATGACCAGGGCAACTCTTATTTATTATTTTTTTTTAAATTGGATATTTTCTTTATTTGCATTTCAAATGTTTTCCCCTTTCCAGGTCTCCCCTTTGGAAACCACCCATCCCATCCCCTTTCCCCCTGCCTCTATGAGGGTGCTCCCCCACCCACCCACCCACCCACCCACCCACCCACTCTTGTCATCCTGCCTGGGCATTCCCCTACACTGGGGCATCAAACACCCTTAGGCCCAAGGGTCGCTCCTCCCACTAATGTGGACAACTCTTATAAAGGCAAACATTTAATTGGGACTGGATTACAGTTTCAGAGCTCAGTCCATTATCATCATGGTAGGAAGCATGGCATTATATGGGCAGACTTGATGCTGGAGGAGCCAAGATTTCTACATCTTGATTCAAAGGCAGCAAGGAGGTAACTGTCTTCTTCAGGGAGCCAGGGGAGGTCTGGATCACACTGGCTAGACTTGAGCATATGTAGGAGACCTCAAAGCCCTGTCCCCACAGTGACACTCTTCCTCTAACAAGGCCACACCTCTTCCAGTAAGGCCACACCTCCTAATAGTGCCACTTCCCATGGGCCAAGCATAGTCAAACCATCACAGGAGGAAAGGATTTATTTGGCTTGCACTTCCATATTGCTATTCATCATCAAAGGAAGTCAGGACATGAACTCAAACAGGACAGGAAGCTGATGCAGAGGCCATGGAGGAATGGTACTTTGAGGCTTGCTCTCATGACTTGTGCAGTCTGCTTTCTTACAGAACCCAGGACCACCAGCCCAAGCTGGTAGCACCTACAATGGCTTGGATCATACCTCATTAATCACTAATTAAGAAAGCATCCTACAGCCAGATCTTTTTTTTTAATGAAGTATTTTTTTGTTTTTTTTGTTTTTGATACTTTATTTACATTGCAAATGTTTTCCCCTTTCCAGGTCTCCCCTTTGGAAACCCCCTATCCCCTCCCCCTCCCCCTGCCTCTATGAGGGTGCTCCCCCACCCACCCACCCACCCACCCACTCCTATCCTCCCTCCCTGGAATTCCTCTATACTGGGGCATCTAACACCCTCAGGCCCAAGGGCCTCTCCTCCCCCTGATGGCTAACAAGACCCTCCTCTGCCACATATGTGGCCAGCACCATGGGTCCCTCCATGTGTATTCTTTGGTTGGTGGTCCAGTCTCCCGGAGCACTGGGGGGTCACACCAGTTGACACTGTTGCTCCCTCCATGGGGCCTACAGCCAGATCTTATAGAGGTATCTTCTCCATTGAGTTCCCCTCCTTTCAGATAATTCTAGCTTGTGTGAAGTTGACATAAAACTAGCCAGCACAAATGGCTTGTCCCTTTTACCTGTTCTGGTCTTATCTGTGTGAGCTGACCCATGCTAAGGACCTTGCCTGAGTCCTTTGCTGAGGACATGTGGTCTCTACAGTGCTGTCCCACTCTGTTACCTGTTTATCTTCCGTTGGCATACTTTCAATTTCTACCCATCTTTCAACTGATAACTCAAGTTCCATTTCCCTGTAGGAATGTTTTCTTTTCCTGCTGTGTCAATGCATCACATGCATTGTCCAAACACGTCTTCTTTTACCATGACTGTCAAGTAAATGACACAGAACATATGAGGCATCTTTTATAGTAAAGTAGTAGGCAAATAGTAACAATGGTGGTCTCTGGAGTCAACAGGAATGTCAACACTAGAGCCTCAAAAAGAATCAAAACACAGGGGTTAATATAACAAGTAGCATCTTTGCGGTTCAGTAGCCCTGGATGCCAGTCTACCCAATCAGGGAAGGACCAGTTGCTTATTATGTGTCAAACAGGTATATTTGGACACCTTAATTTTTTCATCTGTAAGAACAATGCTGTCTGGTAATTTTGGAGCATGGGGTTCCCCAGATTATACAGCCGAAGATTCAGCCAGGTAGCTAAAGAACTAATTTGAAAGGAGATAAAAAATGACATGTCTAAAAGAGAGCCCATTACACAACTCAGGTTGCTTTGTTCTAAGAATTAGAAGCTATGATCTATGGCTTAAGCATAACTCTGGGAACAATTTTTGTCCAACAGCTTCAAATAAATTTACCACAGCCTTCCTCCACTCCAACCCTCTGATTTTTAGTCTATAAACTTGCTTCTGTGTCTAAAGAAATTCCACCCAAATTCCTTGAGGGTCTGACCCTTTCTAAGCCTTAGTTTATGTTCTTTTGTTCTTGTACTTGACATTATCTGAAATAGTCTTGTAAAACCTTGTTTCTGCTCCCTTCAGAATTTTATATCCCTCAATGAGGCATTTCTCCACCTCTCTCTTCAAAATAGCTGCATTCTTTTGGTAACTTTTCTTTTAGTAATGTAGATAAATCCTTCATGTTTTAAAAATGAAACAGGTCGCCTTCTCTGGCGCTAACGCTGTGAACAAAATAACGTGATTCAAAGTTATTTGAGCAAAGTGAACATTTGGTAGGGCGGGGTTAGCCCCAGGAATAGCAGTTGGAATCCTCAGACATGGTAACTGAAAGGGATCCTGACAGTTTGGTCTTGGGGAGAATCAGGAAGCCTAACAAGGATAATGGGGGCAGGGGGACCTGCTCAACAAGAGGGAGATCGTGCTAGGTACTGGAAACCTACTCAACTACCCGGGCTAGAGAGGACAGCCACCATTTTAGTAAATTAGCATAATCCTTAACTATACTCTAAATATTTATCCTTAAACCCAAATATCAGTGCAGTTCTTGACTCATTAAATAAGCTTCTCTTTGTAACAGAAGGATACCATCACAGAAAGTCACAACTGAGTAAAATGCAAGGAGCAAGCGATACAGTTACCATATGATTCCTGACCAAAGGCTCAGGGATCATTGCAGAAGAGGGGGCAAAAAGATTGAAAGAGCCAGAGGGACAGGAAGTCTGCCGTGAGATATGTATCCCAGAAATGTCAGGGAAGCTACACTTGTGTCTCAACATGACCGCCTAAACAAGACCCGAAGAAGGAGAACACCAATAGCCATGCTAACACGGGAGTGTGAAATCTCATGAGGCCTCAGTCCTAGACGAAGAAATACGGCCAACTAAGGAATGCTGAGAGTGGGTAAGATTGTCTCCCCTAAGGAGACATCAATTGGTTATCCAGTAACAACTGGTCAGCCCTGAAAATACACATGTGAGCAGCACGATAGATAGAGCAGGCTGTGCTTATATATTTAGGAATCTATCTATCTATCTATCTATCTATCTATCTATCTATCTATCTATCTATCTATCTCTGTCTATCTATCTCTATCTCTATCATCTATATCTATATCTCTTTGTGTGTATGCAATTAAATAAAAAGGCATGAATTTGAGAGAGTGCAAAGGACAGGGTACATGGGAGGGATTAGAGGGAAGAAAGAGAGGGTGAAAATGATGCAATTATAATTTAACTTCAAAAATTATGTTAAAAGCGGAGGGCGGGGCAGGACGCCCTGTGTAATTGCTTTCTGAGATGTTCTGCACAGCATTACTGCTCTCTGATGCAATCCCTGCATGGGTGCACTTTGAGTTATCAGCACTCTTTCTTTTCTTCATTTGGCACTCGTCCACAACCTCAGCTGAAATAGCTGTTGTTTCTGGTAGAGGAGATGCTTGGGGCCTTTGGAAGTAGCAGCCATCCATTGAGAAGTGTTTAGAGGGTCTGTACTGCACCATCAGAAGAAACAAAAGCACTCATAGAAACAGCCTTTGCCTGCAGCAGTTCACTGGTGGAGAAGGCGGCAGATGACCAGTGCTCCCCGAGGCCCAGAGGAGGAAGGCTGTTATGTACTTTATTCTGTGGGCCTGCGTGAAGGTCAGAGTAGAAAGCTCCCTCCTTCAACAGAGCCACCGTGCTGTGGAGGGAAGTAGACTGTCCAGTGGGAAGAAAGGCAAGGGAACGCTTTAGTTGCCAGTTTCTGCTTTAACACATCACTGTAAATCTAATGGCTTCAATGTTATCCTCCATTTCTGGATGGCCAGAAGTCACACATATCTCTCATAGGCTAAAATGAAGATGTATCAGGAGCTGGTGAGAGCATCTGCTTCCTTACATCCTCTGAAAGTCCCTGCATACCTGGCGGGTGGACCCTTCTCTCTTCCCTTCGGGGTGATACACCACCTTTCCCTCACCACATGCTCTTCTCTGATGTTCCTGTTTCTCCTCCCATTAACGAGAGCCCTTGATCCCACTGGACTCCCTTCCCACCCCTGATGGATAATTTCCCCATGCCAAACTTCTGAGCTTTGCATGTGCAGCATCCCTTTGGGGAGGTAAAGAACACCACAAGCTCTGGAGATAAGGCTGCAGACATCTGGGTGGGAGGCATTGCTCTGCTTCCCGCAGTGAAGCAGGGGACATTTCAGAAGAAGGAGGAGGAATCCTTAACTGGAGTTATCTGCATGTACTTTATCAGAAGAACCGCTCAAATCTGAAACCATTTTCCTTCCTGTACATTAATCTGGATCTTGTGTTACACCTGTGAAACCTCATTAGTGGCCCCGTTCAAGTAAAGAAATGAGCCCCGATTTGACAGCTCCCGGTAAAGAAAAATACAAATTAGACAGTGTTAGTTCCTGTAATGAAGCTGCATGGATTGTGCTCTGTGAAACCATGTGCTTCAGACAGTTCGGCCAGAGCCAGCTTCATGGCAAAGCTGCTGCCGGGCTCTCTCAGACTTCGCTCGGGAACCTTCGTCCCTTCTTTTCTTCCTTCCTTCCTTCCTTCCTTCCTTCCTCCCTCCCTCCCTCCCTCCCTTCCTTCCTCCTTCCTTCCTTTCCTTTTTTTTCTTGAATGTAATAACATTTTTTAAAAAATTCTTACAATTTACCATGGCTCACCCCTGATCTCTTCCCAGATCCTCACACCGCCCCACCTATTCAACTCCGTGCCTTCTTTCCCTCTTTCTTTAGAAAACAAGCAGGCCAATAAAATAGCAAACAAGCCTGGAAAAAAAATACATGAAAAAGTACAAGAAACATAAGACAGAGACAGACAGACAGATAGAGAGGGTGTGTGTGTGTACAAACAAAATCCATAAAATCAGAAACAATAATACATAAACAAAAGATAGTAAGATAAAAAAAACCCAAAACATTGAAACACAACAATAGAAGCAAACATTTCTGCAAAACCAGCATTGAGTTTATTTTGTGCTGGCCTTCTGTTGCTGGGCATGGTGCCTGCCCTTAAGTATAATTTATGTGGTGTAACTTTCTTATCATTAGAATTATAGGCAGAGTTTGGTGATGAGGCTTTTATCAACCATGACTGACAAACTAATTTCGATGCTCCAAATGTACTTTTCTTTTATATGTTCATCATTTATAATAACATATTTAATTGCATATTACATTTGCAAAATTGAAGAATAAACTTTAAATAGATAAAAAGAAACTTCAGGCTTCATGGATTCTTAGTATAGTAAGACAAGTTACACAATGTTGCGCTGGTCTGAGCATCTCCCGGTGCCCTACACTGGGGTCGCCATCAGCCTTTCCGTATTAACTGATTCACACAGCAGTGGTTTTAATTGGTGTGGGGGACTTACTGTCGGGTAAGCGGGAAGCAGCTATTCCTTTTGCACAGCTTCTGATTTTCAGTGTGCTTTGCTCCTAAGCTGGTTTGCTCTTGGTTCTGTGACCTTTCTTTAAGTTCTCAGAGTCTGCGTTTGGTGCCTGGTCCTGCGTCTGGCTATCACTTGTGCATGTACAAATGTAAAAAGTCCTGTGTCTGACGTTTGCTCAGCATCATCTGTGTGGGCAACACTTCAGGCCCAGCTTGTCCTGGTCAGATGGGCAGAGAGGAAGTAGAGGCCTGTTGAGTGTTTGCAGCTTGTGGGAAGTGGTTCTTAGAGTCGGGGGCTGGAGTGTCTGGTTCTGAAGCCAGGGGTTAGCACTTGGGTTTTCAGGGTGAGGGATGTACAGGAGGAGATAGGTGAGTGTTTCATGGATGCACCATAGGAAAAGTCCTCTGCACTGCTGACATCTAAGGGTACATGAGGACAAAGCATAGGAGCTACAGGGAGCCCAAACACCAATGGAATTCACCCTAGTATGCCTTCTAGGCTGTCTCAGCGTGTGAAGGCTCTTTCTCTGATGTGAGCTAGGACACTAATTGTACTGGCTGGTTTTGTGTCAACTTGACACAAGCTGAAGTTATCACAGAGAAAGGAGTTTCAGTTGAGAAAATGCCTCCATGAGATCCAGCGGTAAGGCATTTTCTCAATTAGTGATCAAGGGGGGAGGGCCCCTTGTGAGTGGTACCATCTGTGGGTTGGTAGTCTTGGGCTCTATAAGAAAGCAGGCTGAGCAAGCCAGGAGAAGCAAGCAAGCCAGTAAGTGACATCCCTCCATGGCCTCTGCATGAGCTCCTGCTTCCTGCCCTGCTTGAGTCCCAGTCCTGACTTCCTTTTGTGATGAACAGCAGCATGGAAGTGTAAGATGAATAAACCCTTTCCTCCCCAACTTGCTTCTTGGTCATGATGTCTGTGCAGGAATAGAACCCTGACTAAGACACTCATAGAACCCGCCTCACAGACTTGCTGGCAAGAGTAAATGAGACAAAGCTGGTAAGTCCCATGTTAAGCGCCAGTCCTCCCCACAAATGAGTTCTCGCCCCCTTATATAAAAGCCTTGTGTTTAAGGTATTTTTAGATTGTGCTTTGACACAACAGAACCATTTATTTGCTGTTTTAACTTCACGCGTGCCAAACAATTCAGTGGAGAATTTTGTGTCTACAGCTGCACTGGATCTGTGCCAGTGACAACCCATTGACAGCTGGGTGGGCAGCTGCCCAATGTGGCGATCGTGAGAAGTGGCTTTTTCTCCCGTGCTTCCACTTTGGGGAAGTATTGATGTTTGAAAAACTTCCACCGGCACTCTTTGTCTTTAACTTTCTTTTAAAAAAAAAATAAATTATATATATATATATATATATATATATATATATATATATATATATATATATATATATATATATAAAGCCATCATAAAAGGAACCTTTTCATCTTAAAAAAAATGTTTTCCCTACAGGGGCAATAATGAAGATGGGATTGGTTTGGATGAAGGCCTGGGACAAAGAAGACATTCTGACAGGAAGCAGGAGCAGTTAAAACACACACACACACACACACACACACACACACACACACACACACACACACTTTCCATTGCAACATGGCAACTGGGCAGACCCATGTCTGATGTTGAGAGGTTCCTCTGGCACTCCCATTTTATTTTATGAGTCTTAGATCTGCAGCCCTGGCCGCATGGTGTTGCTGGAGATTCTGACACAGAATCTAGAAAAAGAGAAATCAAGACAATGAACCCTGGATCCAGGGTGCAGAAGAGGATGGAGCAGCTTAGGAAGCAATGGGATGGGAGACACAGGGCACAGATCTTGAACTAGGAGGGGACAGGCTCAGAATAGTAGTTTAAAATAGTAACTTGAAAGTTCCCTAAAAGGCTTATTTCATTGGAGGAATTCTTGAGAGTTTATTTAATTTGATGAAGATAAGACATTATAGCTGCTCAGGGGCCACTTGTACAAGCAAGAGGCCAAGTGAGGAGAGATGAAAGACAGTGGAAGGTGAGAGGTAGAGCACGTAGGTGAAACCAAGAGGCCAGCCGGGCAAAGGAAGGACAGCAGGAAACCTCCAGCAGGGACTAGTGAGGAAAAGGATAAAGACCCGATGGACCTTGGCTCATGCCGTGCACCAGCCACTTCCTTTATGTGAACTATCAACTCTGTAGGGCCACCCTTCTGAAGAAGGTGCTACCTTCTCACATTCCAGGTGACAAAACAAGGCACATGCAGGCTGTGGTGCTTGTCTACGGCCCTCTGTGAATGATGTCAGAGTCCACAGTGAGATTCTTAACCCAGAATCCACGCTCTTTAGCACTCGCTCTGCCACCGAGATGGAAAGCGTGGAGAAGGGGCGAAGAAGTCGAGGCTGTAGCGCCAGAATGAACGGGCATCAGGTTTCCTGGATTGGAAGCAAAATGGTGTGCCTGGGAAAATGCTTTTCTGATGGAGGCTGAGAGAACAGTATTGGCTCATTTTCCAGAGAAGCCAGTTATCCCACATAGACAAATGTGGCAGAGAGTTTTTTCTGGTCACTGGCTCCTGAGAGAGTGCTAGGCTTCTGGGCACCCCATCCTGCAGGCTGAAGGCAATACTCTCAGGGCTGGCTTCCCCAGCTTGGTCACCCAGGAAGCACGCTTCCAGGACTCAGCTGTGTGGCCTTAAGGGAACTTTGTGAGGACTACACCCAGGTAAGCATTTCCTTTGCCAAGCTTGGCTCTCTCTCTATTTATTAGAAGATGAAACCTGTTAAAGCAGAAAAATGGTTCCTACACTGAATCCTTTTTCTTTAAGTGACATTTTCCATGGCTTTTACCAAAGGAAAAGAGAGGCAGAATCCTTATACTCTGGGCAAACGATTTTGCCTCTTTCTGGTGACATTGATTATAGTTTAGCCAGCTCCATAACAGATCTATCTAATCTACCAGAGAAAATGTAGCATGAAACTCAGAAGGGATGCTGGGGCTCAGGAAGGGCACCACTCTTAACTTTCAGGTAAGAGTTTGTATAACAATGTCATTTTCTCAGATGCCTTAGGCTGACTAAGCAGAGGCTCTTGCTTCCTATGAAGAGCAGTGTCCTTTGGTAAAGAAATAGCTCCTTTTCTTCTAACCAGCTACGTCTAACTATGAAAAAGGACAACAAATTAAGAATTAGACCTCCTCAATTGGTATCTAAAAGAAAACCCATATCATTTTGCTTTTATGAACATTTATCCAATTCTAATTTTCAACTCCTCCTTCCTTCCTTTTTTCCTCCCTTCCCTTCCCACCCCTCCCCCTCTCTCTCCCCCTCTCCCCTTCCTTCCTTCTTTCCTTCCTTCCTTCCTTATTTTTGTTTTTGGGTTTTTGGTTTTTTTGAGGCAGGATTTCTCTGCATAGCCTTGGCTGTCCTGGAACTTGCTCTGTAGACCAGGCTAGCCTCGAACTCAGAAATTGTCCTACCTCTGCCTCTCAAGTGCTGGGATTAAAGATGTCTGCCATCACTTCCCAGCTAATTTTCAACTCTTAATATTATATTTCAGTGAGGTAATAGGACACTATCTTCATCAATGTCTTCTGATAGCTGTCTGGTATGTTTTTCTCTGTTACTGGACTCTGAGTTTTCAGTGTCATCTGCAGGAAATGGTGGAAGACACCAGAACAGAGGGGCATACCTTTGTCTTGCTCTGACTCCTATCACAAGTCACAACCTCCCTGGGCCTTAGTTCCCCGTCGTAAATGTCTGTATTTATTGTGATTATTTGGGTGCAGTGGTTCTGACAATTGCTGCCTAATGTATTTTGTGTTTATGGTATGAGCGAGTGTAAGATCAGAGTTGCTATTTCCTCCTGATGAACTGTATTTCCTACTGGAAGGAACTCCCTTTATCTCCCTGAAAATCCCATTTTTCTGAAAGTTTAGTTTGTCTGCTGTTGATAGACACTTAAACTTTCATTTCACTTGTTAATGTTCAGCTTCCACACCTTCCCCATCCTTTTAACCTTAGATGAGCTAAGGGAAAGTCTATTTTTATTTTGCTGATGCGAAGTTCACTGATTGAGCCTTCTGAATGTGCGGCTCTGTGTCTATTGCCAGCTAAAGCTCCTCAGCTGTCAGCTCAGGAGTTTGTCTTTTTCTCTTCTCGGTCATCTGCTTTGTGTGTGTGTGTGTGTGTGTGTGTGTGTCCCTGGAAATCCACAGTCTTTTAAAATCACTTTAAAACTCAGTTTGTTTGTTTGTTTTTTTTAAAAAAAATCAAATCCTACATTTAATGAACATTTTTACCTTCTTTCAAAAAATTTAAAAAATAAAATTCCTTTGTCTTCCATGATTGATGTACTTACTATTTGTTCTACACCCCTTTCTACTTTTTTGTTGCAGGTGTGTCCACCCCACACTGCACGAATCTAGGGAGAGCTATAAATGCAGCCCCACACAAACTCTCGGCTTAACTAAAACTTGAGGATATTATTGGTGATATTTTTTGTAATTCGATTGCTTGGTTCTTGAGTGTGAACTTTGCAGATGACAATCGCTGTGTGGCAGTGTTGAAGGTTGACAGCACACGAGAGCCTGCCCTGGGTTCTGAGGGCTTTGTCTCCACTCTGCTGCTGGCACTGCCACACCCCTGCCACAACCCCCTGCCACACCCCCTGCCACACCCCCTGCCACACCCCCGTGCCACACCCCTGTGCCAAGCAGCAGCGGCCTTAAGCCCAGAACTCAGTCTTTCCCTGGGACTCCTCCTCAGACAACGAGAATGGCTTCCCCCATATCTCAGCTTGCTTGGTATGCAGGTGAATGTGAGGAGATAAAGAAAGGTTCTCTTCCTTAAGAACAACAATAGCTACAACAACAAACAAACAACAAACAAAACAACAAACCCCAAAACAACAAAACAAAACAAAAATCCAAAAAACCAAGCAAAATTAAAAACAAAAATTATTTTCCTCAAAGATGGACTCACTGTGGTGCCTCACCATTCATTCCACAGTTCTTTGTGAGGTAAGGTGATGCCTTTGATATGGCTGTTTACTCTCTCAACTTCTTTTTCTGACAGTGCTGCTTCCAGTACTCCTCAGGAGGAGCTGCCTTCCAGAGCATTCTCCCAAGCACCTACTGTGTGCACACTTCAAACTCATAGTTGGTTCCCAAGCAACTCACTTAGGTCAAGGGTCCACAGCCAACAGCATTTAGACTTAACTATATGTTTACTATTTTCTTTGCTAGCAATTTCTTTTGTATCTGGGGTCAATTTTCTTCTGCTTGGACTATATCCCTTAGAATTTCTATATGATGGAATGTGTTGAGTAAAAGTCTTAACTTTCCTTTTATCTGGAAGACAATTTTAATAAATATGCAATTCTATGCTGACAGTTGTTTTCTTGTCACTTGTTGAAGATATTTTTCTAGTATCTTTTCATTGCCATTGCTCACATTGTACAATTAGCTGTACTTTGAAATCCTCCCTTAGAAGTCTAAAGTCTGTCTTTGTTACTTTTCAGACATATATGTTCTCAAATGTAAACCCTGGCCATTAAGTTTTTCATTTCAATTATTTTGCTTTTTTTTCAACATAAAATTTTAAATGATTATTTGAGAATATCACATAATGTACCACAATCACACTCACTTTCAAGTCCTCCCATGTCCACCTCCCTCCTTTGGACCTCTCCCATGTAGAAGAAGGAGGAGGAGGAGGAGGAGGAGGAGGAGGAGGAGGAGGAGGAGGAGGAGGAGGAGGAGGAGAAGATGAAGAAGAAGAAAAAGAAAAAGAAAAAGAAGAAGAAGAAGGAGAAGACGATGACAAAGACCCCAAATTTGCGTTGCCTATATACTCACAAGAGCATGGTAAAACTCCCAGTGGCCAGCCCCTTAAAGAAAACTCAGTCCTTCCCCATTTGCACCTCTGACAGAAACCAACAATTGTGCAGAGCTACACTTGAGCATTCTATCACAAATTTCAAGGGTTCTGTCTGAGGTCTTCCTGCCTAGGCTGTTACTTTTTTGGTGGGAAAGGGGTAAGGTTGTCACAGATCATGGACTTCCACCTGTTTTTGGCCGAATCATGGGTCACAGACCCATTGTGGCCCTCAGCTGCCGCACAGCCCCGCAACATCAACATGGCCTCCGGGGTATGGGTCACAGACCACAGACATCAATATATCCCCTGACTGCAGTCTAGTCCATGGACAACAACATGGCTTCAGGCCACAGCTTCGACCATGGGCATCTACCCGGCCTCTATTGGGAGCATGGACCTCAAACCTCAACATGGTCACCAGGACAACATGGACCATAGACGCTAACATGGCCCCCAGTGTCAGCATGGCCCATGGACATCAGTGTACCTCCACGCCAATTGTTTCACTTTTTTTTTTTTAACTTTTCAGATCCTTTAGGTTTTATTATTCACAATGGGAGGACAATTTCAAATAAAAACTTCTTACATATTTGAATATAAGAACATGCTTTCAAGGGACGTGCTTTCTTCTTTGATCATTTTACTTTAGATAAAGCATTATGTGCTTAAAATTCTGCCTGCCTATTGTATTTGTGCATTTATGTGCAGGTGTGTGTGCACATGTCTGCATGTGTCTGTAGAGGCTAAAGGGCAATCTCAGGCCGTTCCTAGGAGCTGTCCCATTTGGGTTTTGTTGTTGTTGTTGTTGTTTTATGTTTTAAGACAGTCTTTCATTGGGACCCAGGGCTCCCTGATTAGGCTAAGCTGACTGGCGACCACCAAGCCCCAGGCATCTTCCTGTCTCTGCCTCCTCGGCACTGGGATTACAATTGTGTGCTGTCATGCCTGTTTCTGTGTGGGTGCTAGGGTCCTAACTCAAGACCTCATGCCAAGGGAACACCTCTCCAGCCCCTGGCTGATTATTTTTATAGTCTCTTATTCTTTGTTTGTTTTGTTTCTTTTTTTTGAATATAGGTGCATTTTTATTTTAGATTCTTCAGCTGTATAATGTTAGCTGTCCACGATCAAGATTGCCTCCGACTGATGCTATCAACCTGTGTATTACCGCTACATGCCACACCAGAGCACATCATAAATGCTAGAGAGGATTTATTTTTATCAAAGTATAATTTATACAAAATGAAAACACAACATTTGAAGTATATCGCTCTGTGAGCTTTGACACACACTTACAAGCATGCTATCATTACAACGTGAAGATGCAGTTTCCATGTGTCCTCTTGTAGAGAATCTGCTGTCCTTACCTACCCTTCACCCCAAATGGTTTGTTGTTACTCTAGAATAGTTCTGTTTACTATTATTATTATTATAACTGTAACTTAGATCATTCAATTTATAGTGTTTTGCATATGATTTATTGGTGCAGATTATGACATAGGATTTAGGTTTAAAATGCAGCTTATATGCTTGCTCTCTATGTGAACTATGCATTTATGGAAGTTTGTGGTTTGGTAAGATGTTTGCGTAACAACTGTCCATGTGTATCATCTTTAGTCTCTTTTTTTGTTAAATAAACAAAGAAATTTAATAAATTTTAAAAATAAATAAAACTACAGCAATCATAAAACACATGTGAGATGTGAGAGCTAACGCAGGCTCAGTGGATATAAGTACTTGCCATGCAGCTCAGACAACCCAAGCTTGGCCTCTGGAGCCCACAGCTGAGAGAATTAACTCCCAAAGGTGACTCTCTAGTCTGCGCATGCCCACCATGGCATTCATATATGCACAATTGAACACACACACATCGTATACACACAACAATAACGAATTAGTAAATAATCATAAGAACATTTATATATTTTTTTAATTGGATATTTTCTTTATTTACATTTCAAATATTATCCCCTTTCCCAGTTCCTCCCTCCTGGTAATCCCCTATCCCGTCCCCCCTCCCCCTGCTTCTATGAGAGTGTTCCCCCACCCACCCACCCACTCCCACCTCCCTGCCCTCAATTTCCTTACACTGGGGCATCTATCTAGCCTTCATAGGACCAAGAACCTCTCCTCCCATTGATGTCTGACAAGGCCATCCTCTGCTACATATGCAGCTGGAGCCATGTGTACTCCTTGGTTGGTAGCATAGTCCCTGGGAGTTATGGGGAGTCTGGTTGGTTGATATTGTTGTTCTTCCTATGGGGTCACAAACCCCTTCAGCTCCTTCAGTCCTTTCTCTAACTCCTCCATTGGGGACCCCACGCTCAGTCCAATGGTTGGCTGTGAGCATCCACCTCTATATTTGTAAGGCTCTGGCAGAGTCTCTCAGGAGACAGCTATATCAGGCTCCTTTCAGCAAGTATTTCTTGACATCCACAATAGTGTCAGGTTTTAGTGATTGTATATGGGATGAATCCTCAGGTGGGTCAGTCTCTGGATGGCCTTTCCTTCAGTCTCTGCTCTACACTTTGTCTCTGTATTTGCTCTCATGAATATTTTGTTCCCCTTTCTAAGAAGGACCGAAGCACCCACACTTTGGTCTTCCTTCTTCTTGAGCTTCATGTGGTCTGTGAATTGTGTCTTGGGTATTTGGAGCTTCTGGACTAATATCCACTTATCAGTGAGTGCATACCGTGTTCATTCTTTTGTGACTGGGTTACCTCGCTCAGAATGATATTTTCAAGTTCCATATATTTGCCTAAGAATTTCATGAAGTCATTGTTTTTAATAGCTGAGTAGTACTCCATCGTGTAAATGTACCACATTTTCTGTATCCATTCCTCTGATGAGGGACATCTGGGTTGTTTCCAGCTTCTGGCTATTATAAATATGGCTGCTATGAACATAGTGGAGCATGTGTCTTTATTACATGTTGGAGAATCTTTTGGGTATATGCCCAGGAGTGATATAGATAGGTCCTCAGGTGGTACTATGTCCAGTTTTCTGAGGAACTGCCAGACTGATTTCCAGAGTGATTGTACCAGCTTGCAGTCCCACCAACAATGGAGGAGTATTCTTCTTTCTCCACATCCTCGCCAGCATCTGCTGTCACTTGAGTTTTTGATCTTAACCATCCTCACTGGTGTGAGGTGATATCTCAGGGTTGTTTTGATATGCATTTTCCTGATGACTAAGGATGTTGCGCATTTCTTTAGGTGCTTCTCAGCCATTCGAGTTTCCTCAGTTGAGAATTCTCTGTTTAGCTCTGTACCCCATTTTTTAATAGGGTTATTTGATTCTCTGGAGTCTAACTTCTTGAGTTCTTTGTATATGTTGGATATTAGCCCTCTATCGGACGTAGGATTGGTAAAGATCTTTTCCAAATCTCTTGGTTGCCATTTTGTCCTATTGACAGTGTCCTTTGCCTTACAGAAGCTTTGCAATTTTATTAGGTCCCATTTG
>CM052701.1:94534843-94570013 GCA_028551405.1 Uromys caudimaculatus
TGTCGATTCTTGATCTTAGAACATAAGCCATTGGTGTTCTGTTCAGGAACTTTTCCCCTGTATCCATGTGTTCGAGGCTTTTCCCCATTTTCTCTTCTATTAGATTCAGTGTAGCTGGTTTTATGTGGAGGTCCTTGATCCATTTGGACTTGAGCTTTGTACAGGGAGATAGGAATGGATCAATTTGCATTCTTCTGCATGTAGACCACCAGTTGAACCAGCACCATTTGTTGAAAATGCTGTCTTTTTTCCACTGGATGGTTTTGGCTCCTCTGTCGAAAATCAAGTGACTGTAGGTGTGTGGGTTCATTTCTGGGTCTTCAATTTTATTCCACTGATCTACCTGCCTGTCGCTGTACCAATACCATGCAGTTTTTTATCACTACTGCTCTGTAGTACAGCTTGAGGTCAGGAATTGAGTCTGTTTATATAGTGGATTATGTTGATGGGTTGAACCATCCTTGCATCCTCAGGATGAAGCCTACTTGATCGTGGTGAATGATTGTTTTGATGTGTTCTTGGATTCGGTTTGCAAGAATTTTATTGAGTATTTTTGCATCAATGTTCATAAGAGAAATTGGTCTGAATTTCTCTTTCTTTCTTTGGTCTTTGTGTGGTTTAGGTATAAGCATAATTGTGGCTTCATAGAATGAATTAGGTAGTATTCTTTCTGTTTCTATTTTGTGGAATAGATTGAAGAGTATTTGAAGATCTGATAGAATTCTCCACTAAACCCATCCGGTCCTGGGCTTTTTTTGGTTGGGAGACTTTTAATGATTACTTCTATTTCTTTAGGGGTTATGGGACTGTTTAGATGGTTAATTTGCTCCTCTTTTAACTTTGGCACCTGGTATCTGTCTAGAAAATTGACTATTTCATCCATATTTTCCAATTTTGTTGAGTATAGGCTTTTGTAGTAGGATCTGATGATTTTTTGAGTTTCCACTGTTTCCGTTGTTATGTCTCCCTTTTCATTTCTGATTTTATTAATTTGGATACTGTCTCTGTACCCTCTGGTTAGTCTGGCTAAGGGCTTATCTATCTTGTTGGTTTTCTCCAAGAACCAGCTCCTGCTTTTGTTGATTCCTTGTAGAGTTCTTTTTGTTTCTATTTGGTTGATTTCAGCCCTGAGCTTGATTATTTCCTGCTGTCTACTCCTGTTTGGTGTAGTTGCTTCTTTTTGTTCTAGAGCTTTCAGGTGTCCTGTCAAGCTGCCACTGCAAGTTCTCTCCAGTTTCTTTTTGGAGGCCCTCAGAGCTATGAGTTTCCCTCTTACCACTGTTTTCATTGTGTCCCATAAGTTTTGGTATGATGTGTCTTCATTTTCTTTAAATTCTGAAAAGTCTTTCATTTCTTTCTTTATTTCTTCCTTGACCAAGTTATCATTGAGTAGAGCATTGTTCAGCTTCCATGTATATGTGGGTTTTCTGTTGTTTTTGTTGGTATTTAAGACTAGCCTTGTTCGTGGTGATCTGATAGGATGCATGGAATTATTTCAATCTTGTATCTATTGAGGCCTGTTTTGTGACTGACCGATTATATGGTCAATTTTGGAGAAGGTACCATGAGATGCCGAGAAGAAGGTATATTCTTTTACTTTAGGATGAAATGTTCTATAAATATCTGTTAGATCCATTTGGTTCATAACCTCTGTTAGTTCCACTGTGTCTCTCTTTAGTTTCTGTTTCCATGATCTGTCCATTGCTGAGAGTAGGGTATTGAAGTCTCCCACTATTATTGTGCGGGGTGTGATATGTGATTTGAGCTTTAGTCAAGTTTCTTTTATGAATGTGGGTTCCCTTGTGTTTGGAGCACAGATGTTCAGAATTGAGAGTTCATCTTGGTAGATTTTTCCTTTGACCAGTATGAAGTGTCTTTCCTTATCTTTTTGATAACTTTTGGTTGAAAGTTGATTTATTTGATATTAGAATGGCTAGTCCAGCTTGTTTCTTAGGACCATTTGCTTGGAAAATTGCTTTCCAACTGTTTACTCTGAGGTAATTATCTGTCTTTGTCACTGAGGTGCGTTTCCTGTATAGCAAAATGCTGGGTCCTGTTTATGTATCCAGTCTGTTAGTCTATGTTTTTTTTTAATTGGGAAATGAGTTCATTGATGTTAAGAGATAGTCTTTTAATCTCTTATTTTATTTTATTATTTTGGGTCAGGATTTCTTATTGTAACCCTTGCTATCCTAGAACTCACTCTGTAGGCCAAGCTGACCTTGATCTCAGAGATCTGCAGCCTCAGCCTCCCAAGTGCTGAGATTAAAGGAGTGTACCACCAAACCTGGCTTAGTCTCTTATTTTTAATTCAGCCTTTAACTTGTATTTTAAAACATATTAAGTGTATTTGTCTTACATTCGATACATGAACTTGAACTTGCTTTGGGTCTTGTTCTTCTGGCTTTTGCTTTTGGGAACTTGGTGAATTTTATTTGTGTGTGTGTGTGTGTGTGTGTGTGTGTGTGTGTGTGTGTGTGTATGTTTGTGTGTGTGTATGTGTGTGCATATGTACTCAGGGACTACTTCACCATTTATATTCTACCATTAAAGAAAGAGAAAGCACCATCATACATACACACACACATGTATGTATGTATGTATGTATGTATGTATGTATGTATGTATGTATGTATGTATGAATGAATTCTGGACACACAGTTCTTGAGGGATGTGTCCAGGTTAAGAGTATTCTTCTAGAGAAAATTTGTGCTTATTTCTACCAGTGCCCAGGCCAGTGCCTGTCTCTCAGGTCACTCCAGTTCAATTCCAGGTGTGAAATGCCTTTGGACTATGCAGATCACCAAGTTCCAAAACAGACACTAAGCTTCAGGTTTGGGCTTTCTTCCCAGTTTACCCTGCTCTCATCCTTCCAGACTCTGAACACAAAAGCTCAGAGTCACTAGTCTTGTCAAACACTTGAAAAGGTGGTGGCACTTGGTGCATGTTGATAGCCACTTTCTGTTTGCCTCTCGATACTTTGCTCTCACTTAGCCTCTGGCCCTTGCCAATTCGTTGGTGACTTTGAACAATGTATCTATTTTGTTAGAGTTTGTCCTATTCTCTGGTTCTGCTCAGGGTAACTTGCTCTGTCAGATTGCTGGTGATAAAAAGCTCCTGATCTCAGTTTTCAATATTACAAGAAGTAATTTATTTAACTCAAAAGGAGTATTTCTCCCACTACTAGTCTACATTGCTCTCTGGATCCAGGAGGAAGAAACAGTGTCTCATAGATGCTGGTCTCTGGACTGTTGGAACCGAAAGCTGTCCTTAGGGTGGCATTTCCTCTTTCCTCACAGCATGTAAATGGCGACACGGTCCCTGAGTATGCTGAGCCCTCTGTACCGATGCTCTCCCACTGATGCGTGGTCCTTCTGAATAAAGGGCACACCAATGCCGCCTTCCCCGGAGAGCTGTTTATTTGGATTCTCTAAGAAGCCTGTAGAGAAAAGGTTACAGTAGCAGATTGTGAAAGGAGAGGCTTGGTATAAACGTGACCAGTCCATTGTCCTTTTTCCAGAGGTCTGAGTGGGACCCAGATTTACCTCCAAGTGGTGATCCCAAATGGGCAGATCTCAAAGAAGAACATTTCTGTTATCACTCTACAGCTCCACAGCCTATACCTGTTGTCTGCTATTTGAGATAAATGGTAATTAATCTTGTAAGGGGAGAGACATAAGGTTAGTCTTTAGTGTTAGGGCATAAGGATACAGGGCAATTTTTTTCCAATGTAAAGAATTTTCTTTTTCTAAAAAAATTTTATTGACATTTCAAATGTTATCCCCCTTCTGGGTTTCCTCTCTGAAAACCCCCATCTCACCCCTCACCCCTGCCAGACTTTTTTTTTTTTTTTAAACAACAGAAAGACCATTTACATGCTGTGAGGAAAGAGGAAATGCCATCCTAATAACAGCTTTAGGTTCCAACAGTCTAGAGACCAGCATCTATGAGACACTGTTTCTTCCTCCTGGATCCAGAGAGCAATGTAGACTATTAGTGGGAGAAAATACCTGCATATATGAAGTTTGCTTAGACTCTTTGCTTCCTTATCTTCAGAGGTTTTAGGGACTGTCTATTTTCTTTGCTGGTTCCCTCAAGGACACTCTGAAGTGTGTCCACAACTACCCGAGGAACCACCAAAACCATGCTGAGGTATCCTATATTCAGGACCTCTTGCCTGGTATTTGTGAACTCCCTACATCCAAGAAACCAGAGTGCTGGAGAAACGCCAATTCCTGGCCTCCACAGCAGACAGGCAATGTTCATTTCCTATGCAGTGGTTGTGCATGGTAAACTTGGAATTATACATGGGAGGAAGGTCAGGTATGGTCATTAGAAGTGACTACTTGTGCCTCACGTAGCTTGACCAATTTTTAATGTAAAGAGAAAAGTGTTCGATGATGTAAGGAAGCCTCACTGTGCTCTGGTAGCACGCTCTGGCTCTCAGACTTGGGTTTAATTGGAACCTGCCTGGTCATTTTATTTGAACTAACTGGGTTGGGATATGAGTTAGAAACAAACATGTAAGATTATTAGAAATCACACATTTCCATCCATTTCTCTTTTGAAGTGCTTTAAAAACTAAACCCATGTCTGGCACAGAGGCACAGACCTGCAGTCCCCACACTCAGAGGGTAGAGGCAGGAGAATCATGAGTTTCAGGTCAGTCTAGCTGTATAGAACATAACAAAACCCTGTCTCAGATAATTCAAGGCTGATGGTATGGCCCATAGAGCACTTTTCTGTCCTGATCAATGTCCTCAACTTAATCCCTTATAGGCAGATTGATCTATTGATTAATCAATCAATCAGCTAATCAAAAAGAAAACAAAGGCCCACTAAGATTCATTCATTGGCTTTTCCATGCCAGTCTGCAAAGGTGAGCAGAATATATATTGATATTCCCATTTGCCAAAAGTGGAAACTGAGGCTTAGCTGGATGTGTTGGTTTGTTTAAGCTTGTTAATGTGGACAGTATTAGGATCTGCTTTCGAGCCTGAGATTTTGTTTTTCAACCCCCCCTCTTCCTCCCCCACCCCTTTGCCTCTCCCTTCTTCTTTCTACCCTTTCTTTACTTATATTTTTCATTGTCCTTTCTACTAATCAGTGCCAACTAAGTAGTCTCATGCTGTCCTATCCTGACCATTTCAGACATAGGTACATTTATCACCATACATAACTTCTCGTCAGGGTTGATACCCTACCAACCATGTGCACCTCTCAGTAGTTTCACAGAATAGACATGTAGAGGAAGCATGGGGAATGTTTTGTATAGATAAGTAGGTTCTTTTATGTCATCTAATTTCCCGTCCGTTCTCTCCATTGATTGTATAAAGCTAAAAACAACTTTACAAATAATGGACTATTTAGAGGCGGTTTACCTTTCAACTTTTTTCTTTCTGTCCCCCAAGGACATATACCCACCACACCAACCGAGAGGGGGCTAGGTACCTAAAGTTTGTAGAACAGTCAAGGGAGATGTCCACGTAACAGAAACCCTCAGACATCTTTATTGAAATGTTTTGCTTATCTAGCACAAAGAGAATGTTTTCCCACTTGTGCAGTTAATCAGGGCAATGCAACCGTGTGTGCTCCAAAATCCCTATAACACCGAGAGTGAAATGAATGTCTAAACCACAGATTCACTATCTGAGAAGCTTCACTTTCTCCAACATTTGTCCATCGCAGGGGAAAACTAAAGGAGTTCCCCCCTCTACCGTCCCCACCACTTTACAAAGTCTTTGCCATGCTTTCTCCTCCACCCATGGTTTCTCCAACCCATGTGGGACATTAGGCATGACAGCTACATCCACAGAGCGGAGGGAGTGGATCCATTCTGCTTTCAAAGAGCCTTAGAACACCGTTGTACTTTCTTGTGTACATTTTTTCAAATTATAAGGTGTTTATTAATTGAAAATAGAAAATAAACTAGAATTAGAGTTTGACCCAAAAGTTAATCATGGTTATCAGACTATGTGTCTCTTTTTATATTTCCCTGCTTGCGTACATTCTTTAAACCACTGTTTCCTCTTGGCTCAGCCATGGACAAGGGCATTTCTTAGCATCTCCTCTATAGCCTGTGATGAGAAGGTCCTCAAGGTGAGAGGACACGCTGGTGCCTGACTCTGGAAAGATGCAAGCAGTTCCGGCCACCAGCTGCTTGCTCAAATGACTTAGCTGCTGAGCATGCCTGCACCCTGAGCTAGGGATATGAGCTGGCCAACAACCACATCTAAAAATAAGCCAGTGACCATATTCCACCTGCCCCACTGTGGCCCAGAATGCTCTTGTGGCATTTTAGCATGCAGGGCTGGGAGGGCGTGGTCTCATGTAGGAAGCTTCTCTTCCTCCTGTCTCCTTGTTAATGCAAATCCTGCCATTCACGAAACTCATTGTTGAGATGATGGGGGTGGAGTGGCAGGGTCCTGCCCAGAAGCCTTCCACAAGAAAGCAACCAAGCCAGTCTTTCCTTTTTGGCTCTCTTATTAGACATTTTACATGAAAACTTCCAGGGCTAATTGTGGTGAAAATGTGCCAGGTAGACCCCTCTTCATGCCAACTGTAATTAATAATGTTATAGCCTTCAAGGCCATAATGTTCATTAGTTATTAATTAGTAATTCATTTTGTTGAATAAATAATACTTGTGATTGATGATAGAACTTGTAATTGGACACTAGAAGTGGCCCTCTTGGGGCTGGCATACCAGCAAGGATTAAGCCACGGTACAGTAATGATAAACAAGGCAGATTGTGTAGGAAAATCCAAGTTAAGTAATCGTGACACAACCAAAGTGCTCCTTCTCGACATGAAGGGTCTGTTGTCAGGGTCCACATGTGTCCTGGGCCCGAGTGTATCAGTCGTTTCTGTCCATATACCATTGGGTTCCCATTTCCTCTTCAAACATCCCTTCCGCCTCCACAAAGCAAGTTGTCCTTTGCTAGGCAATCCTATTGACTTTGAATTACTCTTGTAATAGGTGCTTTGTCCTGACACAAGCACTTGGGGTGGGGACGGGGAGAGGAGAAGTGTTTTTCCAAAAAGGTAATGATTGAAATTTTAATTTGAAATGATTCTTTAGATTGAATTCACTTTAGATTAACAGATTTTCCTGCTCAATTGATTTTCTGGCATCCACATAGTGATCCAGCAGAGATAAAATGGGGGTTCATTTAGTCCACTGCTCGGAGGAAAACCACAAGCCTGGCAAATAGATGCAAGAGCACTTCCTTCTCGCCTGCTCGGTGGGAGCAGGACAACCGGATCCGGCCAGCTGCTGACCAGATGCTGCCTTCAATTAATATTCCAGTCCTCAAAGACATTCCCAGCTCCCTCTCGAAAGCAGAGCAGTTGAGTAATAAAGAGACTCACTAAAGTCCTATGCTATTTTTTTTTCCAGAGAGCATTTATAATGGCTGAATTGCTTGAAATAAATTAGTACGAAGAATAAACATAGTTTGTACAGTATCTGTAAAACAAATTCCCAATCTTGGGAAAGTAGAAAGACAAAGCTATGCTTGTATTGAACAAGCACACACAATATGCTTCATTAAGACAGAGCCTTTTCTTCCTTTCTTTCCCCCTTCCCCCAATTTAAAAAGGGTTAATAAACTCGGAAGATATCATTGCTAGTTAAAGAGGTCCTGCACCATTTTAAGGGAAGTAAGAGGCTACAAAGGAGACAGTTAAAAAGAACCGGGGGAGGCTGTGTTGTAATGCTAACAGGCAATTAACAAACTCATGGGTGTTAATTATCTTCATACTGTATCATGTTCAATTAGCTTAGGCTTTGCAACAAAGGCGACGATGAACAATTGCTTTGATAGGCATACAGTACTTCATTTGTAGTTAATCGGTTTAAGCCCTGCAGTTGCTAGGTTACCTGTCTCCAGAGGTAAAAGGCTATACAGATGCACTATGTTTAAATGACTACAGAGAACTGTTTAAACTCAAACCATGTATAACTCTTTATTGATTTTTCACAGAAGATCTCAGGTCTGATGATAAGGTTTTGATATATTTTCCTGCTACAGCCGGTTCCTTGGAGTATTGCAGGAAAAAAAAATCTGTCAATATGCTTCTATTATGATCTCTTGATCTGTGCCTATAAAAACCTTTAGCCGCAGCCCTTATTATAAATAATGGAAGAAGCAATATCTGATTTTTTTCCACACCATACTACATGGAGATTTTTTTTTCCTCATTGCCTTTGGATCCAAATCACAGGATTTCTATATCCATGTTCTAAAATAATAAAAAAGATTTTTCTAGCTCTAATTAATTTGATTGACTCTCAGCAGGACGGGATCAGCTGTAGCACCATGAACTTTAACAATAACTACCAACTGATGGGCAGTTCACATCAATAAGACCGTCACTAGGCTCCCTCTCACCTGTCACCAGGCAGGGAGTGAGCAATAACCAGCCCCCCGCAGATGCTCCCCGCTTAGCGCTTTCTGCCCTATTAGCAATTTATAATGGTGATCAAGAAAACAGTCAGAGGCGAATCAAGACAACTGTCTGGCTGCCTGTTTAATTGGCCTTGTTTGCTTTTTGATAAATGGCTTGTGACTACTCTAGGCCCCTGTATTTTGACTTTTAATAGGCCACAGTGATTAGACTACCAACAGATACTAGGTCAAAACCGAGGAAAGGTGCAAAAAATGTTAATTAATATCAATAATAGGCAATTATTAGTTAGACAGAAGGACCTACTAGCTGGGTGCTCTAATGGCTCAGAGCTAACTGGAAGAGAAGTGCTGCCGAATTAGCATAACTGTATGAGGGGTGCATGGTAGATCCCAGCAAACATCTGTTATGTTAGTAATTCAAATAGAATTCTGGCCTTTCCGGTGATGTTCGCAGAGTCAGCAATCCCTGTTGGCCATTTCAAGGCACTAACAATACCCCAGTGACCGGTGTCCCTCCAAATGGGCTGTGTTTCAGAGGAAGAAGTAAATTGCACCTTTGCTTTGGGCCTGTGCCATTGATAAGCTTAAGTGGGTCTCTGTCCTCTGGTCAGCAGAGGGTGGTGGAGGAGGGTTTATTTGCTTGGACATCAAACTGACCTTAGAAGGACACACGAAGTGGCCCAGCAGACTCAGGGAGGGGTGTGAGCATCCAACATTTGCTCTTTCACAATTAACACTGAAAACATGGCTGTACCCAACACGCCACATGAAATGCTCCAATAATTCCCACAGCGTGACTCTTTATTACTTTCATTCCTTGAAAAGTGTGTCTGTGGGTGTGCATGCGTGTCCATTGTGTGTTCGTGTGCATGTGTTTTTGCATGTGTGTGTGCATGCATTACGGTCTGTGTGTGTGTGTGTGTGTGTGTGTGTGTGCATGTGTGTATGTGCGTGCATGCATTATGGTCTGTGTATGCATGTGTGTATGTGTGTGCATGCATTATGGTCTGTGTGTGTATGTGCATGTGTGTGTGTGTGTGTGCATGTGTGTATGTGTGTACATGCATTATGGTCTCTCTGTGTGTGCATGCATTTATGCATTTGTGCACTTGTACATCTGTGTGCATGTGTGAGCTGTGTTTACATGCACACCAATAGAAGGCTGCCATCGGTTCTGAAGTGTAAAAGAAGGTAAGTTTTGTCAGAGTTTTGAGATGATGAAGTGACAGGAACCCTGAATGCTGTCCCTACACCTGTCATCACCATTAAGGTCACCTTGGGGAAAATTCAAATTACAGGAAGAGAATGTTGAAGAGACTTGGAGGTCCTAGAGTCTAGTGAACCACAATCCAGACAGGTTAGGAGTCATCCTCAGAGCTCAGTTGGTTTGGGGAACTGACTGGAGGGAGAGCCAGGTTATCTGACATCCTGCCTGGTGTCCTTCCCTTCACCTTGTTCTCCCTGTAAGGAGATGTGGGTTTCTGCTTGTAATTTAATGTCTGCTAAATTTTCCCCCTAAAAACATGTTTGAAATGTAAACGTGGAATATCTGCAAAAAGTAATTTTCATTGTATAAAAGAATGACATTTTGAAATAGCGTGTTTTAAACATAGTTTATTTTTAGAATTAAAAAAAAAAAACTTGGTTATAAGATTCTAAACCCCACAGCCATCTCTCACAAATGTCACACGTTTTAATGGGAGATGAAGCTTTTCATGTTTTTTTTTCCCAGGGAGGGGTAGGTCACAACTGTTGTTCTTTATTTTGATTTGAGCTTTTCCTACACGTTTGCCTTGAACAAACAGGGGAAGGAGCTGTGTGCTTTGCCCTTTTCCTTCCCCACAGAGGACTGACATTTAAGACCCATTTGACTAAACATTCTAGAGATCTTAAAAAGAGGTTCCTCTCCCTGCCCCTGTCATGGATCCGCTTCTTGAAGGACTGAGTTGCATTCTGAGCTACAGTTCTTCCCAGGCCCCTCCTTTCCCTCACCCTTTATTCCTCATCTTCCTCAACCCCACGAACCCCTCCAGGGCTGCATCTTGTTGTTGCAATTGTGCTGAACCATTAGGCTTTTCAAAGCAAGACAGGTTCCCTTTCCCATCTTCCTTTCTTCACAAATGCTCTAAAACAAACAAATAAACAAATAAAAACAGACAAAACTCCCGCTTTTCCCCATGAGGATCCATTGTGTATCTTTAAAACTAATTTTCTCAAATAATTCACTTTCGAGAATTTTTTTAAAATATAAATGATGGAAATATGATACTTAGATTTTTCTTTTTCTTTTTTTCTTTTTTAACCTTTTTACTCA
This sequence comes from Uromys caudimaculatus, assembly GCA_028551405.1. Classification (NCBI taxonomy): domain Eukaryota; kingdom Metazoa; phylum Chordata; class Mammalia; order Rodentia; family Muridae; genus Uromys; species Uromys caudimaculatus. The sequence goes on from CM052701.1 coordinate 94,545,568, forward strand.
ACAAATATTTGTTAAGCACTGGGCCAGAATGTAAAAGGATCACAAATATAGTGGTCAGAGAAGTACATTTATAAATGTCTGACTTCTTACCGTGTGGATCGTTTTTTTAGTAAGCATTTTATATGTGCCCACTCCCCAGTCTTTATAGTTACTCAGTGACAGAGCTGGACCAATGCCTGCTTTATGCGGAAGAAACCAAGACTGAGCAAGTTCACGGGAGAAAGAGGAGAGGGGGTTCCCCAGGCAAGTGTAAGCTCAATGCCTTTTCTTACTTGTGAGAATTTTAAGAGTTTCCCCAATTCCTCAGTGGAAGCATAGAGCTTACAACATGACCAGTAAACTGTTTTGAGTTCTATACCTTTTTGGTCTGCCCTGTGGTGTATGTCCTCTAATGATGTGACTGTGAATTGTAAGCTTGGCTGTTTTCTAAAGTGAGAGGGAAAAATATAAATATTAATAGTTAAGGTTTTGGTTATTTCTATCCCTCTAGAGTTAACGGTGTTGTGGTCTACATGTTCTGTGAGCTGAACTGCACTGAACTTAGGGTTTGAATGAATGAACTGCACTGAACGGAGGGTATGAATGGCTGCATCCCGTGTCATTGTTGGATTTGCCACAAAGGCAGAAAACACAACTAAACCATGACGTGATAACTGTCTTTACATTATAAAAGCTTGACTTAGCTGGATATTCTTTAAGTTTTTCATAGGTATGGGTGACCCTATACTGACAGAAGAAAACGCAAATGGAGTAAGTTGGTTGTGGCGTTTCTAAAACTTTCCATTTGCAGTTCAACTCTTAAGGATTCAATTCAGGGTTGTCATGAAGACCATCAAAAGCCCTGGTGACACATACAGCCGGCTCCTTCCCTCCCTCTGCTCTCTCCTCCCGGTGCCTTCCTCTTTCCCTCCATCCCTCTCTCCTGTATTATGTTTAACCGTGTGAGAATTCCATGCCTGCATAGAAGGTGTTCTGATCAGAGCCACTCTCCAGTCCCTCCTCTCTAACCCCCAACGTTACTTTTCCCTCTCAACTTTTTCTGCTCTTTGCTCTTATGAAACACTGACTCCATTTAGTACTCCCAGGACGCACACGGGTGTAGAAGCCACCTTCGGGAACATGGGTGGCCTCTCTGTGAGTGTATCTCTAAAGAAAACAGATGTCCCTTCTTCCAAACGCTATTGATGGCTGGTAGCTAGTCAGCTAGAGGTAAGTAGGGCATCTTGATTTCCTCCCAGTCTATGCTGGGCTGGTGGGTTTTTTGTTTTGTTTTGTTTTGTTGTTCTGTTGTTGTTGTTGTTTGGTCTGGCTTATGGTTTTGCTCTATAGCCCTGACTGGTCAGATACTTGTTATGCAACCCAGGCTGGCTTTAAACTTACCGCAATCTTCCTGTCTCAACTTCCCGAGTACTGCTAGAGTACTGCTATTACAGGCATGCATCACAGACCCGCCTGGCCTTTTTGGCAGCTCTCCACTGTTGTCCCCGTGATTCTCTTCCTTGTCGAAGGCATTACTCTGCAAGTTCCCATGCTTGTATTTGAAACTTTCCCCTGTCAGCAGACAATGCCAGCGCTGGCAAGATTGCAGCCTGGCTGGTGCTGACAGCTAAACACATCTGGATTTCCGTGATGTTAATGTGAGCTGATGCATCCTAGGGCCACAGGATGTATTAGCACAGCCATCAGTTATCTGTCATCATTCACCTATCCAAAGTGTTAAACAGTTTAGAGATAAGTGGATCCAGTAATTAATGCCAGCCTATTAAGATGACATGTGGTCACGATGTTTTTCTCATAGCAGTGCTCACAGACAAGCTGTTGTTGGTATGATGACCAAGACAATGAAGCCAATGAGATGGTATGCATGTTCTCTCTTCTGCAGCTCAATGGATACAAGTAAATGGAGCTTTTGTTTGCTTGTTGCTAAAAATGGCCCATGCAGTTCTTAAGAGCAAATTCTACATGTGACCAATTGTGCCTATAGTCATATCAAGCACACCACAGGGGCCTATGAATGTCTGATGCCCTGGGATACGAACCACCTGGAAAAGTGTGCCTAAGAAGTCTGGAGCACCTGTCTTTCAAGGGAGAAGGCTCCACTTCTGATTGGCACCTTTAGGTCTGATGTGGGCCTTATTCTGTTTTTGGTGATGGACTGACACGGGAAGGTGCTACTCCAGAAAATATTCCACTTGGTATTCTGCCAAGGCCTAGCCTTAAGTTACCTTATTCTGTTTTCCCCCCTCCTTTTGGCAAATGTTAGTGACTGGATAGAAATGACATTTATTGGGCCCATTTTTATCCATGCCAAAAGTTACCATGATGACTCCTAAGTCTCTAATAATTTTCCTCATGGGAAATATATTAGTTAAGAGCCAAGGTTTTGAACTCCTGCAGGCCCGAGTTTGTCCAGCTTAGCTATTTATTAGCTGTGTGATCCTGAGCTCCAATTTTTTTTTTTTTAACCAGAAAATGTGGCCCATGATATCTATTCCTTTAACTATTTATTGGTATTTGAGGAACAGATATGTAAGATACACTTTGGCTAATGCTTGGTTGCAGTAAATACACCATGGATGGTTGTTGCTGTGATGGTCATGTGTTCTTCCTAGGCTCTGTGCACCTGTGCAGTCGGAGTTCCCTGGCTCTCCAGAATGCTTCCCTAAAGGTGGGTAATGCTGTCAGAAAACACAACTTAACCAACCAGGAAGGAGTCCACTTCCTTCTCCATTCCCTCCTTCTTGAACCTGCTTTCTCAAAAGGCACCTGCTTTCTGCCCCTGGTACACATTGTATTAATTTCTAATATCTCAGTTAATTTTGACTGATTGTAGATTCAAACCCAGTACAAATCAGATGGGCATTCAGCTGGAAGCTGGTCAGCTGAGATCACAGTTAGACCTGCTGCTGGCTAGCAAAGAGACTTCTCTTATCAAGGCCATTTCAGCTACCATCTAGAGAGTCACTGAGTGACCTTCACAGTTTAGTAGCATTCCATAACACAATTTACTTGTAATCTTTATGATTTTATAAATAGATGCTTTCCTCTTTGTTTCAGAATGGGAGAGGCCGGCCAACTATGTGCTCACTATGTCCTGACTGCTGTGTGTTTTAGGCAGACTTCACTATTCCTTTCAAGTTTCCAGTTTCCTGAATTAGTGATCATGGAAGAGAATGGCTCCTGCCTCTCAGGCTTGTGGTGACTAAAGTAGAGGGTGCCTAGAGGGCTCCAGACCTGGTACACATGTGGCAGGAACTCCAGCAGCAGGAGTGATAGGATGGCTTAAATGTCACCTCTGCAGAGGGGCAGAACTGGACGCAAGCTCATGATTGTCTGCCTCTTCAAGCCTAGGGAGCTTATCTAGGAAAGCCCTCCTGGTGTATTCCTGGAAGAGGAAAAAGCTGAGAGCTTTCTGGTTTTCCTGCCCGTCCTTGGGGTCTCTCCTTTCTCTTTTGTCCAAGACCAACTACTATCTGCTCCCCACTGACCCGCTGCCTGCAGGGGAAAACTATTGCCACCAGAGAGAATTTCTCTCTTAAAAGCTACAGGGATGCCTTGTATAAAATTTTTGTGGTTAAATAGATATACAACATAAAGTGTTTTGTTACTGACATTTTGTAAATTCATAGTGTTGTCCAACCATTTATGACATAGATTCTATGTGATCTAGTATTGGAACATGTTCTATCCTTGTTCTGATAATCCTTCCACCCATAGCAATCACCTCTGTTCTTTGCCCTCTACTACCCCTGCAGCCACTAATCTGCTTTCTGTCTCTAGATTTGTATATTCTGAATATTCTACATAAAAGGATCACATAGTATGTACCACTTTATGTCTGGCTTTTCTCACTCAGCGCAGTGGGTGTTGCCTGCATTTCTTCTTTTCTCTCTGCCAGTTCAAGGATACAGGAAGAACACTTTCCTCACTGTTTACTTTCAGCAAATCTTTTTGTTCATTGACTCCCACCAACTACTGTGGCCAACCAGATTCATTATGATAAACCTAGCTAGTGCTATGGAGCCTTCCTAACAGGCATTGGATTGGACTCATAAGCCATCAAACACAGTGGAATCTGCTCGTGATAAAAACCAACCAACCAACCAACCAACCAACCAACCAACCAACCAACCAACCAACCAACAAACCAACCAACAAAAAACTCTTTTATTTTGACCTCTTCAGATTGATTTTGCTTTTCCCAACAGCAGACTGCTGATGCTTTTAAAATGAGGAGATTCAAGATGATTCACATTAGACAGAGCTTTAGCCCTGCCTCTCTCATGAAAGCTGAGGGAGCCTGGGCCAGCTCACACACCATTTAATTTTTTCTGGAAATTAAAAACTTAATATACCAAACTAAGCAGGGGGCTTGGAGAAAGGAATAAATAATTCATATGTCTAAGCTAAAACTCTACTGGTTATGATACTTTTCTAAAAATGAACAATGGATGCCAAATTCAATCTGTAAAAAATGAGTATGCATTGAGAGTTGGGGGGTATTTACACATAGTGAGTGAGCTGGTTATTGGAAGTGAAATATCAGGTTTCTTTGATATAATTATATTTCCCTTGGAAATGATTACTCTGAAATTTTGGTTTCATTAAAATCAAACAGCAATAACAACTCAATACACCATGAGAGGTAGGGGAGCTGAAGTTGTCGATAATGCTGGAAAGCAGGCCTGATAATCTCCTGAGGTCACCTCTAGTCTTCAGTTCTGTGAGTCTGAGTCCTTCGTTAACCTCTCAGGGCTTTGTGGGAGAAGAAAAAGGAGACCCCACATGACAGGAGGCAGAGCAGGGCAGCTTGTCATCTTCTTACCCATCTCTGCTTATGCATATTTTGCATAGTGCTTTCTGTTTGGAAATTGATTTACGGCGATTACAGGTGGCCGAGAAAGCGTGTTTCAAGGCAGGATTTGAAGTAGAAAAGAAAGGACCTTGTCTGAAGCCTTCTCCAAGGCAGGTCATGCTGAGTGAAGGTTCCTTGGTGGGAGAGAAATTCCCCACAGAGCCCTGTCTCTTCACTCCAGCTGACGGTTCTATTGCAAGTATGGTGTTTCTCTGGCTGTCAGTCATTTATGCCAAACCTCTGACCCATGACCTCCATGGCTTATTAAGGAAGATGGCATATATGTGTCAGGCTGGTGATGGCATATGTGACATTGAAACTGTCACTGAGTAAAGATGGGGAAAGCTGAGCACCTGCTCCACAAGCAGCCACCAAGTCATGCCTGGTGTTAGCATGGTTAGAGAGAGAATGTGCTGCCTGGGGGCCATGTGTGTGTGTGTGAGGTGACAGAGGGAAGAGAGAAAGAGAGAAAGAGAAAGGGGGAAGAGTGAGAGAGGGGAGAGAGGGAGAGAGGGAGGGGGAGGAGAGAGAGAGAGAGAGAGAGAGAGAGAGAGAGAGAGAGAGAGAGAGAGAGAGAGAGAGAAACAGTGGTTCTCTACCTGTAGGTTGTGATTTCTTCAGGGGTCAAACAACCCTTTCACCAGTGTCGCCCGAGACCACCAGAAAACACAGATATTTACATTACAATTCAAAACAGGCGCAAAATTACAGTTATGTAGTAGCAACAAAAAAATTTATAGTTGGGGGGTCACTGTGACATGAAGAATTGCATTAAAGGGTCGCAGCCTTAGGACGGTTGAGAATCACTGGATAAACACAAGATCATGAGTGTCTTAATGGAATTTCCGGTCTTGTTTACTTCACACATGCAAAACTCTCCCATGTGCTCAATGACATCACTGCATAAGTATAGAAGAATTTGACCCCTGGAACACCAGTCATTTGCCTTTGAGATTGTTGTAGTTAGTGGGCTATTCTCTGACAAATACCAAAAATATCCAAATCATGCTGCTGCCAAATTGTTTTCCATTTGTCTTTTGTAAATGGACCACAGGTTTCTACAGGTAGGAATATGCATGCATCAATCCTATTTACTCCATACATAGGACTCTGAGTTAGAAATCCATCAGCAACGTGGGCTTACCAACACACTCAATAGTCACCAGTTGGTACCAACTGCTACATGACGGTTTATGCTACCTACATTTTCCCAAATTAGAAAACTCGACTCAATTGTTTCAGTAAATACCAGAGAGTCAGAGGGCTTCCTGTTTGTGTGACGATCTACTCCAGCTGTGGCTTCTTCTACAACTGGATTTATTTCAGATTGTAAGTCCTCACTGATGGGGCTTGAAAGCAAGAACAATAAATGGTGCTTAAGAATATTTTATAACAGACCTAGAATAGATTTTAAAAGCAATCCAAGGGGAAAGTGCTTAGTTTGTAAACAAGTTAATTCATTTATTCCATAACTAATGAGACATTCAAAGTAGATGATGTTTAAATGTGATTACATGGCTGGAATAGTCTTTACATTTACCTAAAGGGAAGTATGCTTGAAACCTAAAGTCTGATGTGTGACTTTAGACCTTATTAAACTTGCTGATAAAATGTGTCAGAAAGGGACAGTCGGATCCCCATGGCTTTGGGAAATAAAGAGCTTTGTTCTTAGCAGCTTCTGGGTAGAGGTCTTTCTGGGAAGTCTTAGTTATATACAATGAAGAAATAGGCACTTCGGTTTGAGATGTCTTCCTGGGCTTGTGGTGTATAAGGCCTAGGAATATAATATTTACCCTGATATATAAAATAATTTATTATAAATTATAATTTTAAAATTATAAATTTTAAAACATGATAATTTCTCAGATAAATATTTGATTAATGTAATATAGCATTTAAATTTCTAATACCCACCATCATGATGTTTATCAGAGAATTCTGATTGACATGGGCTCAAAGAAATTGTGTACTCAGTTTAAATTAGGAGTTGTCACTTGGTAACACTTACAGTTAAGCTTATTTCTGGAAGCTCTTAATCATCCTGTCTGGCTGGAGGACGACTCTTCATTAGACACACTAATCCTATGAGTGGCAGGATACGGCCTGTCCCATGATGCACTGGATTGTGAGGCCAACCATGGAGCGTCCTTTCAGCAGGAGTGACATGGGATGAGGGGTTTATCCTAGGGCTCTATTGATTTGACAAAACTGTGAGAATTGGTGAAGAACATTTTTTTTGTCATGAAATCTGAGATGGTATTATGTAAGCCTACTTATTTTTATTTTTGATTCCTTTCCAATATTGTTCATCAAGAAAAATATATGTGCTTTCTTGAAATTATTTAAATTGGTTAACAGTTTTTATTTACTGTTTGTTTTTACTTAGCTGCCAGGAGTTCATAGATAATTGATGCATACATCTATTATATACGGTTAACTTTCACACCATATTTGTTAATTGGCCCTTTGTTACTATCTCTAGCCTCATGTAAACAATGCTCTTAATTAAGGATTTATTTCTTGATCAGGAAGTGCTGTATGAAGAACAGGTATTTTAATGTTTAAAATTGAAAACGTGAAATCTAAGCACACATCTGATATGTGCGGGTGAAGGGCAGTAAAACGTACTCATTGTGTATACCTGGGATAACTAACCCGTCAGAAGCCTATCAGAATCTGCTACAGTGGTGTTTGTTTTTTGTTTGTTTGTTTGTTTTTGTTTAGTTTTGCTGCGCCATTTAGCTAAGGGGAAGTTAGATTTTCCAGAATTCCCTTCTCTGCATGATTTTCTGTCAGGATTTGCCACAAGAAATTTATCCCAGCTTTGGGAGGTAGACGGGAAGCAGCAGCCTGTAGGCTCTGAGCGCTCGCGCACGTGCGTGTGCGTGTGCCAGGCTTCCTTGGGTTGTTGGTTTGTCTCTGTGGTGCTGGTGCACCTGATTGGCAGAAGGCTGGGCTGGCAGTTCCAGTGGTTTCCCTGAGGCCGTCGGGGAAGATCATGAATGGCATCAGGAGGAAGCCCACCCCCTGTTTAGGTTGTTGGAGTTGTGGGTGTTGTGGTTGTTAAAGGGAGCTCCCATTTGTACCCACAGGCTCTCTTTTGTCTTTTCTCTTTCCTGCTTCAAGCCCAATGTTTTTTCTCCTATTCTCTACTCCTGAACAACTGGTTTCAGTTTTACCACCAGCTTCCTGTAAATATGTTTCCCAACTCCCCCTTCTGTCACATCATTTATATAAATGTCAGTCATATAAATGACCAGAATCAACCTGGCACTGGTATAGACAACTATGAATCAGGGGGCCTAAACAATGAATGCCCGGGGGCCTCCTTAAAGGAGCATAAATGAATGAAGTAATTCTGGTTTAAGAATCACACAGTCTTCTTGGTTCTTCCACTCTAAATTTTCATAGGGATATAGAAACAAAGAAATATACCTCCATGGTAAGAAAAGTAACTGTGTGGGCGAGTATCTTGGTAAAGGGAAGGCGTCTTAGGCTTGTCTTAGGCCTTGAAGAGATGCTGTGACTACGGCAACTGTTATGAAGGAAAACATTTAATTGGGGCTGGATTAGAGTTTCAGAAGTTTAGTCCATTATCATCACGGCAGAAGACACGGCAGTATGTAGGCAGACAGTGCTGGAGAAGGAGCTGAGGATTCTACATCTTGATCCACGGGCAGCAAAAGGAGACTGTAAGCCGCACTGGGTGTAGCTTGAACATGTGAGACCTCAAAGCTTGTCCCAGTGGTGACACACTTCCTCGAACAAGGCCATACCTCCTAATAGTGCCACTCCCTATGGGCCAAACATTCAAATGCGCAAGTCTATGGGAGCCATTTCTATTCAAACCACCACAGAAGGGTATGTATGTGTCACTCGACAGGACAATCATGGCTCAGCTCCAGCTTGCAGCTCCTCTGGGCAGAAGCCACAAATGTGTTTGTGTGTTCTGCCCTAATATCAATCTGCTGATCCTCACTACACACAACCGTAAAGGCAATCAATGGGCCAGATAGCCAAGATGAAGGGGGGGAGTAAGAGAACAGTTAACCAAGATGTTAGAAGCAGGGGAGGAGCAAGGTGACTTTTGAGGACAATGACAACTTCTACAGAGTGGATGCCATAGATGGATGGGTAGTGCCATTGAAAAGTAAAGAAGTAAAGAATTCTCTCTCAGAGAGTGGGGGAGGGAGAAAAGGAGGAAGGAGGGAGCTACCATCTGATAAGAACTAAGAACTATCACTTTCACACTCATTTGCATGGTACGCAGGGCTTCACATATGCTATTTCATTTATTCTCATTTATTATAGTATCTGCTATTTTGGATGTGAGAGAGTCAAAGATAAATCACTTCTGGTTCCTGCCTTCAAGGATTGCAATCCATGGGGGAAACCAATATGCTCAAATCCAAGCAAAGAATAAGAATGAATATGACTGTTCTGGGGTGTGTGTGCGTGTGTGTGTGTGTGTGTGTGTGTGTGTGTGTGTGTGTGTGTGCGCGCGCGCGCGTGTGTTTAACAAGTAGAAATAAGGGGTGGAAAGGAGACTGGATGACACAAAAGCACATAAATAGAGACACCAGGAGGGGTTTGGAGAAGTCCTCTTGAAAGCTTCTAGGTAGAACAAATCATTAGAAAATGTTCTAAGAGACTGAAAATTCACATGTGAACTCCGTAAACTGGTGGGGGGTTGGGGGCAGGTCTATGCCCTCTTCTATGGGCAGTATGTCAATTAGTCCACGGCTTGGCTTGAGCAGCTTGTTTGCTGGGAAGGCAAATGGAACGCAACCACTGTTTCCTGTCAGCAGCGGGGATGCTTTCTCAACCATCAAGAGCCAGAAAGGATGCTGGACTCATGCAGAGGAAGCTACTGCTCTTAGTTGTAGTTGTGTTCTGCCGAAGGTCAGCCAGCGGCGTTGCTGTGGGCTGGGCATGACCAGGGAGGAGAGCATGTAGGTTAAGAATTTGTGGTACATGACTTGGTCTTCTTCTCCAGTCTGGTGTCTGTCTCCCGTCCTCAGTCTCCCCGACTGAGATGCTGATGTTTCTAGTCACACTGCAGTGTCTGCAGTTATGTCAATATCTCACCCCTCTGTGTCTTTGTACCTCGCCCTGCTGTTACTTTGCAATCCTCCTCTTGTTTACCCTTCAAACCATCTCAAAAGTGCTCCCTGGCTCCCAATTCCCAGTAAGACTTCTTGCTAACTCTATACTGTATTCATGACTCATCTTTCACTGTTGTGACTATTATTTATGTGACTGTTACTTACAGAAGCATGAGCCAATGGCAGCTCCTGAGTCCAGGAGCCTGTTCTGTTCTGTGCCCATAGTATATTGCACAGTGATTTACCCATCAAAAGCCTTTAATACAGAGGTGATGGAGGAGTGTTAGCACATGAAACAGTGTGCACGGAGTAACAGTCAATGATGTATTTTCTTGGCAAGCACAAGGACTTGAGTTTGATCCTAGCATCTATATAAAAAGCAGGATATGCACATGTGATCCTGGCGGTGGGAAAGCAGAAACTGGAGGGTCCTGGCAGTTGCTGCCAGCCAGCCAAGTCTACTTAGTAAGTTCCAGACCAGTGAGAGACCCTATCTCAAAGTGAGATGGTGCTCGGCCCCTCCCTTAAAAAAATGAAAGAGTGTTGAGCGTACATTGATTCATAAAGCAAGTTGAGCTTCAAGTTTAATGTAATTTCTGTATTGATGAAACACATTGTTCAATTATAATTTCAGTCTGTTCTAAAGTCACTGCTTTTGAGTTGTGCGCCCACCATGATGTTGGAGTCCTGACTAAGCAGTCGTGCAGCTGATGCCCACTGCATTCTCTCACTAGTGGTGGTTAGACTTTTGGAAGCCTTGTTATTTTGTAGACTTTGGCTACCCTCGGGCTTTCTGCTATGAGTTGAAGAATAGTCTCTCTCCAGCCTTGAGTTTGGGGCTCCACCATCCCAAGTCTCCATTGCCCTGGATGCCTTTTACCCAGGGTACACTGTGTAACACTGTCTCCTAGAAAGCATCTGTTTTAGGTTATGTTTGATCCACAGACTTTTGAGCAGGAATTCTAAGGCAGCATTCTCCAGGGACCGTCCTGAAGCCTGTTCAACACCCACCCCCCCATTTATTCTCCATGGCTCATTCTGCCTCAAATAGACATGTTCCTGTGGTTCTGCTTCCTTGCCAAGCCCTGGAAAGTGCCAGTGCAGTCCTGACGTGGCAATAGGCTCTCTTTTACCTCTCACACCGATGGAGATGCTCCACTAGTCCATTTCCTTTAGGATATCACTTGCTTAATTGAGGTCTAGCCTAGTGCTTCTCAAACTAGGTCATAGGAATAGCTATAAAATACATTTAATTCTGTGTTCTGTGTTGTGTAACTTTCTCTGGGAGACATCTATTCACTCTAGCTGGGGAGACCCTGGCACATTAAAGACAGGGTTCTGTTCTGGTCCAGCTTGGTGGAGTTTATGGAGGTTACTTACAGAAGCATGAGTCAATGGCAGCTCATGTCAAGTTACCCTGGCGACTTGTAGGTGCCTCCCTGCAAAGATACCACCCCAGGCAAATGTTTACATTTTATATAGTGGTTTTTTCAATGTCATGGCGGGGAGGGTCTCTTAAGGACCTTGTGAAGACTTTCTGAAGGTCATTTGAGTCTCACAAGCCCTGAGAGCCTCTCTTCTCCCTCCATGAGGCAGTGTTAACAGACTCAATACAGCAAGAACCTGATGCGAGTTATCACAGATACTCTGCGCCACGCCCATATAGTCATGCCCACCCCCAAAGAAACAATCACGCTATAACAAGCACTAAACAATAGGAGCAGAATAAAAACACCAGAATACAGCACGCGTCAAAAGAGCAAGTTTTATAAAACTTAAATGTGTGTGTGTTTATTTTGATAGAAGATACATTGTTTCATATGAGTGAGAGAGGGAACTCCAAACTGGAAAGGGGGAGGTCAAGAAAGGGGGATGAGGACGGGGAGGGACAAGTAACACCAGGATTGTTTGATAAAGTCTTAAGGAATCTTATACTTACCTAAAGTCACATACAATACATGTGAGTGTATGCATATACTATATTAACGGAAGTTATAGCACTAGAGCTGACAGTGTTCACAGGAACTGTACACTGACAATAGCAGCAGCAGCAGCAGCAGCAGCAGCAGCAGCAAAACCCAATACCAGATGCAAGAAATCTCCTTTAGAATGGTTGGTCATTGTAGTTCAAGTGACTCCCAAAACAACACAGACTGTGGCTGTTGCCCTTGGTTGTCTGTCAAAGGTTAAATGTAAGTCCCTGTTGCTGCAGTGTACACTTAGGACACAGGGCTCAGATGATCTGACTTAGTTCTAACCTGAAAGCCTTCTTCATTTAGATTCAGTCCAGTTTCCACTGTTCTAGAAAGCACTATGCAAGCTTCAAGGGGGGTGGGGGAAGGACAATTCACAGTTCCACTCAGCTGTGACAGTCAGGAATCACAACGATGGTCACTATGGCAAGAATATTCATAAAGGTACAGCAGGAGGTACTCACATGGTGGCAACCAACAGTTATCTAATTGGATTTCAGGCTTGCTGATCTGGAGGGAAACTGCCTGGTGCTGGAAACCTAGCCAGTTTCCCAAGCCTAGTGAGGTCATGGGCCTTAGAAGAGAATCTACTACCACGGCCTTGCTAGACGGTGTAACTCCTAACTACATTATATATCTTGTCCTTACACCCACAAACAAGCACAGCTCCTACCCCCATCCAAGAAGCCTCTTGTTAGAGCAAATGGAGACCATCACACAGAACTACAACTACACAATGCAGAGACCAACAGATCATGGGGAGCTCAACCCCAGTGGATACCTCTGTACCACATCTTCCACATATATGGCTTCAGGAACATCTCAGAAGATGGGGCAGGCAGATTATCAGAGCCAGAATACCAGGAAGTCTGCTGTGAAACAGTCTCTCATAGAAGTGGCTGCGTAAAGAAGATCTGAGCAAATGGCAGTATCAATAGATATGCTAACTTGGAAGGAGAAAAGTCTCACAGGTCTAATCTGTGGACAAGAATCTATAGGAAACATGGTTGCTGAGAGAGGGAGAGTTAGCCTCTCCATGGAATGAGCCCCCCAGGTGGCTGTCCAATGCAAAGTGGTCAGTTCTGAAACTCCATACACACTACCAACAAAAGCAGACTGTGATGATTTTATTTATGTATCTGTGCAAACACACACACGCGCACACACACACACAGAGACAGAGGCAGAGAAACAGTGACAGAGACACAAAGAGAGAGAGACTGAGAGAGAGTCAGATAGACAGACAGGCAGACAGACAGGCAGGCCGACAGAGAAACACAGATAAAACAATACTATTTGAGGAAGAAAAGGCTACCAATCTGGAGGTGGGGCGTAGGAAGGACACCTGGGAGGGGCTGGAGGGAGGAAAGGGAAGGGGAAAGTGATAGAATTCCCTTTTAATTAAAGTGTATAAAAATACAAAAGATAGAGTTCAGAAACTATGATTCCACACTAATCCATTTACATTTTTTCCCTTTTCCTTTTACCGTGATACACCTGATTCTATAAATGTGTCTTTAAAAATACACTTTAAAATGACTTTATTCCACTGTCTGCCCGGACAGGTAGGAGGTGAGACTCACCACACTTCCTGTCTGTGGTGTCACCCCAGCCTGAATCCCTTCAGCTTCCACCAACAGTACTTTACAGAGAACCTTTACTTCCATAGGCAGTTTAAACAATGCCTTTAACACCCTGGCAGTTGCCGGCCATTGTTCTGAAGGTTCTGGTTCCCTTAGCACCCTTCAGAACTTGAAACCTAGAGGAATATAGGCTGAAAACCAAACCAAACCTGTCCATCATATACCTTAATGTCTTCAAATAGCAATCAAATTATTTTACCAATACCCCAAATTATGCAGCAATGTGATTTACTAAGAACTTAAAAAATGATTTGCCCACAAAGAGTCTTCACACATACTTTCACCCCAGACTAACTCGAATCAACTGCTTTGATGTTCCTTAGTATAAATAATAATGCTAAAAGGACAAACTCCCTGATGCTGATTCTCAATCACTTTTGATGTTATGGAAGATAAACTTGCCTCCTTGTAAAGGAGCCGACTAAACACAAGGTCCCAGAGGAGCTGAATGTTGTGCAAATTTCTGAATGAATCTCTCAGGATTTGTTTTTAATCTGAATATTTAATAGCGTGGCATTGCAGAATTTGAATTATACTACTCAATTTTAATGGTTAATCTGCTTTAAAAAAATACACAAGCTTAATTGTGACATACGAAAGTCCTTATTTAGGGTAGATTTCTAATTTGAGTGCTGTCGGCCCTGCTGCGTAAAGAGTCTCCTGGGTGCTGGTTTTTAAGAGAGTGTGTGTGCCTTTACATCTCGTCCTGAAACAATTTCTCTTCTCTGCGTCGGCCCCAGCCTCCACGCAAGCCAGGAGCAGACAATAGATCCAGCCTAATGGAGTTGTGTACTCGCCATCTGTAAGAGCAGCTGCTAGCCCGCATCTGCACAATATGCTGGGACTGAGAGCTCCGCTAATCTGCATAATAAGGAGGAGGCTCATTCCACTCCAGCTAATAATCGCGAGCAATGGATGTACTTCATTCCCTCACTGAGAAGCCCAGCCGAGCTGCTTTTCTGTGCTGGGTAGACAAGGGTCAAGTGAGCCGGGATGGCCCGGAGCTGGGAACTGCTCGTTTATAGCTTTAGGTTGCTTTGGTCCAGTGGGACCAGGGTTTGGGCTGTCTCTTGAGTCCCACCATCATGAAATTCAAAATTCTGGGAAATAGGACAAAACACACAGTAGCATGTTATGGAGCTTGCTGATCAGAAGTGCTTTAGAAACAATTAGAGTATTTGAACAATTTGCATTTTTAAAAGTTCCCTTGGGGTAAACAGAGTACAAGTAAGTTTGTGGATTAATTGTGAACTACTTTGAGTAATTTGGTTTTCACTGATTTCTTTTTAAATGGCCATGTCCTCCTGAAGTCTGACCTCAAAGCTGTATTTGTGAATTAGCAAATCAAATTTCTGTTAATTTTCATTAATGATGCTGGGATGAAGTGCTGTCTCAAAGACGTAGCACTGAATAAAAATAAAATAAAATAAAAGGATGATTGTTGAAACAACAGTTTTTTAAAATGGTCTAACTCAGTTTCTTATTAAAGGCTTTGCCAAAGTAGCTTAGTTACTCTAGAAAAATCCTGTGTTTTCGAATGAATCTAACTTGATTCCATAGAGTTGCTCTAAAGACTAACACATTTGTACTTAGGTGACCTAGATCAAAGACAAGATTTTAAATCAGATTGTAACTTGTGGTTATTTATACAGCCTGGTTATAAAAAGCAGTGAGACTATTATCTAATTTCATACAGAAAAAATATTTGCATAATTTGCCAGCCCTCAGTGAGGTACAGGAATAAAAGCATTAATTTATAGAGATGGAAGCCTAGGGCATCAGAAACAATTGTTGCCACTAGCAAGCAAAGCAAGTTGCTTAGGGGTCACTTCAACCTTTTAATCAGCATTACTTGGTTAACTTAGATCATATCTTCAAGGGTGATTTAGAAGAAAAATTTTACTGAGTAATTCCCTTTAGATATAATCAATATTACTGTGTTAGTCAGAGGTGGCTAGAGATGTCAGTGAGGAGTCTGCACAGTTTAACCAGTGTGCTGGTTTCCACTTATGCCACTGACTGACGCTCACAGTACTGAGAGTGAAAGAGAAAAATGTCCCAAGGGAATGGGAACATTCCTCGTCCTCCCTTCTATAATTTTGAAGCCCATGGATTTCTTTATGTCTTCTCATACATTCCTCTTGAAAGAGAAATGATAGGTTGTCCCAGAGTGCTTTTACAAGCTTCTTTGTTTGTCTTTGAGGCAGGGTCTTATGTAACCCAGGCTGGCCTTGGATTCTCTAAGTAGCCAAGGATGGCTTTGAATCCCTGATTCTCTTGCCTACACCTCTGAAGTCCTGGAAGACATGTGCCACCACACCCAGTTATGTAGAGCTGAGAATGGAACCCAGAGCCTTGGGCATGCTGGGTAAATACTATACTATGGGACTACAGCTTCTGCCCTTGTTTAAAACTATTGAAGGCCATTGAAGTATAACCATAAAAAAGAAAATGATAGTTAATGTAACTCCAAACAGGGTTCCCTCATTACGAGAAGAAGAAGAAGAAGAAGAAGAAGAAGAAGAAGAAGAAGAAGAAGAAGAAGAAGAAGAAGAAGAAGAAGAAGAAGAAGTCATAGTTTAGTTTTCTTGCAGAAATTAGAAAAACAAATACCATAGGAGGAAATAGTAATAGCATATGCTTGCAGATTCACTGGGAAGGAAAGCAAGTTGCTGAATGAATTTTTATTTAGGTTCTATTAATCCATTAGTGTTTATACAATGCATGCCTCTCAGTGAATATTTGGGTCATTTATTTAGTTGCTTGGTGGTTGCTTCCTCCTATACACTTCAATGGGAATCCTAAAAGAGCCAGAGATATTCCTCATGTAGTCCCACCATCTGCAGCAGAGCAAGTCCTCCATAAACGTGAATAATTGGTGAAAATTGTTCCTCCCACCTCCCATGGAGCTTCTCCAGGATGTTCTAGGAGCTGCTTGGAAGCCTGAGTCCTGTTTTCAGGCTGTCTTCATGCCAAGATGTCCTGAGTTGAACTTGAAAAGAGAGAGAAACGCCACCACAGCAAACACATGCATGTTTCTGGAGCAGATGTAAGTAGGACTTCCTTTTTCAGAAAAGAAAACCAGAAAGTTTTGAGAGATGGTTCAGCAAACAGGAGGCTTGCTGTGCAAACCCGAGTCAGATCCTGGCATCTATGTAAAAATCTGGATGTGGCCACACAGGTCTGTAATCCCAGTGCCATGAAGGGCAGAGACATACCCTTCCATTTATGTTTCATCCATTAAACTTATATTTATGTGTATATTTGTATGAACACATGGTGGCTTCCTGGCCACCAGCCTAGCTCTGAATTCAGTGAGTGACCCTCTCTGGTGGGAATAAGGCAAAAAGAGATAGAGTAGGGTATCTGCCACCCTCTCCATCATTTTATCTTTGTGATGTTGTCTAGGGTTACAGGGTTATATATTCAACTTACTGTGGCCTACCACCAGGTCTTTAATGCAGGTCCTGCTTAACCTGTTTCCCCAACGCTCTACTCCTGCTTCGTACTCAACTGTCCTCAGCACTTGTGGTGGTTTGAATAGGCATGGCCCCTGCAGACTCATGTGTTTGAATACTTGGCCCATAGGGAGTGGCACTATTAGGAGATGTAGCTTGGTTGGAGAAGGTGTGGCCTTGTTGGAGGAAGTGTGTCACTGAGGAGGTGGGCTTTGAGGTCTTCTATGGTCAAGCTATGCTCAGTGTGGTTCACAGCCTCCTTCTGCTGCCGGCAGATCAAGATATACAACTATCAGCTCTGCCTCCAGCACCATGTTGACCTGAATGCTGCCAAGCTAACCATCATGATAATGGACTAAACCTCTGAAACTGTAAGCTAGCCTCAGTTAAATGTTTTCCTTTCTAAGAGTTTGACTTAGTCATGGTGTCTGTTCATAGCAATAGAACTCTAACTAAGAGAGTGCTGTTACTGTCACACTTTGATTCTGTACATATTTAAAAAGTCATAATACATAGTTTTTAAATCATTCATATGTATTTCCATATATTTCTTGTCCTTTTAAGTCCAAATTTCTATTTCCCATCGTTTTTTCAGAACTGGTGGTAAGAAAAATTTTCCAGTTTGGTTTGTCTGAGAAGGTCTTTGCATTTTGCTTTTGTATTTGAAGATGTCCTTGGTGGTTCTAGAAGTACAGGTTGATAGCTGTCATTTCCCATTGGCTGAAGACCAACGTTCTGGTCTATGTAGTTTCTATCGAGACATGTTATATGTTTACTTTGACCCTCCATGAGAACTGGTTCTTTTTGCTCCAGCTGATTTTATAATTTTCATTTTAGGATGGATTTATTATAACTTTATGATAAAGTATCACAGAGAATGAGTGCGAGGGAACTATTATCAAACACGGTATTGTATGATTTCCTTTTCTTGATAAGCAGAGAGGGAAAAGTCAGCTCTACAGGGGTGGGGAAGCAGTGCAAGGTGAAGGGAAAGTCACCACTGTTGTCATTATAATATGAGCTCATGGTGGGGTGAGCACCATATATCCAGGAGCATGCTGGTTCAGAGAGGGAGAATGGCCTTTCCCAGATCATGCATTTCATAACTGACAGAGCCAGGGCTGTGACCCTGGAAGCCTTGACACTGCTTCCTCATCCTGAGGGCTAGCCTGCTAGGCTAAATAGTGAGTGTATGTTTAAGTTTACGAAAAGTTGCCTGTTTTCCACAGTGGTGCCACCGTTTGCATCTCCACCAGCAATAGATGGGTGCTCCAGCAGTTGGGTCTTCACCACCATCAGTGTTGGCGGCATATTCTTAATCTCAGCCATGTTAGTAGAAATGCAGAGGTTTCTCGACATGGCTTTAATTTGCAAGCCAGAGATTGACCATGATAACTTGCATTTAGGATTTCTTTGGTAAAGCAATTGCTCTAGCCTTTTGACCATTTTCAATTGTTCTGTTTTCATACTTTGGGTGGTGGTGTGAATGAGAAGTGTACCCAGAAGTTCATGTACACTTGGTCGCCAGTTGGTGCAGCTGTTTGGGAATGCTATGGAATCTTTAGGAGGTGGAGTCTTGCTGGTGGGAGCACATCACTGGCCATAGGCATTTAGATTTTTATTGCTATCCTTAATTCCTGTCCCTTCTTTCTGCTTCCTGTCTGTAGATAAACTGTGATATCTCTGCTTCCTGATTGCTTGGCCAACCCTCCTGTTCCAGCGGCCATGCCTTTCCCATTGTGATGATCTCTCTCTCTCTCTCTCTCTCTCTCTCTCTCTCTCTCTCTCTCTCTCTCTCTCTCTCCCTAGAACTGTAAGGAACTGTAAGCCAAAAGAAACCCATTCTTCCTTAAGCTGCTTTCTGGCAGAGTATTTTATATAACAATGGAAAAAATAACTAATGCAAAGGCCTTTGTCAAGTATATGATTTATCTTTTAATTTTCAATGAGCAAGGTTTTTAAATCTTGAAGTCCTTTTTTTTTCTTTTATGGATCTTGTTTTGTTTGACACATCTAAGGGTTCCTTAGCTAAGCAAACATAAAAATTGTATAGATCTATGATACAGTTGGAGTTAATGACTACATGGTGTGAGATTTAGCTTGAGGTTCATTTCTTTGCATATGAATGACTATACATTATAGCATTATTTGCTGAAACCTGTATTGATTGATTAGCTAACAGCTACATGCATATTTCGAGACCAGTGATCATACTTAAAAACCAGCACTTTTGACCTTTTTAGACAACATCATTCTGCTGGTCAGTAAGTCAGTATGACAACCCGTCAGTCAAGAATCCACAATTTAGTCACTCCACAAGCACAGACTAGGTTTGCCTTACGGCTGATATCAGGCAAAATGTCAGGGTTTCAAAAGTGCCTGGAACATGGTTGACTTTGTTCCAGGATTTCACCTTCTGTACAAAGAAATGAAATGGACCAAACTTACTGTATCTATTATAGACAAAGAGAAAATTCCCTTTATGATGACTTTGGGGTTTCTTTATTTAATTCTTTGTTTAATATCTAATCATTACTTGTATGCATGCCTAACTCGGTTTTACTTCTTGGCCCTAAAGTCATTGCTGTGCTCTCTAGCCTCATAAATGCTTAGAGGAGTACAGTGTGTGAGAGAAATTGACCCTGAATCCTGCTCATGGAAATAAATGTGCTTCTTATCCATGGAAACATGACAGAATTCAAGGCTTGGACTTTTATAAAGTAGAATTTCTTAAAACGAGGCATAGGAACACCACCACCATCACGCCACCTCACTCCGCGTGGGACCAAGATCAGGAATCCGTATCTCCCAAACGTACTGTGGGTGAAGGCAAAGCTTTAATCCACAGGCCAGAGGCTCCTAGGACTTTTTAAAAACTATGTATTTATATGTTTGTATGTTTATTTGGTGGCGGTGGTGGTGGCGGTGTGTGTGTGTGTGTGTGTGTGTGTGTGTGTGTGTGTGTGTGTGTGTGTGTGTTACACATGTGGAGGCCAGAGGACCGCTAGTGGGAGTTGGTTCTCTCTTTCCACCATGTGACTTGTGCGGGTTGACTTCAGGTCATCTTGGTGGCCAGTGCCTTTACCTGATGAGCCATCTCGCTGCTCCTCTCTAGTTATTTTTAATAAAATCGTAGTTAGGATAAATACTGGGAAACAGAAAGTATGTGCATTGCTTAAAGATTAAGTAAGTAGCTGCTTTTGAGGGGAAGGCTATAGATAGTTAAGATCTAGTTTTCCATCACAAAGCATGTTATCTCTCCTGTTTTTAACCAGAAAGACTTCCACATCCATTTTTGTTGGCACTTCCCAATTCTCAGTTGAATGCTGGGGTAGTGTGAACATTGACTGTATGGGTGGAAATGTAGTACTCAGCCAGCTAGGCCTGCCATACTGACTTTGTTGCTTTCCCTACGGTGTCTATTTTATGTATTAATGAGAAACTAGGAGGGGCTGGCTCATAACATGTAACAATAAAATAGTAAGAAAAAGAAAGATAAAATGAATGGTAATGAGAGTTAACACTTATTGTAGACTCACTGTGTACCAGGCATTCTTATATTCTCTGTACAGATAAGCACACTCACTTCCTGAGACAGTCCTGTGAAATGGAGATCACAGACATCCATCTGTTACAGATGTGAGATGTGATAGTCATAGCCTGAGATAGACCTACTAGTCTCTGTTTCTAGCTAATGATGCCTGTGTCATCTCTCTCCTTGAATGTGGCCTAGCTCAGTGACATGCTCACAATCAACAGAACATGGCAACAAGGAACTTGGAGTGTGGTATTTCCTGTCTGTTTTTATTCCAGGAGGGTCCTGCACTGGCCTGTTTTTATTACTCAGTAATTCTAAAGGAGGCAAGGCCTATGGGGAGGGGTTACTGTTCAAAGCCCCAGCTGGGGATCATGGTTAGCATCCCGATGCCTGCCCATGCTAAAGAAAGATGAATACGATGGGTGAACTTTTTTCAGTGGTCCCTGATTAAAAAGTGATTTGATTGTCTTTCTAGTAGAAAAAAAAAACATGCCTTAAAAAAAGAACTTTAAGAGAAATGTAACTTTCAAAAGAATTTAGAGATTTCATGCCTTTAAAGGTTTTGTTTAAAAATTCAAAATAACATGACAATGGTGACCATGACTGTGATCCTAGGACTCAGGAGGCTGAGGGGGGAAGATCATGAGTTTGAGGCCAGCCTAGATTATGTAGAGAACTTTGAGACCAGCTTGTGCTACATAGCCAAGGTGTCTCAAAGAACAAAATCAATAATCAACAACACCTTAGCCCACTTCCATGGTACCTGTGCTCCGTCCTTCCCTCTGCATGGCTGATATTGTCTGATTAACACTGTGTGTTTGGAAGGCTATTAGGGCATTGTATGCCTCTGCCTTCACTATTATGTAAATTGTTAATTGCTTATAAAATACATTCCTACCTTTATTCCTTCTCATTAAAAACTCTAGATCAGAGGTTGAGGAGACAACTCAGTTGGTTAAGTCCCTGCCATATAAGTTTGAGAACCTGAAATCAACCCTCAGCATTCACATAAAAAACTAATATGGTAGTGACCACTGATAATCTCCAGTGCTGGGGAAGCAGGGACAGGTGGACCTTTGGGCCTTGCCAATCAGTCAGCTCAGTGAAACTGGAGGATCCCATTTCACAGTGAGAGACCCTGTCTCAATAAACAAACAGACGGTGTTAGAGGAACAACATTTGAGGTTGACTCCTGGTCTTTACACATGAATGTTCGAGTGTACACAAACATATGGCCATTCTCGTTAGTGCTTTTTCTCTGTCCAGATTGAATTTGAGTGTGAGGAGGCCTTCATCTCTTGCTGGAACAGTGGAAATACTTAAACTATCCTGCTTAGAGTCTGTTAAAAAATATAACTTCAGCCTCTCACAGGGAGAAACTCAACAGGGTTTCTCTAGTCACAGAACACTCAGGTTTGATGTTGCTTTGGCTCTCAGGGACCCCAAAGGCTTCCTCAGGCTCCTCAGTTTCTTGTGTTAACTGATGTGGGCTTGCGTCCTGAGCAGATAGATAGCTTTAGACATTCTACAGGTTCCAGACACAGTGCAGATGAGAAATGAGCACTGCATTGTATCCCAGAGGGTTCTGGAGTATTTTAAAAGTAACTGTCAGGAACACATGGGAGAATCATTTAGTTCAGTACCCTCATCAAAGACATACAAAGAGTCCACTGAGACTTCTTAGACTCTCTCAATATCTGAGATGTATATTCAGACAAACTTTGGATTTGATCATGAAAATCCCAACTCAATTCCACAGCGATTATTACTCCTGTACACTGTGAAGTATTTGTGATATTTGCATAGAGGGCACGGAGCACAAGCCCTGACTCTACAGGGAGCTTTTCAGGTAAGTCTCTGCCTTTGAACTGTAATGAGGTTCATCCTCAGGCTAAGCTTCTAAGACCCCCACACTCACAGCTTTGGATGGGTCCTTTCTCCAGTGCACAGTGTCCTCTTGGCCTCTTCAGACATTTTGGTTTCTAAGTTTAAACTTTTAAGATGATCTAGTTCCATTTACTCTTGGCACGACTTGAAGAAACACACAAAGGCTTTGGGAATGCTTTTAGAAGACATTCTGGATGACACTGTGTTCAGACCAAGATGGGGCGGAGTTGTGTGTTAATGAATCAGAAACACACAGACAACATTTTTCTTAACAGTTAACAGTGCTTTTAATATGGGACAAGACTAGATTGAGCCAGATATAATTTCTTTTTTAAACTTATGAGGTTGCATTGCTGAATCTCAAGCCCAGCTTGCTGAACTCCAAATCCAGCTTGCTCTTGTCCCATAGCTTTTGAATGGTTTTCTATAACACACCTCGTCCAGATATAGTAGAGTCCTGTGTTCAGAAGCCATGTGACCTTGCAGCCCCTACACACACCCTATGCATTCTCATTACAGTGGTCAGGATAAAACTATGAGCTAGTACTTACAGCCCAGATTTTCTCCTTCTACCACTGTTACAGAGTATTCTGGCTAGTTTCTGTGAACTTGACACAGACCTAGACGTATCCAGGAAGAGAGAATCCCATCTGAAGAATTTTCTCCATTATGCTGGACTGTACCAAGCCTTTTAGGCATTTTATTGATTGTTGATTGATGTGGGAGAGCCCAGTTCACTGTGAGTGGTGCCACCCATGGGAGGTGGGTTTAGCTTATATAGGACAGCAGGCTGAAAAGAGTGGGTAAGGCAGTAAACAGCACCCCTCCATAGTTCTGTCTCAGTTCCTACCTCCAGATCCCTGACTTAAGTTCCCGCCCTGACTTCCTTAAGCCATAGAGTGTCACTTGGAAGTATAAGGTGAAATAAATCCTTTATTCCCCACGTAGACTCTAGTCCTTGGTGTTTTTCACACCAATAGAAACAACAGGAGGTCAAGGTGGCTGGTCACTCACATTATATCCACAATCAGAATTAGAGACAGATGGATGCTAGCTCATTTTCTCCTTTGGTTTTGGTTTAGGATTCTCCAGCCCATTGAATGGTACCATCCACATTTAGGGTACATCTGTTCATGCCAATTAACCTAATCTAGCTAATATCTCATAGCCAAGTTCAAAGGCTTTCTTCTAGATGATTGTAGATCCTGTCAAGTTACCATTGAATATTAACCACCATAGTATTCGTGACTCTGGGATTCAAATTCCTCCTCTTCTTTCTGTTAACTGGGTAACTTTAGGGAAGAGGGATGACTTTGGATGAGAGTGGGCGATGGGATAAGATGAGTAAGCCTTTAAATAAAATACTTAGTTTTTTGTTCTGTAAAATGGAGATAAACATAATATAGAATTTTCTGGAATTGCTCTTAGAATTAATTGAGGTTGAATAAGTTAAAGTACTTAGCCTAATTTCTGGCACAAAGTATGTGTTTGATGAATGTTAGGTATTACTGCTCTCTTAAACATCTCTACAGCTTCTATATGTACACCAGGCATTTCAATCCCTGTAGCTGGTGTGATGAATTATGCTGTGATCATCAGACCATTTTAGAAGTAGGCTGAAAATCCTGGCCAACAGGATTATCATACAATGTGAGGTGCCATTGGCACAGAAGCGGTGGATAGATGGCTTTTAGATTGAATTCAAACACTAGCACCACCAACCTGCCTCAACCTGCTTTAGAACATCATGGAATAATCTCGGTGTTGGAAAGCTGAGGTAGAGTTGATGACTCTGGGCTTTGGCTCAGCTGTCACAGGAAGCCCCATGACTGGGCATCAGCTCTCATCAGCACTCTTCAGTGAGCCTCTTTTTCCCCAGTGTGCACAGATGGGTGGTTCTTTTGTGAGCCAGTAATGGCTCATAAACTCCATTCAATTGAGGCAGCCATGAGAGCTCTCTAGTCATCAAGCAGTCCCCATGCAGGGT
>CM052701.1:94570513-94603734 GCA_028551405.1 Uromys caudimaculatus
GTATATATAAATATATATAATTTGACATAACATTTTAGAAAGTAATTAATGAGCATGTTAATTTGTATTTATTTGTTTAAGTGTGTATATGTGTGTGTCACATGTGTGCAGGTGTCAATGGAGGTCAAAAGAAGGCATCAGATCTTTTGGACCACTGAGTTACAGCAAGTTGTGAGTAACTCAACATGAGTTTTGGGACTCAATCTCAGGTCTTCCGGAAGAGCAACAAGAACTCTTAACCACTAAGCCATTGCTCCTGTCCCAAGAGTGCTAATTAAGTGCTAAGTATGCTGGGCAGAAAAACTTGAGAAAACAGGTTTTCGGGAGTGTATAAAAGCAAAGAACCATGGAGGAGAAGGATGAGCTCTGGGAAGGTTGGGGTCTCTAATGGGTAATTATCTCAAACTCCAAAGGAACTTTTCATCAATGGACATGGTTGCCATGTAGTGGTTTCCTACACAGCACACTGAATAAGTACTGCAATTCCTCCAGGCACAATTTAAAGCTATTTTCTCTCTTTTGGTCTCTTTGGGTGAGTTCACTCATATGACAAATGCATGCTGTGGTGTCTTGAAAAGGTAACTCCCCAAAACGCATGTCTATACTCCAACCTTCTGGACCTATGACCATGACTTTGTTCAGCAAAAGAGTGTTTTCAGCTGTATTAATTGAAAGGGTCTCTAGATGAGGCCCTTCTGGATTGTATGTGTGGATCCTGGAAGGGTCTTAGACGAGACAAGTGAGAGAGAGACACACAAACAAGGGAGACAGAGGAAGGCTGGAGTGGGTCGGCCATGAGACCAACAATATCTAGGATCAGAGGGTGCCAACAGAAGAATGAAACACAAGAAACCATTCTTTTCAGAGTTTTTGGGAAGAGGTGACTCTAAAGCACATTGGATTTTGAACTTCAAGCCTCAAGAACAGTGAGAAAGTGATTCTCTTTTGTTTAAGCAGCTATGCATATTTTGGGTTGTTACAACAATTCCAGAAAACACTGAAATACACGTGCGTCTCTGCCCAGCCCCATATGTGTCGCTGTTACTCTGGGAGTACCAGGCTATTTTACCAAGTTGCCTACCTGATATCCCCAGATGCTTTGGAGCCATCTTCAATCTAGCCTAACTCAAACTCTTCTCTGTTCTCTGTTCTGTTTTTGTTTGTTTGTTTGTTTGTCAGTCTGGCCTAAGCTACTAATTGACATCTCCGGCCATACAGTTATGCAAAAGATGCTTAGGAGCAATGCCCAGACTGTATCTCTTTCTGCATCTCAAATATCAGATCGATAAATTTTCTTGATTTTTATCTTTGAATATTTCTCCAATCTGCCTGCTTTGCCTAAGATCCTGCCATCATCACCACCTTTGACCCCACCCTCTTGCCTGAACATTTACAGCTCCCTCTTAACGAGTCCTAGTGGTTGCCAATCTTTTTTTTTTTTTTTTTTTTCTTTTTTTTTAACCTGGCAGACTGAAGCCTTTTCAAAATGCAACCTTGATTGCATTAGCTTCTACTCAGGGCCCTTTGGTGATTCACAGGACTCAGAAGAAGAGCACCAAGTGTTTGCGTATAAACTGAGGAGGGAGATAGACCCTTGCAACGGGCTCCTCTCTATAGTCTTTCATCTGGTTAGACTGGCCTTCCCAGAGATCTCTCCTTTAAGGACCTTGGAACGAGTTGCTCTACATTAGAGAGAATTACCATTTGCCTAAAATTACCATCTGACTTACCTCTCTGGTCCTCGTGCTATTTCTATGAGTGAGTTGTTCCAGATTTTTCAAGGTAGGTAGACTCCCTCTTTTTTTCAGACGTTTGTCTAAGTATTCTGGATGCCTCCTTCACAGCTCTTGTTTCATTGCAACTTTTGTTATTTTTATTGGTGAATGTCTTCCTTTACTGCTAAAGTTTAGGTTGAAAATGTCTCCAAAGGCTCACATGTTAAAAGCTTGGTTGTCAGGTGGTGCTTTGGGAAGAGGGTGAAGCTTAGGGGACGGAATTTATCTGGGGGCGGTGCGTGTTCTTGAGGGAAATATTGGGGCTATGGCCAATTTACCCTTTCACTTTGGATCCCTGGCTTCCAGGAAGTGAGCAGCCTTCGCCACCATGAGCTTCTACCATCATGTACAATGTTCATAGGCTTGAAAGCAATAAGTCAACTAGGTTGGTTCTATAACCTCCTCAGTGGTGAGACACTAGAGATGTTTTCTCCTTTAAGTTCATTATCTTACAGTGACTAAAGGCTGACAGACATTTACAAGATTGTGTACTTCTTTGAGACCAGAGAAATTGTTCCATGAATGAATGAATGAGCAAATTAAATTTTGTGTGATGTCACTATTGCCTGAGAGGGTTCCCTTATGATGCCTTATGATTAGGGGGACTATAAGAAAGGCATCTAAAAGTGTGGTTACCAGATTGACAAGGGAAGAGAGCCCTCTCCCTTTAAGAAAGCATTCAGGGACTCAGCAGCATCATCTGCCTTCTAATTTGCCTGGGTATTACAGAGTGCCTCTCAGAGCTGAGTTTGGAGGAAGAAATGTCTAAAGTCTATTTTCAGGGAGCATATGAGTCACTTAAGCTGTATTTCCCAAGTGCTGCGCCAGCTTGTGATTTCAGCAGGTTGCAACAGGTGCACATATTTTTAGCTTTTATGATAAGTGTTGCATACTTATCCTCAGGAGTCCCCAGCCTGAATGCCCACCATCAAAACGACTCCAAGTAGAGAACAGCTTCCTCGCGGCTTGCCTAGAGAGTAGTGAAAGTACTCACATCCATAATTAAAACCTCGCACGAAACTCTTAGGCTGGAATGGAGGCAAAGGCAAAAGTCTTATCAAGAAAACCAATAGTGTGAGGGGTAAAAGGCTATGTTTTGAAAGTCAGACATGATAGCAATAAACTTAACACAGAAACAATTTATTATTGCCTGAAAACAAGAGATAAGCCCTCTGAATTGTGCTTTGCTTCAGCTCTACTTCTCCAGGGAACTACTTCCGTGGCAGGCGAGGGGGTTAAGAACACTTTAATTAACTTGTATCAGAGAGAAGGTATGTAGGAAAGAATGAAAGAATGTGCGAAATGTTTTCTTAATTAGTGAATTGCACCCAGCTCTTGTATCATCCATTAGAAGAGTAGCCTAGGCCCTTGGTGATATGTTTAGTCAATAAGCTATTCATGACTTTAGCAAGCAGTTACGTTTTTGAAGCCAGTGGGAATTCAGTGGACAATTTCCCTCTGCTACCTCTGGCTACATGGCCAGAATTTAGAAACTGTTTTCTTTCTGAGAAGGATGGTGCTGAGGTGAGCCTCCAGCAGAGTCTTCACTGAACAACTTGGTATTAACCGCCCCAGCAAAGAAGCCTTCAGTGTAACTGCAGTGTTGTGGCACTGAATGCGGCCCAGGGAACCGGCATGCACTGCCATTGTCTGTGATATGTGCGGCGTTCATAGTTTCCCATGCAGAGTCACACGCATTTCATTGTCTTTCCTGAGTGGCCATAAAGCTGAGAGGAAGAACTCTCTCCCTCAGTAAATCAAAAGTTAGCAGACAAAAGGTCAAAATATCCAAAGCCACAAGAACATTAACACTTTGGATATAAAGATTCCCCAAGGAACAAATGCTCGATCTCCCTTTGGAGACAGCAGACGCCTTATCTTTGTGAGTTTACAAAATGGAGCCAAACTGTACCCATGGCCACTTTAGCTAAACCAAGGCCTGGATCTTTTAGCAGCCCACAGTCATTAAAGCTCTCAGAAAGCCTCCCAGGAGCCGATGTGCTTGCTTAAGTATATGCTGTAAAAGGTCCCAGAGATTTACAAGGGACTGCTTCCCGTTAAACCAGGCACCATCTGATAAACAAGCAATTTTAGCTGCAGGCTAAATGATGCTTTTTGAGGCTTTGATTTACAATGCTGAAGATGATGTATTGGTGGTGTGGGGATAGGTTCTGCTATGGGCTTTGCTGTGATTACTCACCCATGAGCAGAATTCAGGGCTCCAGTCTTCAGTTTGGAGGTCAGAAAATTGCCAGTGGAATGAAAGAAGGTTGATAAGGTTTATTGAGATGCTAAATAGATATAAGAAAAACTTATTAAGCTAGTGCTTTTGAACACTAAGCTTTCTGGGGACCACAGTTTTTGTTAGTCTGCTCAAATCCCAAGATATAAAAAATAATCTGCAAAATTGGTCTGGTAGTCTAATTTTACTTTCATTACATTTAAAAAGCAAATCTAGGCTTGGTTTATTATTGCTGACATTTAAAAATAAAAAAAATGTCCAATTTAGCATTTGTGTAATTGCTTCAAAGCTAAGAAATCTGAAGGCAACTTTGAAGCAAATCAAATCACCTCCAAGAACACTGAGGGACGGATTTATAGTATTTGAACATGAATTATCCGTGAGAATGCTTTTAAGACTCATGGCCCTAAGAAATGATTTGCCAAACTCATTTGCCCAGAAGTTTTGTATTTCATAAATATTTGGGTGTCCACTAATATTGACACCATGCTAGTATAAAGATAAAATACGCCGTCTTTTCTATACGTTTACAGTCCAATGGAGAGAGCCATAGATGATTTCACTGAAATGTGACATGTGTTAGGAAAGAGGGTGCCAAGGATCCCAGAGGAGAGCAACTGTCTTGTTGGAAATAAAGGGGGGTATTTTTAACAGATAGAAGGAGTCCTTCATTGCTACCCCCTTTCTTATTCAATGATTAGGTGCGGACCCATGTACACAGAAAAACAGCAGAAAGAGGTGTTTGGGTTTGGGGCATATCCCAGCCTTCTGCAGACTCAGAACTATGATATTTACAGAGAAAACATTATTCCTTGGAAATTCTAGCTCATGTGACCCTTGAAGCTGCAGAAACAATTTATTAGTAGGGGAAGGGAATCCATGACTTATGCATATAGCAGAAGTAGAGGCCCGAGGTCCAAGTTGACTCCAAATCATGGTGGAAGCACCAAACTGGACCTTTAGTCTACCCATTCTAGAGGGTCCGGAGAACACAGCCTTTCTCTCCTTCCTCAGAATAGGTACAGTCAGGGAGACTGTGGTATGTGTCACATACCCACAAAGACTATTTACATTTCTCCAGGAACTTTTATTTTAGAGAGCCAAAGAACTAGCAAGGAATGCAGTTCTTTCTGCACTCCAGTTCTTCCCCACTCCCTCAACCCCCACCCCCACTGTTTTCCCATGGATCACCCAGCCACGGCTGGGCTTAAAGGTTAAATATGGTGACTAACATTTACTAAGTGCGTACTCAGGGCCGGATATTATTCAAACCATGTGTATACATATTAAGTCATCTAATCTTTGCAATAACCACATGAGATATTGCTTTGTGGTCTCCATCTTGCATAAGAAAAAAAACATTAAATATACTCATGGTCACATGACTAATGAGGTCACAAATTCAGGCTGTCACTCACACTTAGCTGTCCTACAGGACAGTTATGGAACAGCTAATTCTGCAGACCCTGACTCCCCCACACTTTAATCCTTCAGCCTGGCATTTCAAGTGGGTTACCAAATCCTTTGTTTCGACTTATCCCTTACCTAGATTGGTCTCCATACTGCCTTCTAAGCCTCAGTTCAACAGTTTAGGGAAAGAAATGCCCTTTTCTTTCTCCCTCTAAACCAGTTAGTGCATCGGCTATGTAATGGCTGTAAACCCTTTAGGACCATGCAAACGAAAGGTCTTATAGAAACACAAGGTGACAGCATTTTATAGCAGCCCATTGAGGCACCACTGTAAACACAGACACTGAGTTGCATTTCTTACTGGATCACTTCCTGAATTTTGGCATAGTACACATGCTTTTAATATCTATCCAAACGTACTGTCTTTGTGAACACAAACCCTTGCATAAGCTTGGCAGGATCTGATAAAGTCCCTTGGACAAAATATTTTTTTAAGTATTACAGTGTGATTCATTTTATCCTGTCCAGTCTCAGCCTAATAATGCACAACTCCCAGGAGCCAACTATATTTCATGAAGCTTACAATTACTTTTTATAAAAGTTGCAGTAAACCATAATGATTTTTAATGGCATCAATGATACCATTGTATATATCGGTTTCAGTTTTGAAGTAGACTTAAGTTCAAAGACCCAAGGGGACCATTCTCCTCTTGATGCACTTGTGTTACTCCCATTAATGCTAATGGGACAGGCGAATGCTGTTTGAGAGGAGACTGTATCTGCCCTTAGGAAGGTAACAGGTTTTAATTAGCCCTGCCTTGAATCACACAAAAGTGGCTTGCTCCCTATAAACATCTATGGGCTCAGAGATGAGACTAGTGATCACAGCCTGGGTTACTCATGGAACCTTCAGACCAGTGACTTGTCGATGGTGGTGACAGAAGCTCTTGTCAGTTGAGAATGAGGGAAAAAGCGCAACGTGGGAGTTTTGCTGAGACAAAAATCACAGGACTGAAAAAACAAAGTATTTGTTCAACGTTGAGTGCCCGAGTGCCAAGTGGATCTCTGCCCTGGGGTTGTCACGGGGACTTTGAAAGCTGCCCAGTGAAGCAGATACTCTGGGAGTGGAGGGTCCATTTTTGTTTGACTTCAGGCTTTCAACATGAAGACTGTAAACCTAGTAAGGCTGATGTAGCAGGAAGGATGGGGTGGTTTCCTCACAAGGGTCATGCAGCATAATGCTTTCTAGGGAAGTAGCTCTCAGGCTGAGAAGAAGCCCTGAAGGTAGGTAGCAGCTAGCATTGGGGTGAGCTGGCAGGTGTGTATCTAGGAAGGGACTTCTTGTTTCTCAGGCCAAGGAGGTGGGAAGGCCAGTAACTGCCTTCTCTTTATTTGTCTCTCACTTGCTTGAAGGAAGCCTACACCTGAAACTATTAGGCACAAGGTCTAATAGTTTCATACAGCACAGGTTTTTCTTAGATCCAGGTGCATCCAACCTGTGGTTTTTGGACCACACGTGGCTCAGGGTACCTATGAATGTGGTCCAGTATGATTGCAGTTGACAGTGTCATATTGGACATTGTCAAAATTTGGACATCCCTGAAAGAGTGTTAAAATGTAACATTTTCATTCAGAGTCCCTGGAGATGAGTACTACTATGAAGTCTTGCCAATATTTATATTCATTACCTACTTGAGAATCTGCAAATCTAGGTCCAAATGAGCATAAATTTTATGTTAACATTTAATGTATCAGTTCTGTTTTACCCCGGAATAAATAGACTATATTAGGAAAATAAAATTTTTTTATTCACATTATAGCATTAAACAACACTGTGCTTGAATGTAGTGACTACAGTAAGAAACTCAGTCTTCGAAAGAACAACTCCCTGTTCCAAGGACTCTGATTAGAATAACATCCCGCTGGTTAGAAGCTTAATGTTTTCCCTATTAACATTTTGGGACTCACTTTGCCTTAAAAAGGCTTTACAGACAGTCAGCTATGGAAGAGGATGCTTTCTGCCATTGCGTGAGGTAAGGCTTGTGTCTGTTGCCTGCTCCTGTTTCATCTTACTTCCTGCTGTGGCTCGAAGGGCGAGGGTTGGGGGGTTCTCTAAGAATTACATATTCAGTGGAAGAAATGTCGTGGACGCCCACACACCAGCTCATGAAGCCGCTATGACACGGAGTTAGGTATGGTGATCTAGCTACTGAGCTGGCCCCCAAGACACTCTCCATTGTTAGGATAATTTCGCAGAGGCCCGCCTTCTCCCGATCTTTGCACGGCAAGATGGCTGCTCCACTCCACCATATGTCCCCTCCAGACTTAACAGAGGCTGTAAGTGCTATTAACGTGGAAGTGGCTCTGCAAACATCACCCCTCCTTCCTACTTCCACCTAAGTTGGGGTTGGGAACTTGCACACTGGAAACTGCCTGCTAAAGTATTTTCCAGCCTGAAATGGCGTCATCGCGTAATACATTAGGAGGAGCCCAAGGCAAACATCAGCCTTATTTCTGCCCAAACAGTAGCAAGCCTCTTAATGCAGACTTGGCTGCCTTCCAGTGTGCCTGTGTCATTTACACCACTTTTGCATTTTTTCCACTCCTGCCTGTTTTGCTATGAATCCCTGTGCATTTCTACCACAAATGTTCCCTATCAGCAACATAATTCTCAGAGGAACTGGAGGACACAGCTATGAAAATACTCAATTAGCAAGTCCCTTTTGAGGTATAATATGGTCTTGATTTTGAATATTTATGTAAGTTCAAGGCCCCTTATAGTGTTTTTTCCCCTAAACTCTGAATACTTGTGTTACCCAAGCTACTTTGCCATTACCATTCCTGTTTACACTAATGCATGAAATCACAAGGACACTCCTGGGTCTAGAGATGCAAGGCCACTGGAGGAGACAATAGAAGCTGCCCCGACTCTGGTCCCTTACTGTTATATCTAAATATGCTTTGTGCTTAAGCAGCTGAGTGTGTGAGATATGGATAGAACACCTTAGCCTGTTTAATAACAGTGATGATTCACAGGAAAAATGAGTAGGAACACTCATCATCTGGGTTGTAGTCAATGTCTGAGTGAAGACAGGCGCAGGACAGGGCCATGTGTGTCGGGAGAGGATGCTCAGGATAGCCAGGGCAGGGTCAAACCTGTGGGGCAGTGTCCTTCGATTTATGGCTGAACTTGTCTCACTGATGGCAGGTGCAGAAAGGCTAAGCTGTTAGGAGGTGAAGTCTTCAAAACCTGCCTTGGGGCAGTGAAGGACTCACGTAGGTAGCAACCAGCACACACTGCTTGAGTATGTCATAGGACTTCATGCTCATCTTCCCCCTAAACCGGGGATCCCTGAATGTACGTGTTCAGTGTCTACTACTTTATTTCTACCACAGTGTTACGTTGAGCATTCAGTGGAGGCTGAGTAGATCATAGCTCCTCGAATCATTTAAATGGATAAAAACCATATCAAGGAAGAATTGAATGCTCAAGGACAATGACCTATCATCTATAGCATTTAATATAAACCACTTACAAAAGTCTCTAGTTCATTTTAATTGTGTAGAGGAGGAAACAGGTCTGCAAAAGTATGAAGTGATGCATTCTAGGTCAGGCAGTTAGGAGTAAAGCAGGTTCCCAGAACGTCTGTCTTAGAAGAGTCATAGAACCCTGGGCTTCCATTAAGAGGCTGTTCCTGGGCTGGCTGGTAGCTGAGGACTAGCATGTTTTTCAGGATTAAAGGTTATAATAAAATAAAGCAGTCAGAAAATTTCTAGAAAGAGAAGGCAATTTTTTTCTAGAGTAGTTATTATTTGGGAAAACTGAAAGTCATCTTTGGAAAACACCTTTTTTTTTTCCTTCCTCTGGAAGAGATGTTGACTAATGAACGGGCTTTTGTTTTATAATTAGCTGGTTGCCCCGGAAGACAGTCGACAACTCTGAGAAGCCCCTGTCACTCTCAGGACTGGAACACTGATGCCGAGAGGCATGAGAATGGGAATAATATTTGAGAAAGAGGTGTCCCTTGAATTTGTAATTGAAATATGCATGCTTAGTCACACGTCAGTCATGTAATACAGTTATATGATTTCAAATATCTGAGAGTTCCACATGCTATCAAGTCCAATCATACTGGAGGTTCCCTTATTGAAGTAGTCATAATTTAAATTATGCACTTCATAACTTAGCTTGTGTCTCCTTAGCAGGTTTTGTCTTGTAGAAAGTATTACACTGCATTAAGGAAGCAGAATTGGTTTTTGGATAAATTACCCCCATAGGGTATTATGACAACCCCTATTTGGCCCCAAGAAAATCCCTATTAGGGCCTTCATTTCTCAGAGACTAACTTGTATGTATTAACATTCCAATGGGTTCCAAAGGTTGATCAGGCAGGATGCAGTTTACAATAAAATATAACTCCAAATTCTTCCTAACAAAGAGAGAAGTTGGGTAGATACTCTGTACAAAGATAAATGGTGAATACTTGGAATTTAAACTTCAATTGCTGGTGAGGAAAATCATACTCTTCAGTCATATTTCAGTGAAGCTACTTGTCTTTTGACAATGGTTTTTGCAGAAACAAGCATCTTTACTGATATCTAAAACTTCTAGTTTGTCCTCCCTTCTATTAGCAAACCTTGGTCCAGTTTTGACTCCTTTTGGCTAAAGACCAAAAAACAAGATTCATTGAGCATTGAGCAGATCCAATGTGGCCATCAGAACAAACCTGTTCAAATAAAAATATAATTATATAACATAATTCAGAGACTAGACTGACTAATGACTTAAACAGGGTGCTATTTTATTTCAACTAGCAGGCTTATCCATAAGGCTGGTGATGGAAGCAAACACGGGTTAACAAAGTCTCAGGAGCTTCCAATGGCAGAAGAATTGACTCCAGGAAAGAGAGAGAGAGGGAAGGAGAGAGGGAGGAGGAGGAGGAAGAGGAGGAGGAGGAGGAGGACAGAGGGGCGGAGAGAAAGAGAGAGGAGATTGTTTTGTTCTCTTCCTGTGCACTGATCCTGTCCTGGCAGCCAGCATATGTCAGCAAGTTCACAGCCCTTAATTCATTGTAAGCTCCAACTTATTGCACACTTGCATACTTCCAAGGAGAGAGATATCATAGAAATTCAGGTTATGTAATGGCATGCTGGTATTAACAAGAACAGGCTGTCACAGGCTTGCTCCCTATTTCCTGGATCATTTGATATACTCCTTAAGGCATCTTTTACTGTCACAAGCCAGTATCCAGCAAAAGGACTGAGGTTTTATATTCTTCCCATTCTCATCTGGGGACTTCTAGGCACTTCCTTTTTCTCTTCTGGGAAAACTGGCACGATGACATCAGGCTCCGAGTGTCTCTGTGGCCACATCTCTTAAGGATCCATATAGCATGACTTAGAGGACCTATCATGAACTTGTACCAGTGAAGATTTGGGGTTCTACCTTGAAGTCAAATTTAATCCTGGGTAATCTCAATTTTAATTTAGGATGGATCCTAGTTGTTAGGTTTGGGGTGATTGAGAATGGTGTCTTTATGTCTTCTACAACTCCTTCTCTTTCGTCTTAAAGCAAGCCTTCTCAAAGCTCCATGGTATAAAATAGCCATTTTGTCATCAGCACAGATACTGTGGATCAGGAATCGAAAGGGCAAATGACTCTTTTTCTGTTTCACAATGACTAAAGTGTCTGAAATAATTGGGACTGTCACAAGCAGTTGGAGTTGGAAGAGCTGGGATGATGAATCCTCTCCCAAGGTGACTTGTGCAGTCCTATGCTTTGCGTCAGACAAGGGCTGGCTGAAAGATGGACTCAGATGGGAGGCCTGAGCTGAGTATCCTATAAGTGACCTCTCCAACTGTCTCAGAGCAGATGGTCTTATAAAAGGAGGCTCAGGCTTCCTTGCATGAATGGTCTAGTAATCAGCTAGCAATTGCATGACCCTTTCTGACCCTGTATCTAAAGTTATTAGTATTAATTATGATCTACGTGTTGTGACAAAATGTACATAAGCATCCCTTGACTCAGAGATATGGGACACACAGTACACACCTTGATGAGAGGCATGTCTAAGATCTCCTGCCATATGCTAAGATACCTACATAGTGTCTTGAGTTGTGTTGGGAAGCAGAGTACCTATGGCGGTACTTAAACAGCCTGTGGTGGTAAATGAACAGCCCATTCATGAATTTCTTCCTCAATCCTATCCTAAGATATGAAACTTACAGCTTGCATTAGTTAGCATTTATATTGAATTCTTTAAACAAGGAAACTTTAAATATAGTGACTCAGAAGTTTATCCTTCTCTTCAGGATCAGTCCAGAGGGAGGAGATGAGACCCAGGGTATTTAGGCAGCCCTGCTTTACAAGATCACTCTGGGGCAAAGATTTCTTCTGCTTTATAAGATCACTCTGGGGCAAAGATTTCTTCTGACATGGAAGTTAAGTATGCCTCCCCTATATGTTATTACTGGACAGTCCATGTGGTTCTTTAAAAACTCCCATTACATGGAACTGTGGTAACATTTTTTTCAGTTTTTGATTTTTCATTTTAATAGTGAGCACATTGACTATCTGGTTTTATATCTTTTCTAGCATTTCAAAACACCCAAATGCTTCGTAGATTGTTACTTAACTAAAGATATCACTATGTAATAGTCAAACAGAGAGAGTGTGCCAACCCCCACCTCAACACCACCTGACTATACACGATCACAGACTTAGTCTTTGCTACTACAACAGAATAGCACAGGTTGGGTAATTTATAATGAACAGAAATGCATCAATCCATTATCCTGGAGTTTGGGAAATTCAATTCAAGATCTGGTATCTGGCAAGGGCTTTCTGACCTTCACATGGTGGATGATAACACATCGCAGACAACGAAGAGATAGCAATCAAGAGAAGAGAAAACCAACTTCCTAAATAACAGCATTGACCTGTTCATGAAAGTGGAGCATTGGTCACCTAATCACCTCTTAGAAGTCACAGCTCTCAGTACTGTTATAGTGTAATCCAATTTCAACATGAGATTGTGTGGAACAAGTACCCTAATCATAAATGTGACCCAGCACACTTTTTGGGTGTGTGCTGAGGGGAGTCTGTTTCTCTAAGTAGACTTTCAATTTTCATAAATTTTGATAGTCTTGGCTTTATTCTGCTGCTTTTGTCTGGCTTCTGTGAATTTTCATAAAGGTTGGCAAAAATAGATCGTTTATAAAAATCTTAAGATTTTTTTGTTACCCTAATGAAAATTATAGGGTAAATCTAGAATTATACATTAGCTGGGGAAGCCAGCTGCAGGCATTTGACAGACACTTCACTTCTGCCTGCTTTTGCCAAAATAACAATGTGACCACAAGGAAGCTTGCAAATGGAAATAATATTTTCCTGAGTGTTTTCCCAGACATGGGATTTCAGTGTGAGTTGAAAAGTGCGCAGCCAGGGTTTTGACCGCCAGCCCATGACTTCAGTGGTTGTAGGAATACACAGGACCCTGATGGCATTAACAACATCAGAGGCTGGACTGGGCCAGGGTCCTTTTCTACCTATTTATGTGGAGCATTCTCACACTTGCAGGCTGTAGCCAAAACAATAACTTTATAGGTGCATAGGTCTTTAGGGTCTTTAACTGCAAGTTATTTTGTACATAAAGCATTATAAGAACACTCTTTTTATCCCAGATGTTCGATGAAATTAAGATACACAGAGGACATTTTAAATATCCAACAAACAAGGACCAGTCTTGAGTTGGGACCTAGCATAGATGCTTATTAAGTTATATAACTATGTAAGACATGGCTGTAAGGCTACACCACCCAACTGAAGTCAGCTCAAGTCTCTTAGGTGAGGGGAAAGAATGAAAGTCCCAATTCTTCTGAGTATGTCACGTACCTAAAGAACACTTAAAGGAGGTAGGTCTAGAATTCCCCAAACTCTCGTATAGCCTGAGAACCTTTGGAACACTTCACTCTATACTTTCTGCTATTCTGGCTTCTATCAAACAAATCCCTTTCTCTTAAGTTATTGTCAGATGCATAGTTAGTTAGCATGCCCACTGAACCACTATACTAATAAAAGTGTTACGACACCAGACCAAAGATTAGTTTTCTGGGAATGTCCTTATGCTGACATTAAAGCACTAAAATTACTCTTTGGAGCACAGCCCACAACCAGTATGAGGGTCCTGCACCATCATAAAAGCTTTTATACAAAAACCGTCAGCCTCATTGAAGTCTGTGTAGACCGTTTCTGTTGCTCTCAGCTTTCCTCTCTAACATGTTAGTTAGAATCGCATGCACAAAGAAATACTATTTTGGGCTGCGTGCTCTCACTCTCTGCACATTGTCCAGTTATGAAACTCTGTGTTAATTCCATCTACTGCACAAAGAAGCTTCTTTGATTAGAGTTGAACAGTGCTCTGATTTCATAAGTCTTCTCAAATGAGGTGACACTCCAGGGTAAGCCTTGCACCTAAGTCAACACAAAACAGTTTCCATGCTGTTTGTGCTCTTTTCGTTTTGTTTTGTAGAAATGTGTAGAAGTGGTGTTTTTTTGTCTTCTTTTGTTTTGTTTTGAGAGAGAGCATGAAGTTAGGCAGACAGGGAGTAAGGAAGATCTGGAGGAGAAGGGGAAAATATGGGTAAATATATCGTATAAAATTCTAAAGCAAATATAATTAATTCAAAAAGTCAAATCCTTGAGGCTGCATCAAACAACTTTGACGTTATTTGTCCCATCTCTCTCTTTCTTCTCTATGGACCTCCTTCCTGTCTCTCCAGTTGGAGCCACCTCTGGATGGTCCATTTTCTACTCCATGTCACCCGCCCAAGCACACCCCCAGTACCACTGGTCTCCTTTTACTCTCCTGGATTCTGGGATCACTCCAGCTTATATACACACATCTAAGGATGTGGAGCTAGGAAATACAGATGGGAGAGAACCTGTGAAGTCTGTCTTTCTGGGTGGGTCTGAGTTACCTCACTCAACAAAATCATTTCTAGGCCCATCTAATAACCTACAAATTTTGTAACTTTGTTTTCCTCATAGCTAAATATTATTCAGTTATGTATATTATATGTACCACATTTTCATTATCCATTCATCGTTGAAGGACATATAGGCTGTTTTTATTTCCTGGCTATTTGGAGTAGAGTAGCAGTGAATAATGCTGAGCAAGCATGTGTGGCGTAGGATATTGAGTTAAAAGAAGGTAAGCCACTTGGGCTGGCAATACTCCCCACAAGAGCTACATACTAACAAAGCCCCTAGCACCAGGCATGAGAAACCTTTTTTCAAATGGCTACTCAGGGTAGTCCTTATGATTCCCAAAACAATATGGATTACTGAGGTAGTCCTAGGTTGCCTCTCAGGAGTTGAGGATGAGAAGACCTCTGAAGACACCACACAATTAGGACATAGGACTTAGACTATTTGAGTTGGATCTAACCAGGAAGACTTTTCCAGCTGTCTAGCTTCCATGGTTCCAGAATACTATGTCAGCTGTCAAGAGAGGAAAGCAATTAAACAGTCTTACCGACTGCAATACTATGAGCCATGACAATTACCAACACAGCAAGATATCCATACAGGTACAAGAAGCCACATGTCTGTGGCAACCAACAGCTGTCTAATAAGACTTCATGATCACTCAACAGGCAGAAAGTCATGCCTAGTATTGGAAACCCAGCCAGCTTCATGGAGCTAGTGAGGTCACAGATCTTAGTAGAGCATTTACTACTGCTACTTCGCTAGACCAGCATCATTTCTTACTACACTCTAAAACTTATCCTCGCAGATGTGCGTGGCTACCACCTGTCATCCAAAAGGCCTCTCTCTACAGCAAATGGTGACTGTCATAGAAAACCACAACTGGGCATAGTGCAGAGATCAACAGGTCATGGGTAGCTCAGCTCCAACAGAAACATCTACAGAACAGCTGCCGCATCTGTAGCTCAGGGAACACCATGGAAGAGTCAGTAGACAGGTTGTAGGAGCCAGAATACCAGGGAGTCAGCTATAAAACAGACCTAGAGATGGCTGCACAAACAAGACAGGAACAATGGCAATATCAATGCACATGTGCAAAAAATTCCATGGGTCCCACCCCTAGACAAAGAAGTGCAGGCAACTGGTGGGAGAAGGAAAATTAACTTCCCAGGGATGAACCCCCCTTTTTTGGTTGTCCAATGAAGAGTGGTCAGCCTTGAAATCATACACATACTACCAACAAAACCAACCAGACTTAGCAGGTTGTATTTATATGTAATTATGCATACATATACATGCCCATATACATATATATGTATATATATACACACACAACAAAACAATACTAACCAAAGAAAAGAGACTATCAATTTGAGAGTGGGTGGGCACAGAGGGTTTTGAGGGAGGGCAGCTTGGAGGGATGAATGGGAGAGGGAAGTGATGTGATTATATTTCTATATTTTTAAAAGTTTTTAAAAAAGTAATAAAAAAGTCAAAACCTCATTTTACATAATTTCCCTTCCCAACACCGTGTTAGGTACTTGCCAGCCCCTGAATCCCTTTTGGGGATTTTTCTGAAACTGTTCTTTTCCCTGGCACTGTTAACCCATGTGCCGTAGGACAGTATGCATACCGTACCAGCCTCTGCTCCTTGGTCACATTATTCAGAGAGCCTCAAAAGCATTACTTGTAGACTTGTAGATGTCATGATAAGAAAATTTTGAAGCCCTGTATATACTACTTGGCTTTTCAATAACATCTCACCATTTCTTACCAATTTTGTTGTGTTTCTCTTCCTATGGCAGGCTTTACTTGTGTTTTTGTAATTTATGAAATTAAGGGAATGTGTATAAGTAAAATAAGACCTAAATGATTTCTTTATTAAAGACTTTAATTCACATGTAATAATCACACATACTAGTTGGGGACAGTGTGATAGTAGAACATTCACATGATCTGCACTGGTCAAATCAGATGGCTCGTGTTTCTCTTTATTATTTCTTTATGCTTACAATCTCCACCCACCTCTCTTCTAGTTCCTCTTAAAATATGTAGCAGGTTATTGTAAACAATAGTTCCCTATTGTGTGGAAAAGCACCAGAAACTATTCTTCCTAACTGTTTTGTTACCTGTTATCAATGCCCTCTCTCTCCCTATTAGGTGTTTGTCTTTGCAATGTCATTTACTATACTGGATTAAATACACTCTCCTCAAGTTTAGATGATAAAGTTTTAACTCCTAGTGCCTAAGAATGGAACTGTGTCCCTTAAAGAAGTCTGTAAGATAAGATAATTCGGGTGGCACCTAATCCAACATTGTAGTCATATTAAGAAGTCATTAAGATCAGGGCACGGAGCTGGGGAAGTCAGTAGGGAAGGGCCTGCTGTGCAAACATAGGCCCTGAATTAGGATCCTGGCTCCACTGTAAAAAGCCAGCTCCTCCGGGAGGGGAGGAAGGGGAGAGGGAGGAGGGGTAGAGGGGCACAGAGAGACAAGGAGAAGGGGATCTGAGACAGGCAGATCCAAGGTCAGCCAGCCTATCTTAATTGATGACCTCCAGATCTTAGAAGGGGTCCCTTTCCCAACTTTGCTAAAACCATAACCTTGGCCTTCTGGCTTCTAGAACACGGAGGAAACCGATTTCTATTGTGTCGGTTACTCAGACTTTGTTACTTGTTGCTATTGTTCTTGGTAAACACTGAGTGTGTTTTAGTCTTCATGGCGATGTTTCCAGAGGATTGGACAGC
Source organism: Uromys caudimaculatus (assembly GCA_028551405.1). NCBI lineage: Eukaryota > Metazoa > Chordata > Mammalia > Rodentia > Muridae > Uromys > Uromys caudimaculatus. The sequence continues at coordinate 94,587,677 of CM052701.1, forward strand.
ATCTCACAAGCCATGGCCATTGGATGTAAGAACCTAACGTAGGTCCTGCATGAGTTTAAGAGCATCAGCCAAGAGGCCAGAGTGTTACATAACCGTGGCCTTGAGACATTGCCTGGAAGATTGTTTTGTTTTGATGTGACTTTTTAAACAACACATTTTATACAGCGGATAACAAAACGACATCCTGAGGACACGAATCCCAGTCAGGAAGCTCAAAGTCCACTCTTGTCCCAGACATGTTTTAAAGCAAAACCATCCACACAAACTCCCAAATTTCTTGCTACTTCTAAGAACCTGCTGCACCTACCTTGTTCTCTATGATCAAAATGGAACCTCTCTTTAGCAGGATCCTACCCTCTCATGAGCCACATCCCCTCCCCTCAAACCTTTTCTTTGACACTTATGCCTGTTTTACCTATTACCCAAGTGCTAGACCCAGATAATTGAAATGAACAAGTCAGTTCATTTCATGGTTCTGAGATGACCAGTTCTGAAATGTGCTCATTGAAACAAAGATTTGGAAGCATAAAGTGTTTGAGAAACTTAGCAGTCTATGTCTCCGTATATGTGTGTATAGTCACATACACTTGCAGATTCTCTGTGTATACTAATATAACAAAACCTCCAAGAAGTGGTACATTTAAGAAACCTATATGTCTTTGTTTTCATTCTTGTCTAAGTAGGAAGTACCATTTCTTTGAATAACCTATAGGTGACATTCCATGGGATTACTGTTTTTGTGAAACAATGCTTTGGGAAATGTTACAGGAGATTGGTCCCACCTGAAGGCCAAGGAATGAATACCAAATGCTTTGCCTATCTATCAAGAATACTTTAGAAGTAAATGTTTTTAAAACATCCACATAAAAATCACATGATTAAGGAGCGACCCTTTTGTGTGCATGTGGTACTTAATTTGCCAAATACATTTTCATAAACGACCTCAGCACCCAGTGTAAGTTCAGGTCACCTGCTATGGAAAACAGTCCTTGTAATAGTGAAGTATTTTACCCATTGTGAGAGAAAAATATTTTGGCTTGGTGAGAGCTGTATTCCAATTGCTCTCATCATGCCCCCGTGTCTTTGTTACTGCACGGTCATAATCACACTGCTCTCTCCATATTTCAGGTTGATGACCTGATTGGACTATAAACATCTTGTTACACAAAACTTACACCCATTACACTCGTAGTCATTTAAAACCAGGGATATGTGCGAATGAAGCCAGAAAACCTCTTGTATTAGCTATTTTATTAGAGTCATAATGTGCAAATCCTGATTTGCATGTTCAACCAAATGATTGCAAACAGTTTTTGACACATAAATTCACGACTCTTCTCTGCATGCTTCCACTGAGCTTGGCAAAGGCGAATTGGTCTATTTGAGCTATCCTCCTTTGATTTCTCCAGGAAAATCAATATAATAAAGTAATTCTTTCCTGCCATGCTCTTCTTGGCTAAGCTCTGTTGCGAACAGTCAGAAGGTGTTTTTCCTTCAATTATCCCAGGCTTGTTTGCATTAAATCCTTTCCAACAGGCGCCAGTAAATGTGTTCCCTTAATAAGGATGCTTCCCTTTGAAATAAGCTAAATAAAATTTTACATTTAAGGTGAGTAAGAACCAGTTATGAAGAAAATTGCTCAATATCTGTTCTATTCTAATTTCTCTCCCCGTGCAGAGCGTGCGGCAACTCCATCCCCGGAACAAGTGTGATGATGTGCCATGCATAATTCATGCCCCTGGCCTCCCACACACCCTTATTTCTTCCCTCCGGTTCCTCCATATTTAGATAAACTCAAACCCTACTCTTCATTCTTACCCACAAAGCTAACTTCTAAGGAAGCCAACACAGAAGTGCAGGAGTTCTGTTCTTTGTGAGAATGCTTGATTGTGATAATCACAAATGTTTCTCTCAAGATGTTTAGATTTTGTTTTGTGAGTTTCATTTTGTCATATGGCAGGATCCCAACTATTTAAGTAGCTGGCATCCTTGTTGTTAAGGGTGCCTTGGATGAAATCTCGCTTACTCATTAGGAATAAAACAGGACCACGCCAAGACCCCATAGAGTTAATTATTCCATGGCATTGCTTACATAATATTATGCCAGAATGGTATTTTAATCAGGACAAGAGTACCTCAGGTCTTCAATACATAAGGTACATGGCCTGTTTTTCTTTCCCAGCTCCATTTTCTTATTTCTTTCACAGCTGATCCTGTACCTTTAAGATAGTTTCCCAACTGGATAGCACAGACATTTCAGATCCATCTATTTACAACAACGAAATCCTCCATTTTCTTCTCCAAACCTTTTCCTACCATGTAAGGAGTCATACAAGCCATAAATAACCCTGATCACCATCTTTCATTCCTCACTCGACTCCTGACAACAGATCAGCAGCCAAGTGGGGTAAACTTTCCTTTACCAGAATCTTTTGCGCCTTCCCTGTCTTAAGATGCCATCATTCTCCTCGTGGATTACCCAACCTGGTCTTCTGGAGTTCACATACACAGTCACACTGGGTATTGTTGCTGTGTTTCCCTCCACCTCCCACATCCCCCACACACATGTAAAAGTCTAAATTGGAATTGTCCATATTCTTAGAAGGACCACTGACATTTCCTCTCTGGCACGTTCTATTGCTCAGCATGCCCCATTAATCGTATCTATTGAGTGTGCATAATATGAAGGACCACTCCCTTAGGGCTAGTAATATGGAAGGAGTTGTGATCTCTACCCCAGGGAATCTCGATAATCTATGGCTTTTGTTGTGGGTGGGGGGGGGGGACAGGAATGGAAGGGAATAGAAGCCTCAGTCACTGTGGTGGTTTTCTTACATTCACGTTCTTGTTTGAGAAAATATAAAGAGAGCTAATAGCCTTTAAAACCTTCCCAATTTAGTGCCTCCCACACAATAGTATTCTCAAACATCAATTTTAGTCTTTGAAATCAGGATCTCAACAAAGAGGATTGTCTTGAACTTCAAGGAACAACCAAAGGTCAGCCATACTACAGAATTGTTTCATCTCTGTTCTGAAGTCTGGGGTTTATCATTTCCAACTTCATATTGCAACCTCCTCGAGCTTACTGGGATTTTGCAATATAGATGTGTCAGAGGAGGAAGGTTCTGGGTTCTTCTTGTGCAATTCCATCCTTCCTAGATACCTTTTCTGTAATGGTGGATTTTCCTAATGGTCATGTGCAACACCAGGTTTTCTGTTGTCTCACTTCCAGATCATTTCCAGGTTGTTAGATAAAGTTTCCCACCCCCAAGGCTATCAGCTCTGTATTGCCTCTCCTGCACCCCCACCTTCAGTCCCCTCCATGTCCATTCTGTACCCAGGATTCCAGGAGTGAGGCAGCAGCATTCCCATTAAACAAGAGCAGATAACTCAGATGGAATCTCCTGGGCAAATCGACTCTCAGCACCTGGCGCAGTTCCTTTAATGAAGCCTTTTTCTCTCCATGATATGGCTCCATTAGACACTGAGAAGCTGGAGTATGTAAAATATTTTGTTTATCTGGCCTTTCTCAGAGGTACTGTCTGTCATTGTAGATGTCTGCAGTAAATTTAGCAACAGCATCGCTGGGTGTGTGAAGCTATTAGATTTATGAGGCACATAAACTGCAAAGCTTCTAATAACCATAATTCCTTACTTCAATCATAATACCAGCATTAGTGTCATGTTTTCCAGAGGATTTTATGTTTCTAAAAATATCTTAATTGTGGTTACCATCTCTACCCTGTAATTCCTTTAATTTGAAAGTGAAAGGCTGTACCAGAGATGCAGCTGCAGAAACAGCCCCCGCCCCAACACCCGCATTGTCTATGTGGGCAGCAGGCAAGATTGATTGCTCATCTTGCAGGTTTTGCAATTAAATTAGATAAATTTTTCTTGGAAAAAAGAGGGTCCACACTAATAAGGAACAACTGATGCCAAATCAAATGTGGGGGTGGGAATGGAGGGAAGAATCTTTGTCCCCCCCTCCTCTCTTCTTCCCCCTCCATTCCTGTACCTAGGGTGAGTCTGCATGGATACTTCTAACACCTTGTTCTAACCATTATTTGAAAAGCCATTGGAAAGATGCCAACCATCAGACAATTTTCCTTTTGACTCAGGACCCAAATGTTAGTTCAGGTGCTTGATATGGGAGTCTTGGCTTGTGGAGTTTCTCTGATTTTTAAGGATAAAAGGAAGACAATTCTGTGAGTCGTCTTAGAAACACACACACACAGATACACACACACACACACACAAACACATACATACACATATGTATCTTAGAAACACTGATACACACAAAACACACACATACACACATGTATCCTAAAAAAACATACACACAAACACACATACACACATATATCTTAGAAACACACATACATACACACACATGCACACATATGCACACACACTCACACACACATGTGACTCAGAAGAAAAATCTATTGGCATTAGTCTGCACAAAAATCTGTTGTTGGGCACCACTATTTACAATGCAGCGTGTTTGGGTTACTGCAAGAACTATTGGGGTACAACAGATGTTTTATTGTATCTATTTTAGAATTGGTAGACGTGAAGTACCACAGTGTTAGCCACTGGAAGATGACTGTAAATAAACATTACTGAATTTATGGCCATGACAGGTGACATGGTCAATCCTAGACAGAGATACAGAGGAAGGAGACTTTCCTAAGGAATATTTCTTAACGAATACATAAAAAAAATGGTCTTTGTGTATTAGCTGAGAATATCATACTATATATTTTTATCATATTCTCTCCCCCCAACTTTTCTCAGATCTTTCCCAATCTCTCTGACCAACTTCATGCTCTTTCTCTTCTTAAAAAAATAAAAACCCCAAAATATCATGGGATCCATTTGTGTCAGCTACCTGTGAGCATGAGGCCTGTCCTGCAGTGTGGTTGATACAGCCAGTGCCACTTCACTGGAGAAAACTGATTTTTCTCTCTCCCAGTAGCTATCAGTTGCGAATAGCTTCTTGGATGGTGAGACATTTTGCCCACTATCCCTGCTCCACGCCCCACTTGATCCTGTGCGTGCTGCTGTCACAGTCTCTATGAGTTTGCTCGTTCAACTACCCCGTTTTGTTAAGAAAACATTACTTCACTGAAGCCAACTACCACCTCTGTCTCTTAGAATCTTTCTTTCCCACTCGTGAATATTTTTACAATTGTTCCCCCATGAATAGACACAGAGAGAAGCATAGCATATAATGCTCACATGATAGAGATGTCTGAGGCCCACACATAGCTCCAGCCTGTAACAATCACCACTGTTAGCTTTGTTTGTTGTTACAGGTTCTTTTGTTATTCATATTCAAATACAATACTTTCCAGAAATATAATAGCATTGCACATGCCATTTGTGGACAGGTTTTAAGCATAGTATATCATGGGCATCTTCTGGATGGGAAATCTCCATCTGTCTCAACCTAACAATGCTTCTTTGACATTCTGCAGTAGGCTTGGAGCCTACGCTTCTTAAATGCTCCGCTACTGATGGGCATGTAAGTGGTCTTTAATATTTTGTTCTTGCAAAAAATCAAAGTGTTTCTAAGAACAGTGCAGCTGTATATCTTTGGATGTTAATAATCATGTGTTGACTGGACAAATTCTTAAAAAATAGTATTAAAAGTTTTATTTATTGCTGGACACATATTTACATGTGTGGGGCAGTTGTTTTAAAGCTGTGTGACACTTTCTCACTTTTCCCATAATAAATGAAAGGGTTATTTACACAATGCAGCATGAGCACTAGCCATTGCGTCTAAGGTGAAGCTACATCCCTGGTTTTAGTTAGGAGCTTTGATGAAACTCTCTCATTGCCTTAATTTGCTGTTTTTTAAAATCAATCATATCATTGACGTTTTAAAAGTATATTTATGTATGTTCTTCATTTTTTCTTATTTTCTATTAGAGTTTTTATCTTTTCCATACAAAAAAATAAGACTTTTTAATATTATTATAATACAATAATATTACATTCCAACTAGAAGTTGGAAGTAAGTTTCTAAAAGTATTGCACTATTTCTTATTGTATGATACGTTCCATCCTATATAAATTATATAATTTTGGTAAAATCCTGAAAAGAAGTCTTCTTATACATGCTGATAAATATATTTTATTTATTTATTTCTAGTAGCGCTTTTTTTTGAGATGTTTAATAACTCATTATGCTGTTTGGGGGTTTACTATGATCTAAGAATTTAACTTGGAAGTAGATGACTAAAAGGAAACTATGTCTATGCACACAGTAGGGCAGCTGCTCATATGAACTTACGGTGGCTGTAACAACATATGTGAGACTCAAGTCAGTCCAAATTCCACCATGGAGAGGCGAGGTGGGCACAAAAACACTCTCTATTAACTGCAGAGCTGTTGCTGCCAATTGGTAGTTTCTGGGCTAGGAAGAGTCCATTTCCTGTAGGAGTGTGGCCCTCGCTAAGTGGACCATGCTCCTGTGGGAGCCCACATACCGGAGAATATATGGGCAGCACAAATATGACTTTATTTTTAAAAAGGACCCAGAGTTGGGTGGTTAGGGAATGGAGCTGGTCTAGAAGGAGCTGAGGGACAGCATGACTATGCTCAAAGCACATTGTACAAAATTCTCAAAGAACTAATAAATTAAAAATAAATTAACTTCTCTCCAAATGGTTAGTAACAGCATCTGCAATATTTAACAAATCAGTCTTTTTTCCTTACTAATTTTAAATGCTCTATTTAAAAATTGCAGAATGCTTGCCTGTTCATGGCTGTATTCCTTTACTCTGTTCCTTTGATCTGGTCATATCGGTTTAGGTACAGTTCCTTTAAAACACATCTGAGTCTGGTAGTAGTCCTGCAAATTTTCTTTTGAATATGTTTATTTTTAAAAAATTCTCAGGTATCCTAATTATCCACTCTTCCAGATTAACACAATTATAATTTTTTAAAGAACTGATGGAATTTGGGGTTAAGTATTGGAGAATCGTTACCTTTGTATGTCTTGCTGAGTGGGTTGAAGGTGCTCACCGCTCTTCTCAAATGCTATAAAAACAGTAGACAAAGATAACGTGGGCTGAATGGGTATCCAGTGTGGTTAGGCAATGACAGACAAGTCAACACAGATGATACCAGGAATCAGGAAGGGCACACACAGAGGGACGGAGGTACATATGAACATGGATGGTAAGTGCACACAGAATGTGGGACCGTTGGCATGGCTGATCGAAGCTCAGGATAAGAACACTGACTTGTTCCTGGCTAGGCAGAGAAAGGCAGCATGGGGAGCAGGGAGCAGAGCAGTTCCATAGTCTAATACTTGAAGGAGTGGGGCTGAGGTGAGGGGTGAGCTTGGGACTAGAGGGTCCTATGTCTAGACTCCTGGGAATATGGAGTCTAACTGTATCTAGACTGCTTGGATAGAAAGATCTGAGTTCACTCAGCACAGAAGGGGAATGACTGAGGTAACAGGAAGATGGTAAGACTGGCAGGCAGGAAAAGCCAAATCATCGCTGGGCATAGGGACATATGCTTGTGACCCCAGCATTTATGATGATTACAAAGAATGATCCTCTGAGTTTGACAGCAGCCTCAGTGAGTTCAAGGTCAGCCTGGGCTATATAGCAACAGCCTGTCTCAAAACAAAACAAAATGTAAAAATAAAAGAAGGTTGAATCAGAAACCACGGTAGAGTGCCGGACAGGGGACAGGGCTCCTAAGGACAGAGGACATTTCTGGCCACAAGGACCTGGTCAAATGTCCCTTGCCACCATCTAGCTTTTCTGAATACTATTTTAGGGTGCCTTGTGTATGGTATTCTTACATATACGACCTTGTAAGTCCTAGAAATGCCCGATGAATCCAGTGCCAGGTGTCTGGGTGCAGCTTGGCTACTCACCTTCCAGTGTGCAGCGGAGCTGGAATAGACAAAAGCAGGTGGGTCTTTCCATCTCCAAGCAATTCCAAATCAACATGTAGACAGCATGTAACAGGAAAAAGCTCTCAGCTTGCCGTTTGAGACCTGGCATGCTCTGTACTTTAAACTCGAGGGAGCTTTTCACTCACCCCTTTTGGATAAATGTTGACCAAACTGGGTTATTGCTGCCCTGAATCGCAGAGGTCTTACCTGGTACTCAAACTAAGGAAGATACGCTGACAAAGCCATGGGCTTCCTTAAATAACAACCCAAGACTGACATTAAAGCATGTAGACATTTTATCAGGCTAAGTCTGGAAACTGAAATTGAAGTTATGCCTCCAACTAGTCCAAACATGTAGACATTGTTTGTGGAACTCTACAGAGCAGAGATTCAAGGTTGCAGAACCCAGCCACCTTGAAAAAGAATTGCTAAACATTCTGGAATGTCTTTGGAGTTTATAGAACAGGGCAGCTATACTTCCTTTACTGTTCTTAAGGGGGGACCCACTGTACAGGTGGAATGTAATCTGTTATTTCCATGGTAGTTATTTTATCATTATATTATGCCACTATGTTCTCAAGGGCACAAAGTTTAGAAGCATGGTGCCCAACTGAAGCGTGCCGTAGAGGAGTAACATAAGACATGTAGGTCAGGGCTAGGATCTCATGAAAGGACTCTTGGTAACACAAGCCAGGTAGGGGTGTGTGTGTGTGTGTGTGTGTGTGTGTGTGTGTGTGTGTGTGTGTGTGGTGTGCCCGTGCACATGAGTGCACATATGCAAGTTCAACAGGAATAGTGCCCATCAGCACAACAAAAAAGATCATGTAAAGGAGTCTAGGATTGTGCCATGTGCTGACCCCAGTGGCAGAGCTGAATCTGAAGAGAATGCTCTTTCATGCTTGCAGTCCTGGTGGTAGAAGAGAACATTGGTTAAACATAAAAACAACCCTCAACTTGAGGAATTCCCCTGGCAGCTTTGCCACAGCTGTGTTGTGCAAACCTTTGGGAAAAGGCTGAAAATACTAGGGAAAGCATGGTTCTGGCTGGTACCCAAAGGCACGCACCCTATAAACTGTGTCAGCACCCCATAAACATGCCACTTTTAATGGCAAGTGCATGTCCCTATTCACCACCACCGTTTATTCTACCACAAAGTCTCCCGGAACTTTGTTTCCAGAATTCCTTTTATCTTAACCATTAAACCAGCCTTGGAGAGATATTGAGGTCAGCTGTCTTGGACCCAAGTCGTATCTCGCCTGACCTCACCTGAGCAGTAATCTAACTAGCGACAAAGACTGTTGAGTAATGAGAACAGCCTTGTGGCAGGCTTCCTGATCAGCTAGCCATATTCCGAAAGCTGAACCCATCAATCGTCCAATAATGGTTTATAAATGTTCACTGTGGAATAAGAGCACTTTAAAACATCTGCTACGGTGAGATAATGAACACGGGTGTAGGTGCTGGGAGTGGGGGGGTATATTAAAGAGACGTGCAGGAGGACAGTCACATGGTCAAGCTTTCACACAAAATGTGGAGATCCTGAGATTGCATCAGGAAGACCAAAGAGGAGATAAGACTGGCATTACAAAACAACAGGAAATCCAACTGAACCAAAAGGGAACTTACCTGCCCCCCCTCAAAAGGTCAAAAAAAGAAAAGAAAAGAAGGCTCTTTCTGAGTGGGTCTTCCACTTTTGTTTTATTCTAAGGCTTCCATGGTTATAAGAATGGTCAACAGGAAAGCCAAGAGCATAGCTAATGAGGCAAGTGCCATGAGGGGAAAGAAAGTTAGAGCTTCTATGGGCTGATGTTCCAACCTGAACTGAATACCGAGGCTCTAGATGAGGGATAGTTAGCAAGAGTGAGCATAGTAGGTTGGGGATAATAGACTAGTCAGCCATTTTTGAGAGGTCACAGAAGATGAAAGAGGTGTCAAAGATTGCACGAAAATTCTGTCTTAATTTTGACAGATATATTACACACACACACACACACACACACACACACACACACACACACACACACACACACACACAGAGTTGGATCACCTGCCTAATTTCAGAATAGTTTCTAATATGGTGTGTGACTTCCTTCATAGAGATACTGGTTAGTTTATTGTCAGTGTGACACACACTAGAGTCTTCAGGAAGAGGAAGCTTTGCTTGAGGCATTGCTTTGATTAGATTTTACTGTAGGCAAGTTGTGAGGCATTTTCTTGATTAATGACTAATGTGGGAGAGACCAGCTCACTATGAGTGGTGGCAATCCTGGGCAAATGGTCCTAGATTGTATAAGAAAGGAAGCTGAGCAAGCCATGAAGAACAAGCCAATAGGCAACATTCCTTTGTGGTTTCTGCTTCAGTTCCTGCTTCTAGGTTACTGTACTGCTTGAGTTCCTGCCTTAGTTCCCCGACCCGCCAGTGATGGACTGTGATCAGGACATGTAGACCAAATAAATTCTTTCCTCTCCAAGTTGCTTTTGGTCAATGTTTTATCATAGCAACAGAAAGCAAGCTAGGGCAGTTAAGAACTGTGTAGGCTCATAAGAACAATTCATTTCAATGCAAACAAACCTCTTCTCTGCTTCCTTCATCTCTCTCTCCTTTACATGAAAAGTTGTACAGATAAGGGAATTCTGTAAATAAAGTATGCTTATTTTCTTTAACAGAAATTTGTTTCTCATTTTGTGATGAAGATTGAAAAATATGAGTAATGTAAGTATAATTATATAAGTAGGTTAAATCACATAATATTGTGTCTTATTTAACAAATAATATATATTACTAGCATATATCAGAATGTACTTTGGTATAGTGTAATTAGTTTTTGACAATATATTAATATTTGCATGTATTACATTAATATGTTATATATTATATATGTATATAGATAAATGTGTCTATATATATATGGATAGTATATAATATGTATACTATGTATGTATATAGAAAGAAAAAATGCAAACAATATGTATATATTTAAAAGATAAAAGAGCTAATCATTGTTTCATATCATCCAAAGCAGAATGGTTCATTACAGGAGTTTATGGGACCCTCTAATTAAAGGTAACTAGAAGTGCAAATCCCACTCACTTCAGAGTGATTGTGATGGAATCATTGCTGGCAGACCCAGGAACAATCATCTTAAACACCTCCCTGGATAATTCTCAATCATGGTCACAAGTCTGTATATTTGGACCTGGCTTCTCCTTTGAGTTCTATATTTGTATACCAGAATCCTTCTCAACGTCTCTACTTGTATATCTCAACAACAATCCTCAACTTAATTTCTTCCTGACGGGATTCTTTACCCCCTCAAAATTCTCTTCCATCAATAAGCAATACCATTGTCTATCTAGACACTTGAGGAAAACCTAAAGTCACTCTTATTTCCTTAAGATCTTATGTAGCCTGAACCTCTTGTATGAAAACTCTGAAATGGCCCTGGAAGCTCACATGTTGAAGACTTGGTCCTATTGATATTACTGAGAGAAGATAATGAAGGAGATGTGGCCTAGCTGGAGAAGATAGATCATTGGGGTGTGCTTTCCAGGTATACATTGGGACTCTATTCCACCTCATCCCCCACACATCTGTTTCTTTCTCTCTCTGCTTCTTGGACACCATGACTTGAACAGCCAACTCTCCCATGTGTTCTCCACTGTGCTTTCTGTCTGGTCAAAGGCTTCTGAGGCCTCTGATATGTTTCAGTTGCTGACCTAGTTGATGTAATTAACCATCCCTTAGATACTATGTTCCATATTTTCCAGGAAATAATCTTCCTTATAAGTTTCTTTCTCTCTCCATGGCATGGTGCAACCATGTGACCATGGAAAAGAAATATTATTCATATGTTAGGACAACCAGGAACACATATAGTCATCGTCAACATGGAAAATCATCAAGAAAACTAAAATACACCAATGTTAGGTAGCCAAGATGAAGTAGACAGAGATAGAATGGTGATTTCCCAGGTCCTTTAGGGAAAGAGGCAAGGGAATTGTTCTAGAATGGGTATGGTGTTTCCATTAGAGAAAGTGAGGAAGTTCAGTGGACGGTGGTAATGGCTGAACAGTGTGGTAAATGTTCTTAATGTCACAGTTAAGTACGGTTAGAATGGTCTACTTTACATTACATCTATATTTCATTACAAAATGAAAATAGAAACCAAAAATATAATTTCACAAACACATCAGCATTCATATGAGGACAAGGCTTGAATGTTAGCATTTTTTTAGAAATTCCTCAGATGTTACATTGGCGTTTCCCTTACTGTCTTCCACATCTGTTCTCTGGGTTTGTGTCTCATCTATTCACAACTGTCCTGCGTTTTAGCCACTACTTCTCATGATCGCCCTGGGGTACTTAAAGTCAGCTTTGTCTCTTCTACACATCCTCTCTTACTCACTTTGCTCCTCTTGGACCTCCAATCTCCAAATTTTAAAATGATTTCTCTACATTCTCACCAACAATTACCATATTCTGCCTTATTTTGTATAATATCTGAGCAAATAGTATGAATCTACATAGTTTTAGTGTTTAATAGTTAGTAGTAGAGAAAGTGAATTTTCATAAGACCTCAGTGAAGTTGACTTTACTGAGAAGGTCTCAGAGTCAAAGCATATCTTAGTTTGTAGAACCCTGGGCTGGAATACTTAATCACATAGAATCATTAAGAAGTAGTCATTCTGGCAAAAACTAACAAAGATACTTTTGTTAGTAACCACTAGATAAATAGTCACCCACCCCTCAACAGTAAAAACTTGGGTGATTCATTTTTACATTATTTATTTTTGTGGATACATGCATTTACATTTGTTTATTCTAGGTACTATAAAAGAGCATGTTAAGTATATTCATGGATTGGTCTTCCATGAAAACTCAGTTCTTCTCGATCTTTTTTTCCTATCTCTTCCATCAAAAAGAACACAGGAGAGCTGGCCATGGTGGTAGAAGTACAGGTGAGTCAACCCTGAGGATGTGAGCAAGGGAGAGATACATCTTTCCAGCCTCTACGTGCCTTTGGCAGGAGAGCTGGCCCTGCGGGCATGCGATCAAGAAAGCAGGCCCACTCCTCCGCTGGCTATGGTCCTTTGGAAAGTAGCTTGTACCCACCTGGGCAGCATTGTAGAGATGGCTCTGTGGAGTAATCACATTTGAGTCAGCTGAGGTAATGAGTGCAGGAGAGCTGGTCCCACCCCTCACCAGGGAAATGCAGATCTGGCTCTGATGGTGCGGGTACAGGAGACCCAGATCCAGGGCTTTGAGTTGGCCCACCCCAACATCTACCCTGTCTATGAACTGCTGGAACCCATGAAGGGTTCAGTCCCACAGAACTAAAGCTACAAGATCTTCATGACACAGGACAGCAGGATATTGAGGGAAAGTCCTAGTGAGGATCTAGCATTGAAAGTGTAGCAGAGACTGGAGGCCTTGAACCAGACCCAGGACTCATTGTAATGAACATTTGCAAGTGAGGCTGTTTGGACAAAAGGTTACACTGTGTGACACAGGATGACACACTAAGTTTGGTTTTGTTTGTTTTGTTTGTTGGGCGGGGGGGCTTGCAAGGGTGGAAGGTGGATATGGAGAGATGGGGAGACAAGTGGGATTGGGGTTCATGATGTGAAATTCACAAAAAAAAAACAATTAAAAGTTAGAGAGAGAGAGAGAGAGAGAGAGAGAGAGTCCCAATACTCACTCAAGGAATGCATCTATATGATCAGAAGACTAGGCCCATCCTTAAAAGTTCTGCCTTCTCCCAATAGTGATGTGGGCTGGACTAAGACTTTAAGATATGGGCCGGCCGGGCAGTGGTGGCACACTCCTTTAATCCCAGCACTTGGGAGGCAGAGGCAGGTGGATTTCTGAGTTCGAGGCCAGCCTGGTCTGCAGAGTCTCAGGACAGCCAGGGCTATACAGAGAAACCCTGTCTTGAAAAACCAAAAAAAAAAAAAAAACCCAAAAAACAAAAACCAAAAATAGACATGGGCCATTATGGGACACTTGTCTAAACTGTAGCAACAATTATAAACTATCGAACAATAAGAAGAAGTGATGTGGTGGAATTCTTAACTGCTGCTAAGGAAAAGTGGGGCTACACACTGCACCCTGCTACGCTGACCCTACACAAGGAGGGAAAGCTATTTTCAGTGTTTATTGCAAACAAAGCGTGGCCCTTTTCACACAAAGGACTGAGCATTTATTGACACAGAAAAGATTGTTGAGGCTAGAGTCTCTAGAAGTTGCTGACCTAAGAGGAAGATCTAGACACAGAAAATACAGCCTCAGTCCCATGGGCAAAGAAGGCAAAATGGAAATCTGGTTTGTTCTCAGTTGGAAACTTCCATAGAAATATCTGAGAGGGCCTTGATACCTGGAGGTTGCGCTTCTCTGGTTCACAGGTCTAGATGGAGACTTAGCCACAACAATCCTTCCTAAACATATGAACTGCCTGAAAAGGATGTCTGCTTAGAGCCTCCTTTCTGCATCTGCAGATGATTCAGGCACTGCAAAATCTTCAGGAAGTGGCAGAGACATCATGTTAAAATCTACCTTAAAAAGCACACATATTTGCTTTAAAATCTTTGGAGAGGGGATAATATTTATGGAATTTGAAACACCAGTTTTAATTTTCTTATAGAAAATCATCAGAACTCACCATAGCAATCACCTCCTGCCACCTGCCAGTTCTGGAATTTCCTAGGCAGAGCCATGACCAGCCCGGACCTTTTAATCTCCTTCCCAGAGTCTTGAGACACCTGACTGCTTTGTTAAGGAGGGTGCTGCTGTACAAGGAATGGGTTGTAACTAATTACCTGAGGGTCTGCTTAGGTGAGCTGCAGCGATTCTATTTTCTCACCCTTTTCTTCATGGCAAAACCCACTAATGAGGCTGTTAAAGGAGATGTGACATGTCTGTGACTCGGACACAGTGGTATGTGGAAAGGGAAAAACAAAACCCTTTGTTGTGAGTTCTTACTGGATACTTTGTCAGTGCTGATTGTTAATTACTGTCGGGTGATACTTTGTGTGATTAATTCCTTTCTTGGGAGAAACAAAGGCTACTTACTAACATAGCAGAAACCAGAGCACATGCTTTGTCACAGTGCTGCTTTTATCAGGGGCAACTCCATCGGAACCCCTCCTTCTGACCATACCTACTTAGAAAATAGTACTGTGTTTCCTCCCTTTTGTGGGTCTTTACCCATGAGGCTTTGTCTATTGGCAAATGTGATTTTCAGAGTTCCCAAGAAAGATTATTTTACTCTGAAATGAGGGTTTTCTTATGATATGAAAACAAGCAAACAAGCAAACAAAAACGGGAAACAGTGCACACACAGGAAGCACGTTTATGTTCCTACTTCTAACAGTGCTCTAGTCAGCCGTATTGCAGCTTGGACTTGGTAAACTTTGTGTTAGAGGTGGAAGCTATTTCCTTGCTGCTGTTAATGATGCATGGTCTATCTGCAAATATGTAGTATTTTTCTTCAGCAAAACACCATAAGGTATTAAAGAATGACCCATGTGGATTTGAGCGCCCAGAAACTCACTATGTGGCTAGGAAGACAGATACATCTCCAAGGTTTATTCAGGCTGTCCAGAGTCCCTGCCCTGAGACACAGACTGCAGTGCCTCCCTCAGAGCAGGTAACTTGTGTCACAGCTCTTCTCTTGAGTTTCTGGCTGGTGGATCCACTGCTCTCTCAGTGGTAGTCCTCCAGGTACTGCCAAGAGATCACGTCTGATGGAAACCATTGTGTTCCACCAAAATGGCTCCTTTCTCCTGAGTTCTCCATTGAGGATAGACAGAGCCGCTGGGATGTCTGAAGTCTCCTCCTTCAAACGTGTAGCTGACTTTACCGTCCGTTCTGTGGTTTCTCTACAGCTTTGGTCCTTCCTTTCTTCCCCATCTCCCACTATCCAGCCCACAGCTCATTGCCTAACTTTTACAGCCATCCCCTAATGGGTGCTTTAGTCTCCGACTTCCCAATGGCAAATATGATCCTGTTGCTTTGTGGCTCCTTATAATCTTTCTTTTTTTTTTTTAATTTATTTATTTATTTATTTTTTGATATTTTATTTACATTTCCGATGATTCCCCTTTTCTTTAGAAACCCCGTGTCCCCTCCCCC